>CM053624.1:160578021-160588161 GCA_028646595.1 Phalanger gymnotis
TGCTTGACTTCTTAGGGAGGGTGGATGGGAAGGGAACAGGGGAGAGAGGAAGGGAAAGGGGGATGGGAGGGGAATGGGGCGACGGAGGGGAGGGCAGACTGGGGAACAGGGCAACCAGAATGTACGCCATCTTGGAGTGGGGGGAGGAGGAAATGGGGTGAAAATTTTTATTCAAACGCCTATGAAAATCAATGCTGAAAACCAAACATGTCAAAAATAAACTTAAAAAAAAAAAAAGAAGAGACCAAGATATAGAGTATGTTTACCTAACATGGAACATCCAAATATTAGAAACTCTCTAGGTGCCTGCCTGAATTGTTCAATGTTCATTACAGCATCTGGTTTCAAAAACACTCAAAGGTATGTCTCAGTCCATTCGATCCAATAATATATTTGTTAAGGCCTATTTTATGCTGGCCATAGTACCACGTAAAAGACAAAAAATTAAATGGTCCCTCTCCTTAAGGAAAAATAAATAAATCAATAAATATAAAATACATACAAAGTAAACATGAAATAATTTTAGTGGGAGGGGATAATCCCTCCCATGTTACAATTTTTAATAAACTCTAGTGTCTCTATTATCTCTAGGATAAAAGAAGAGTTTTTTCCTCTGTTTGGCATTTAAATTCTTTCATAACCTGTCCCTAACTTACCATTTCAGCCTTATTACATATCATTCCCCCTTATATACTGTGCAGTCTAATCAAACTGGCTTCTTTGCCATTCTGCATACAAGACACCCTGTTTCCTGTCCCAGGTTTTGAATTCGTTGCTCCCCATGTTTGGAATATATTGCCTCCTTTCCTTTAACTCTTGGAATCCCCTACTCTCCTTCAAGAGTCAGCTTAAGCTTCTCTAGATGGCCTTTCATGCTCCTCCCAGATGTTAATGCCCTGTCCCCCATCTCCTTCTATTTTTCCAGATCTCAGTTTGTTGGGCAACTGGCACTGATTGCTTAATAAATTGATATGTTTGGAAGATCAAACCTTTGTTTCCTCAGTCATTTCATCATTCACTCACCACCAATATGTACACATATGTACATGTTGCAATAGAAATAGAAATGTAAACTCCTTGTGGGCAGGGACTGTGACTTTTGACTTGTTTCTCAACACCTAGTATAGTAGCTGTCACATAGTTGGTACTTAACTAGTACTTGGTGTTTGATTGATTATAATAGTGTAAAATAAATGGGGCAAGAACTGATATATTCATCTCTCCAGTTTCTATAGAGCCCTTCACACCTAGTTTAAGTGTTTGCTGAATGAAAGAAGCTTTATCTTGCCTCTGGACTTTGTTGACTGTGGAGAAGATAGTGAAGCTGATGATTATGCCCAGTTCTGCCTTACTTAAAGCCAATTCACTAGAAAGTCAAGACATCACCCTCATGACACATTGGACCTCTTAGGGAAGAGCCACAAAGTTGTGCCCCAGAGTAAGTAACTTGATTCTGTTTTCCTCAGGCAACTCCCTAGGTCTTATCTTCTAACTCTTAAAGGGTTACATTGATCTTAGGAATTCCCACACTGACAGTTCTCTCTTGCTAATGAAATCACAGATCCTTCAATGCTCCAGTAAATATACTTTATAGCATATCCAGACCCCTTGTCTATTCAGTCTGTAAAATGGCCACTTCACAGCTAACCTTTAATAGTTAAAATTGGTATATCTCAATTAATTTGAGACTGGGTATTTCTTCCACATTGTAATAGCAGTGATGACCGAGGAATCCAATAGCACGAATAATTCACTTTATGTATGACATGGGTATAAGAAACATGATAGGCAGTGCTTTATTTTTATTAACGCATGACTTTGGATAAGCAGCTCAATCTCTCTGGCCCTGCCACCACTCTAGTGCAGGCCATCATCACCTCATGCAATAGCTTACTGCCTCGACTCCCTCCCCACTGCAAAAGTGATTTTCCTAAAATGCAGGTCAGATGATTCCTCCCTCCCCCTTCCCAATAAACTCCAGTTGCTCCCTATTGCCTTCAAAGGCAAACACAAAATGATGGGGTTTTTTTGGCATTCAAAGCCTTTCATATTCTTATCTTTCCAGTCTTCTTACACCTTAGTCCCCAATACATAGTCTTTGATCCAGGGTCATTGGCCTCCTGGACGTTCTGCAAACAAGACACTTCATTTCTTGGCTCGGGGTATTTTTCTCTGGCTGTCTCCCATGCCAGGAATGCTCTCCCTCCTCTGCTCTGATTGCCAAATTCTCTTGCTTCCTTTAAGTTCCAACTAAAATCTTACCTTCTAAATGAAGCCTTCCCTAACCCCTCTTAATTCCAGTGCTTTCCCTCTTTTAATTATTTCCTGTTTATCTTGTATATAACCTGCTTTGCATGTATTTGTTTGTGCATTGTCTCCCCCATTAGACTGTAAGTTCTTTGTGGTCAGGGACTGTCTTTTGCCTTCTTTTTTCTATCCCCTACACTTTACTACAGTGCCTAGCACATGATAGGTGCTTAATAAATGTTTATTCATCAATTGACCCCAGTGTCCTCATCTATAAAATAAGGGGGATGGATTACATGAACTCATGAACTTGAAGGTCTGTTCTAGCTCTCTATATATGATGCTATTAAAACATTTCCTATGTATAAGGGAAATATGATGGTTGGCTTTTTTGCAGTTCTCTTAAGTTCTTCATAGTTAGAATACTGGCTAAAATTCATTTCAATTTTCAAAAGTTCTTCACTGGACATCAGTCCATTATACATGCTATCTCTTCCTATTAGATGATAAGCTCCTTGAGGACAGGGACTATCTGGTTTGTTTGTATTTAATCACTGGTGCTTAGCCCATCACCTGGTACAAAGTAAGTGCTTAAGCACTGTTTTTCATTCAATTAAGAACAGGCTTATGTATGAGATAATTGAGCCATGAAGCTGAGCAATGAAGGCAGCTAGAGGTTCCAAAGGTGGGAAGTAAAAACCTTCCAAGCAGAGAGAGGGACAGCCCATGTAAAAATATGGGGTCAAGAGAAGGAATGCCATGCAGAAAGATCATATGGCCCAATATGGCAACATCTTAGCAGACTGCCAAGAAATGCCTGTCTTGGTTCCATTTATGACTGTGATTATTCATTTTACATAGCATCAGGCCTTCAAGAGCATTCTCACTCAAGTTGGCTTGAAAAGACTCTGAATAAGTAGCCTAGAGTCCAGAACCCTTTGTAACCAATAATTATCTGGATCGTTGAAGAAAATTATTTCTAAGCAGATATTTCTCTGTTTCCAGCAAGGTTCTAGCATTTTTAAAAAGGCTGTAAAGAAGCCTTTAAATAGCTTAGGAAGTTAAAGAGGAGGAGGAAAAATATGCCAGAAATTATACTTAGTGAAAATGGCAGGCTTAACACCCCAGGGACTGTGTGTCCACAGTAAGGTTCATGTTTGAGACAACAAAAACCTATCTCCTAGAAGCTGATTTAAAAAAAAAAAAAGAATGAATGAATGATGTTAGGAAGTTCTGGTTTCAACGACAAAGACTGACAAAGCATTCACAGTCCTCAATTCAGCATTATTATTACATATTTTTGGAGGATGAAGATGGAAAGGGAGAAGGGGAATACCCAGTCTTCTGTGTGTTTCTTTGTCATCCAGGGAGAAAACTTTTGGCTAACACATACCAGTAGAAAATCATGTAAAAATGTAGAGATTAGTGAGAATAAAACAACAGAAAGAATAGTTCCATACCCATTACTTCCTGCTGTGTGAACTTTTGACATATCAGCAAACTCCTCTGTGCGCTTGCTACTGCTGGTATACTGTTCACTGTACAGCTTTAAGGACATCTGTTCTACAGCATCCCTTTGTGCTTCCAGGTAGCATAACTGAACCTCAGCCTAGAGAGAGAGAGAAACAAAGAGGAAACACTCTTTTAATCCAGAAGGAATTCATTTCAAGTGAGTGCTTGGCGGGAGCTTTGGTGGGTAACAACTCAAGACACAGAAATTGTTCACATCATTAGACCTCTCTTTTCCTTGTTGGATTTAATAAGATCAGCTAGATGTATTATAGAATTATGTTTTAGATCTGAACCATATATGTTTGTCTTAAAATATGACTTGCATAAATGAAATGAACTCTCCAAAGACACAGTAAATGACACAATATCCCTGAGATCATAACACTGTATGACTTAACATAAAAATTCAATGAAAGTCCAGTAATATTCTTGTTCATATTTTCATGGATGTAAAATTTATTTTTTACAGATGCTTATCCAACCAATATACTTGCATAGCTCCCTCATCAAGTCGAGCCAACAAAATTTGTTAACACATTCTATATGTCAAGTACTGTGCTAAGTGCTGGAAATAAAAGCCAAAACAAAGGCATTTCCTGCCCTTGAGGAGCTTACCTTCTAGTAGCAGAAAACAACACATTGAAAAATAAAACTGAAAATTAAGGTGGGTGAGGAGAGGGAAGGAAGTCAGAGAGGGCATGGTTAAAAAAAAAAGAAAAAGAAAAAGGAAAAAAAAAAAGAAGTCCAGAGAGCCAGAAACAGAGTCCATAAAGGAATAAATGTATAAATCTGGTCACTATTCTTAAAATGCAGATTCTGACCAATTAGGGTAAGGGTGCACAGGAGAGGAGGGATCTTCAGGGTGAGAAGGCCATTTTCTTATTATCTTTTCTTTGTAGGATGGAAAATATTGCTTAATTCTAGCTATGATGTATCTTCAACTATGACAACCCTGCTACCTTCCTTCCTTTAAAAAGAAATCTGTATATCAATGTCTTAATAACTGTTTAATACGATGATATGAGAAACACTGGTATTGTTTACATTCTATAATTATAATTCTATCATTCCAGAAATAATTCAGAAAATAACAGTAAGGAAAACCTGAGGCTTGGGGCACCATTAACCACAACTTGGAATTAAAACCTGATTACAATAATAAGCTGCCAAAAATAAAATAAAACATAAAATAAGAATAAAAATGAGTAAGCAAAGGAAAAAGAACCCAAGCATTCTGGCTTGAACTTTAACTGCTTGTTTTTTCATTGTGACTCAGTACTACAGCACTCATTAGAGAAAGGAAGAAGCAGTAAGTTCACCATGCTGGTTTCCATCAAATGATGAGCCAGACCAAAAGAATGCTGAATAATATCTGACATAAAAACTTATGGAATTGATGCTTTATTTATTGCAGCTGTGGTGATCAGACTGCTTTAGGAGCTCAGTAGTGTACCATAGGATATTGGGAATGAAATTTTCTCAAAGGCAAGCTTACCCATGAGCAATGGAGGGAGGGAAGTCAGTTTATAAAAAGAAAGGCTAAGTTTATATACTTTGGGGCCCAAAGATTGTTTTTTTCCTGAAATAGTTTCTATTAATAATCAAACATACCCATTACCATTTCTGATAATCCTTAAAAAAAACTATTATTTTTAATTTAATTATATATTTCCTTAAGGAAAATAGGACTGAGATAGCTGTCCAAGTATGTATTACCCTGAATGTGCTAAAATGTAAGAAAACCAGACATTCATAAGATCTTCTCCCTTATGATTCATAGCAAGTTAAAGACTTTAATCTAGCCTTCAGTTTTAGAGACACTCCCACAGAGAAAGAAGGGAAAAGCTTGTAAAAATGGCCACTGTTCTAAAAGGGGACATTAGCAATCTTAAAAGGAAAGAGTTAATTACGAGCATTCCCCAAAAGTAAGGTGCTAAGCTATTCAGATGGTTGCCATTTTCTTGTTTTCCATAGATATTCAAGTTTAAATTCACTAAAATTCATGGGACAAATATTCTAGAAACAAAGAATTACTTTAGTAAGCTTTATTAAAATTCAATTAGATAAGGCTTTTTATGACATTTCAAAGCTACAATCTATGGAAATCTTTCACATACAATTGAGTTAGCTTGCATAAGGGTGAATCACTGAAATTCTGGATGATCTGAAACACCACAAAAAAAGTAGAGTGATATGTGTAATATACTCAGTTAGTAGGAAGTGTGTGGTGAGAAGGCACAAGGGTCAATGTTAGATCTGGTCTTATTTAACATTTTTATTAATGATCTGGAGGAAGAGGTTAAGCAGCATATTAATGAAATGTGCAGAGGATTCTAAGTGGGAAGTTTCGCAAACATTATGGAGTATGAAGGACTAATACCAATGGACTTGAAAAGATTAGAAATATGGGAAAACTTTAAATGATAAATACATAATGAATTCATTTGGTGAAATTGAATATATATGTGTATATGTAATAGACACAAAACTCTTAGCAATGATGAATTAAAAAATCTTCATGAAAATAAGATTAAAATAAAACATTGAGTAAAAAGGCACTGCATTTAAAAACTGTACACACAGAAAGGGGGGAAGGAGAAGAAGGAAATATTTATTAAGAGCCTACTATATGTCATGTACCAAGCTAAATGCTTTACAAATGTTGTCTCATTTGATCCTCATAACAACCCTGTAAGGTTGTTCCTCTATTTTTAGTTAAGGAAACTGAGATAAACAGAAATTAAGCGAATTGCTCAAGGTCGTCTAGTTAGTGTCTGAGGTCACATTTGAACTCAGATCTGCCAGAGTTGAATTCCAGTACTCTATCCACTGAACCATCTAGCTGCCACTATACAAAGGAATAAGAAATGTTAAGGTGTAACAACAATGTTGCTAGCAGCTGCTGTGGAGGTAAAAAACCAAAAAGACCAACAAGATCACATACAAAGGCTACTAACACAGGTTCTTTGATCTGCTTTTCTAAGGAAAGCAACTTTAAAAGGGTCAACAATCTCACTTTAATTAAATATATATATATATATATATATATATATATATATATATCATTCACTTAGTTCAGGGGAAAAAAGCCAGCACCCTGAACTTCAGAGAGAATACAAACAGAAATTACAATCATACATTATATAAACAGAGCAAAATAACACAAATCAGTAGACAGGCTTCTAGCTGTCTGTCCAAGCAATACATAAACAGTTACCAGAGAGAGAAGCAACAACATCTTGGGGTTCCATGACAGCTACCTGGAGTCTCATCTGGTCAAATCACATGACACTCTTCCAGTGAGTGAGAGCCCCAAAACAAAACGCCAACCTCAGATCTTATATGCCCTTCTCAGGGTCAGAGGGCATCACAACCATGCAACTCAAACTCATGTGAACTAGGCTTTCTTGTTTCTTAAGCAGGTCATCAAAGAAACAAAAGTAAGACTTATCAAAGGCACCCACCCAGTTACCTCAGTGCTGAGAAGCACTCAAACAAAAAACAGGAAGAAGTCCCACTTTGCTTCCCATTACATTTGAAAGGCAAGACTCAAAAGTACTTGATTACCTTAGCATTCCAAAAGAGAAAACAGTAAAAAAAAAAAAGTCCCACCCTTCTTAACATTACATAAGGACTTAGTCTCTTATTCAATAGCCAATTGGACAACGCATTAGAATAACATAATCATTCCAAAAAAGTCAAGTTGCACAGTAGATCCCCATGGATGTCATTTAATTATTTTATAATAGACTACACCAATAAACTCTCTTAGACATCTCACAAGTATGTGTCATCGGTCATAATGATGATCAAGTGAAAGAAATGGTAGATCATTGCAATCATCACTAATATTCTCTAACAATGTTAAGTTGAAGAGTCCATTTTGTGTATGGACAACATATAAAATGCATAAGCAATCAGTCAATAAGCAATAAGCACCAACTATGTGCCAGGTACTAGGCTAAGTACTGGGGATAAAAAAAGACAGTCCTTGGCCTCAAGGAGCTTACAATCTAATGAGTTCAAAAAAAAGGAATAACCAATAAGAGTGGACACAAAATGATAAAGTTGATCAGAAGAAAATTATTTATGTTATTTAATTTCCAAATTTAAAACAAAATTGGATAAATACTATAGGGAAAAGACACTAGGTTAAGGAGGAGATGAATTAAATTATTCGGGCAATTTCTATCACCATTTCTATCTTTCTTGATATCCATGATGATAATACCAGTTCCCTTAATAAAGCTGAATGGTTTTGTCATTCGAAATCTTTTTGTAACATTTGTCAGTTTTCTCTCATGCTAGTTCTTAGTTCAAATATGATTTCTGAGAAAAAATGTTTAACATCCCGAAAAAAGACGAAATGCTTAACTTTGAATGTATTTAACAATAGAAGAAAAATCTTAATTTACTTTTAAAACTCATAACACGAAAATTTGACATTACAACAACAAATAGAAATAGGCAAGGAATAATAACATCTTTTGCAATTAATGGGTTTAATTTGCTGGGCCTTTTTCTTGATAAACCTACTTTGGACTCAATTTTATTTACCACAGTCTTAACTCTTAGATGTACTTATATTAAGCTATAAATGTGTTCCCTGATATTTCAAAAGGATTTAAGTGTAACCCTCTAAAAGTTGAAAATTAAATTTTATTTCCTTTTTATTCCTGAAAAGCAATAATTCCAATCCTGTGACCTTTTCGGCTTGAAAGATACTAAATGGCTACTTTTACTAGGTGGATCCAACAACTTGTTTCTCTTAGTTTTCCTCTACACTTCTTAACTAAAAAGAGTAGGTCATGCCATGGTTGACATGGTATAATGGCAAGCAGGGTGGGGATTTTTGCTGTTTTTTTTTCTTTTGGAGTGCTTCTCAGCACTGAGGTAATCAAGTGCTTTTGATTGATTTTAACATTTTTCCTGGAACAGTGAACAATATATTTTTGTCTACTTAAATACTTTGGAAAATCAAATAATAGATTTGCTCGATTAACTACTGGAATTGTAAGATAAATATCAAAACCTTAAACATTTGATTTTTTTTTCTCTATTACTCAAACAAAGAAAATCTTTGTGAAATCCTGTTATATATTATGCCCTATCATACCACAGAAGTGACCTTGGTTTCTTTATGGCTATGCCAGTGAAGGACAAGTTCTGGATGATTCTACAATGCTGTAAAAGCTTCAAGTATGTCTCAACAATCCACTGTATCTTTTATACCAACTAGCCTAGATAACTATGAAGAAGTGGGACAGCAGCAGGCTAGCCATCAGATAAGTGATTTGGCCATGGAGAATAATTAAACAGATAAAAATGTAGAATTGCTCCCAGTCTTATGCCAACATCTACTTTTGTAGTGACAAAATAGTGAAAAAGCAAGCAGAGAATGCTAAGAATCACAATTTTTAGACCAGTCACAAAAATTAATCTAAATGTAAGAATTTCATTATATTACCAAGGAGTCTACTAGAGGAAATGACTATCACCACAAAAAAAATCTGATGATAAATGAAAGTAGAAGATTAAGGCTCATTAATTCTCAGGGACTCAAATACTGTTTTTGTTTGTCTTTCATTCTCAAAGAGAACCAATGACATCAGGAGGGCGATATCTTGACTTGCAAGTGAATTGTGTTTAAGTGAGGCAGGGTTGCACAGTGGTCATGTGTCTCACTGTCTTCCAGGATTATCTGAATGCAGTGGCAAGACATAGGTCAGGATGGCTGGAGATGACCCTAGATGCAAAAGGAGACCTTGGCCTTTTTAAGCTAAGGTCTTTCCCAGTTTGTCTGAGGCAACACCCATTAGGTGATTAAAGGTTAGATTTAAAAAAAAAAAAACAACTGGGAAGAGAAAGATGCTCAGGGTTTTTGGCCAGAACTGAAACAATTGCTATTTACACTCACTCTGAGTCATCAAAACCCAAACAACGATCAAATGAAGATTGGGCTGGGACCTATCATTGGCCAATCCGTGAGAGCCAGAGCGATTTGAGTTTAAGGAATGGTCAAGTAGCTGCATTTGAATCATAATGGGCTTTATCAAAGCTTGGTTTTCCAGAGCTTTCAGGAAATCACAAATAAAAGGAAGTGTGACTGAAGAGTTAATTGCCCCAGTTTTTCTTAAATGATAGAATGAATAAGTAGGGAAGAGAAACAGAGATCTAGCCCCCAAACCCCAAGATATCTTGTGAAGTTTCAGTGATCAAAATGTATATTCCTTTGGGTAGAGCACCACATGTAAGGGTGTGATTCTTCATGTGAACAGAAGGAGGGAAGGAAGGAAGGAAGGAAGGAAGGAAGGAAGGAAGGAAGGAAGGAAGGAAGGAAGGAAGGAAGGAAGGAAGGAAGGAAGGAAGAAAGGATGGAAG
>CM053624.1:160588261-160609020 GCA_028646595.1 Phalanger gymnotis
GGAAGGGAAGAAGGGAAGAAGGAAGGAAGGAAGGAAGGAAGGAAGGAAGGAAGGAAGGAAGGAAGGAAGGAAGGAAGGAAGGAAGGAAGGAAGGAAGGAAGGAAGGAAGGAAGGAAGGAAGGAAGGGACTGCTCAACTGGAACTGGCTAGTTGGGTCCCCAGTGGAGCAGCTACTACTAGGGATTCGAATAAGGGAATAAGAGAAGTCGGTCAGTTTCACCATTTGTCAGGAGAAACATCATTTCGATGGACATTTGGATATCTTAGAATATGCATGATAAACTCAGGCAAAGGGACCACAATAAAGACTGTGTCAGAACACCTATTGTAGACAGCAAAATAGAAAATCTCTTCAAAGAAGTTGACAAGATGCTCAAAAATAAGCCAGTATATCTTATGACTCTGTGGTCTCAATATTAAGGTAGGCACAGAACAGGGTAATGAAAAATATGATGGAAAGTTTAATCCAGTATTAAGAAATGAAGGGGGTGAAATGCTTATTGATTATTCAAAAGAATCTCATCATATCCATGCTAGGAACATTCAATTTTTTTTTAAAAGAGGCAGAAGGGACTACATACAATAAGTATTGAAAAAAAATAACAAAAAATATAATTTATTAAATTGGATCCAGAAATGACTGGTAACCAACATGGAAATAATTTCTGATTTAGTAAACTATAAGCGGTCAGATCACTGGTTGGTTAGGGTGAAGTTCCAAATTAACCTCAACTTTGAAGAAAGAATAAAGATGAGAAAAGACTGCATGCAAATAAAGCAGCAATAACTCTAACTACTTAGACAAGCTATGAACTTTGAAAAATAGAAATGCATAAAATTAATAACATTGACTATTTCCATTTCTTGGAGTAGTTTAACTGATACAAAATAGTCACCAAAACAAGGAGGCCAAAAGAACTCAGAAACTGTTAGAGACATCAAACCTTTGGTTTCTTTTTTTCAAGGGCTAAGAAAATGGTCCTTTGAAAAACATTACAGAAGATAACAAGCCAGAGGCAGCTAGGTGGCACAGTGAGTAGTGCACCAGCCCTAGAGTCAGGAAGACCTGAGTTCAAATTCGACATCAGGCACTTGACACATTTTACTAGCTGTGTGACCTTGGGCAAGTCACTTAACCCCCATTGCCCTGCCTGCTCCCCTCCAAAAACATAAAAAATAAAAAGAAGAAGATAAGCCATTTCATCTCAAAAACAGAGAAAAGCATTAAAAGAAAAAGACTGCAGAAAATTTGGTATGAGAACCAACTAAGTGAACAAGGACTACAAATGAAAATAAAATGGAACAGACTTACCAACAACGTTTCAGTAGTAATCTATTCTCATGTGATTATAGTCCACATTTGAACTCTAAATTAGAGTTCAATGCCCTATCTAAAGTCCCAAATCAAGCATTAGAAAGCAAATAAAAAATGAATAAATAAAAGTACAAATAAAGACAGGAAATGTGGCTGGAGTGCAAGACAATGTTAAGGGCATGTGAATATCGGTTCTTTAAAATATTTCAAAGAGAGAAGGATTCCCTCTAAAAGGGAAAAAACCATAGATGAATTAATACTAAAATCACAAAAGAGGAAACTAAAAACCATAGGCAATTACAAACTCACGTACCTATTATGTTATCACTATACAATATTTATGACAATAGTCTATACTTGTATCAAGTGTATCCTTGATGAAAACAAGTTGGGAAAAGATAGATTTTCAAGATGATACTTCAAGGCAGACATCTCCTCAGTCACACATTTGACTAAAGGGTTTAGAAACCTCCTGTGAGTTTTATTGTTTTCTGACTAAAACCAAACAAAAAAAAAAACCATTTGATTTAGGATAGCAAAAAATCAGATTTAAAACTCTCTTCTAACAAATGATCTTTCATGTATTTGTTAAGATCATATAAGAGTACTTGATAGCTTCCAGTATGGCCGTGACTTTGTTCAGTGATACTCTGAATATCAATATTAAACAAGGCAATTTAAGCAACAGGGATGTGTACTTGCTAAAGGTGTTTGTCACAAACATGAAGAATGAATATAAAGAACATCCCATGTAAAGACACAATTGGAGGGGAATTCTCTATAGATGGTGATGGTCTCCAGATGCTTCTGTTTATCAAAGACACTCTGCTGACTGCATCAAAATTTCCTCAGGGGCACCTCAGGAAGATTCAAAAGAGATATCATCAAAGCAATCCACAGAGATGAAAAAAAAAAGGCAAATGGATGAAGTATGTTAATTTCTTGGATTATGACATGCATTTGGATGAACAGTTCATAGAATTGGCTATGCCATTACCTATTTCGTGGAATGGTACTGCAAATGGACAATGAGCTCCCCCCCAAACTGAAGTGGAGCAAGGGATCTGGGTGTATTGCACTTAAGAAACTGCAGAGCTTCCAGTGATATGCAGCTGCCTCCTATGACCCCAAAATCTTTTTAACATTAATATTTTTCTGGAGATGTTATATGGCTGTGAGTCTTAAAATACTACAATTTCTGATGAATCAAAATCATATATGACACAAAAAGCAATGGAACCACGCCTGATGGTTATAAGTAGGCTACAACATATTATTAAAGTTGAGTTGTGAAACATCTCCACTGGAGGGGATTAAGAGTGTCTTGCATTTGCACAGACTTTTGTGATTTGAACTTTTTTGCTCATTTCCTGAGGCAAGAAAAAAATCATATTGTTTGGGACTGGTCAAGAGTAAAAGGAAAGCCGACAGAGAGAGAGAGAGAGAGAAAGAGAGAAAGAGAGAGAGAGAGAGAGAGAGAGAGAGAGAGAGAGAGAGAGAGAGAGAGAGAACACGAGAGCAGAGAACGAGAGATGATTTCCCTTTCGGCACATAGAGTAACAGCCTGAAGAAGCAGCAATAGTAGTTATATCTACACTTCACTTCAAACTCATGCCTCCTGGAGGAGAGGTAAAAGTGAAAAGGGCCGCCAAAGTATAAAATTAGCACTTGTTCAAATGATTGTAGTGGAAGAATTGGCAGGCTATCATTTTCCCCTGCCTCAATTCAACTAGGTTTGACTGGTACTTGTTTCTACACATCTTCTTTTATTTTGATAAAGGCTACATCTCACTGAACTTCTCTCAGTTTTCACAGACACACACGGTTGACCTATTCTTTGCATTTCCTTGTGTCCCAAGAGTGGCCTTTCCCAGCATAAGTCTAGGACTGCAACCATAGACCAATGGTAGAGGGTTTTCTCTCTCTAACTGGCAGCACGATCATGAGCTATTCATATTTTTCACAACTTCACTTCCAAGGATATGAACTTGGGCCATTAAATCTGCTTCATCAAACTACAATCCTAACAAAGCAATCCTAAGGGTTATATTTGCATTAGAAAAGTGGGCATGATACTCACTGTTCAAAACATGTATGACCGAAGAAGAGGTGGACAAGTCAGGCAGTAAAGTTGTTATTGTGGTTGCTGGTCGTCTTTCATTCTCAAAGAGGACCAATGACATCACAAGAGTGATGTCTTGACTTACCTGAATTAGATTTGAGTGAGGCAGAGCCGTGCAAAGCTGTCAGCCTCACTCTCTTCCCCAGAGTCACTGAAGACCAGTAGCAAGACAAAAGTCAAGATGACTGGTGATGATCCAGGATGCAGTGGGTGACCTTGGCCTTTCTCAATTGAGGTCTTTCCCAGATCTCGATTTGTCAGAGGCAATGCCCATTCCATGACTGAGGGCTGGGTAAGAATTGAGACAAAGGATGGCCTAATTTACCAGAAGAGATAAAATAGCCCGAGGATCAATAATCTCATAGGATGAGGTGTGAAGGGCTTTTGATCTGCACCCACAGAAGAGAAATTTATGGGATGAGATCTCATCTAATCTGTCCATTAATGTATTTGAATGTAAGTAAAGAAAAAAAAAAAAAGAACGGTTAGGGGGTGGGAAGGAACTAAAATGTTGCCTTAGGGCACTAGATCTCAATCTCAGTATGGGAAACAAATTAGGATCAGTGAGAGTCTATTGAAAGATCTCAAATAATCTTTGGAAAAACATAAAAAGAGATTTAAGCATGTCTGCATCACCAATACCCTTAACATTTCCTGTACTAGATAGACATGGCAGGAGGAAGCCCTGGTGACCGGAATACCTCCCTCTCTTTGCCCACCATCTTCATCTTCTCTTCTTGTAGCCCAAGCCCAAGACCTTAGCCTGGAAGGGCCAGGGTCTCCCATTGCATCCTGGGCTATCTCCAGTCATCCTGGTGAATATCAGGCCACTATAACCAGATAGCTCTGGAGGAGAAAGTGAGGCTGGTGACTTTGCACAGCCCTCATTCACTCAAATCAAAGTCAATTGCAATTCATGTCATCATTACCTGATGTCATGGCCCTCTTTGAGAATGAAGGACAAACACAACAACAACAAACCAGCCCAAACTACAACTAGAACAGATAGAATATATTCTGTCACGGACACAAAACACTATGGCAAAATACAGTGCGCATACATATGTGTGTTTATACACCCATACATACCCATAGAAACATATGTACATATATGCATATTTCTATATATAATTTTTTCATCTATGCTGTATGTATTATATATTAGCACACTGTAACACATAGTAAATGCTTAATAAATGCTTTTTCATTTATTTATACTTACTATGTAAATTTCAAACAGAAAAGAAATTGAAATGTTACAAGTGATTCTTTTTTTTCTTTTGCCCTTTCTATTATTTATGGTATCTTTCATTGTCGGTCATTTGGTGAGAAGTATAGAATTCTGTAGAGATTAAGGCCCAATTACTGCCAGTGTGCCCTGATCATTCAGGAGATGACAAGAAGTTAAGAGAAGGTGTAAACAGGTTGCAAACTAGGTGCCAGAAATGAGCCTGTTCAAGATGAAAATCTGATAATTCAAGACGAAAAAGCAAGTCTAGGCTCGGAGATGCAAAGAATCTTCCAAAGGAGTCAGGACAAGGAATTATAAAGCAACAAGGCTTGCCCTTCCAAGGGCTTCAGATGTTACTCTAACCCTTATATATGTATACCAATATTCTCTGTCAATGTCATGTGGGTGTCTATGATGCATCAGTGCAAGACACATGATATTCAAGTTCTTTTTAGTATGCAGATTAACAAGAAGTTAAACCAATTTAATAATAGTAATAAGAATAATAATAAATAGCATTTATATAACGTCTACAGCATGGTCTAAGCGCTTTGCAGAAATTATTTCATTTGGTCCTCATGACAGCCTTGGGAGGTAGGTGCTATTATGTTCATCACTTTGCAGGCAAACTGAGGTTGTAACTTGTCCAAGATCATACAGAGAGTAAATGTCTGAGGTCAAATTTGAACTCAGGTCTTCTTATCTCTAGGCCCAGCACTCTATCCATTGTGGCCCTTCACTACCTGAATTTGGCTTTTTGTCGAAATCATTGCACTTCCACCAAACTCAAGGGCCCATACATAAGTCCATGAGAGGGATGTTGGCATAGTGGCTAAAGAAACCAAACTAAAGAAGGCCTAGATTCGAGCGCTACCTCTGATACATTCTAAGTGTTTGACCACGGGTTTCATTCTCTAGGCAACTCTATATGACCACAAGTAATGTGGGAATTATGTATCTGCAGTGGTTAGGCATAGTTTCCGTATAAAGGAGCTCCCCACGTTTGAAATCTCAGGTCCAGATTTTACACACACACGCACACACACACACACACACACACACACACACGCATGCACACGTCTAGGAAAAGTAGGTACTGCATGCATTTATTGGTTAATCTGGCTATAAAATCTAAGGATCAGACAGGTGAACTTCAACTCCTGTCTACCCCGGTTAGTGCTGTCTGATGCTTCCTTTTAAATTATTGCGATAGTAGAAAGTGCCCAAGTAGGACAAATGAAGTAGCTTCTTGGGTTTCAGATTAAATTGTAAATACTACTAGGCACCAAGAGGAAAATGCTAGGCACCATGGTGAGTATGGTTATCCAGGATTTATCTAGCACTGCGTGCTCTATAGGACTGCTATAGATTTGGGAAGTATATTAAATTTGAATATCTGAAGGAGTGGCAAGGCAGAAGATGGGCCTATTTTAATCTGACCTCCCTTTGATTATGAAAGTTGGAGTTCATCATTCTTCAAAGTAGAGATTTTCTGAAGGAAAAGGACATCAGTGGAAATCTGTATCATTTGCTCCCTAATAGGACATTGTCTACAGACCTTAAAAGAAAACCCCAAACCTGCTACTGTTTGTTTTATTCAAAAGCTACTCTTGGTTTCAAATGAAGAATAAAAAGTCCCCCTCAGTTTCCTATTTGAAATAGGCTTTGCTAAAATGGTGAGGTCAGTGGGATGTTTCACTGTAGAAATCACCTTTCTCCCTGGCCCCCCCACCAAGGAAGCTTTATGACCATTTTGGAGATTTCTGTTGCCTTTAAATGGTACAATCAGTGTTTCTTTCCCTTTAAGGTATCTCTGGGCCTCTGCTCTTTTATCCTCTTCCTTCCACAAATATTTGCCCCCACTTCCCCCCCCCCCCTTTCTTTGCTCTCAGTAATATTCCCTTCAGGCTCTCGGTCTGGATCTCTCCCATTCTCCTGGCAAAGCCTTCTGCCCAAAGGACCCCTACGGGAATCACAAAGGACTTCCAAGGGTGACTGGAACCCACTTTTGAAAATTGCTGCACTATTTTTGGCTGCATTCCTTACAGTATTTGGAGTTGATTCTTGTCAGAATGTACTTCATTGTGAACTCAGCTTGTTACAGTTATGGGGGTTCATTCCAAGCTTGTACTCACTCTCTTTCATTTCTTTCTCCCTCTACCCCTTCCTTCCTTCTCCCTCTACCACCTCTCTATGGCCTCCAACTTCCTGAAATAAATCAGCTTTTGGGGTCAAATTTTTCATACTTTTTTTCTAAGCCCAGAAGGAAACATTCCCTGAATCAGCTTGCATTCTGGACCAGATATATTTGAAATGAAAATCCTCATATCCTTCCATTGTGATACTTTACCATATTCTTTGGAATAACTTTCTTTGTTGTATTGCTGACTTAATGTTTGTTTCATCATTTTCTGAAAAAAAAAATGAAATGCTACCAATTCTATAAAAATATTAAGATCTGTTTTCCTTTGCACGGTCCAAAACCCCTAAACAAACTCTCCAGCCAACAATATTTGTAAAGCACTTAGCACAGAGCCTGACACTTGCTAAGTACTTAATAAGTGCTTTTCTCCTTCCCTTCCTTCCTTCCTTCTTAATGTGCTTCAAGGATCTCAGACTTTCTTCATCCACCTATTTAATGTCTTCTACCTCACTTTGATGGTCTTATGCACTCACCAGCTCCTCGGTAAAGAGGTGCTTCTAGCTCTTCCTCATCTCTCATCCCATCACCATTTGTCTTGTGCAACTTAAGAACCTGTTTAGATCCAGTCTGTTGTGTTATTTTTAGACAAGAATCCAATGGCACTGCAAGCTGGTGATACCAAGCAAGCAATCAAAGATGTTCAGGAAATAGACTAAGGCTGGCTATAGATCTGGGGGTTGACTGCGTAGAGGTGACAGATAACCCCATGAAAGTTGATGAGATCACAAAGAGTGTAGATAGAGAAAGGAATAAACCTCTAGATGAAATCTAGGATAGAGCTGGTACATTTTGAAGTTTATCAATACATGACAATTCTGATTTCTCAGTAGCCCTCAAAGAACATGACATTCACTTGCTGATATTCTATGGACAAGTGTTAAAGAAGTTTAGCGCCTAAGGTGGAGAGAAAAATGGCATAGCAGTTTGATGGGATAGAAGGGTCAAATCAGAGCTTTTCTTTTTAGGATTAGGGGAGAGTTGAGTTGAAAGTTGAGTGTATGTTTATTGGCAAATGAGAAGAAGCTAGTGGCGATAGGAAGACAAAAGACATATGAGAAAGGAAAGATAACTGGATCATGGTGCTTGAGGTGTCAATGGGATCAGGCACGGTGAAGAATAGCTCTCTTCTTCAATGATGAGAGGAAAGGTAGCAAGCTGTTCTCATTTTTATTTCAACATTGCTTGGGTTTCAAAAATACTAAATTGACTCTAGGCTGAGTGGACTGGTCATTTATATGTCATGCAAATAATCTGCATTTTAATTTTATCTTCTTCCAAAAGTCCTTATCCCTAAGAAGTACCCATATTTTAGTAATAACAAACACATTAGGAACTGATTTCTACGGGATTTTTAAAAGCAGAAATCCCTATGAACTAGGGCCTTTGCCACCAGAAGCTTCTAATTGGTCTATGTGCTCATGCTGTCCAGTGTTGGGTTGGGGAGGCAGCATCAAAAACAATTGTAAATGGAATAGAAAGAACCTTCCACTTGGTAGACTTAAACTGGAGAGATAATTTCTTCTTTTCTTCTTCTGAATGTGTGGCTTAGCTCTCTGACAACTCTTCCTTGGACTTCTTGTGAGGGGGAGTAGGGAGTTTCTTCTTTCCCTCCCCCTCCTCTGCAGCAATAAGGGCTGCTTGCATAGGGCATCAAGAGCATGTGTGTACCTAAGTGAGTCTGAGACCGGATTTTAAAACCCCAGATGCCTCCTGGGATGTATGTTCCTTTCCCTGAGCACAGGTGACCAAACATCAGTGCCGAGGTGAGAACTTAATGATTTTATGAGGTATCTTAGATCTAGGTGCTAGTTGCCCAGAGGAAGGAGAACTCTGGAACAATTTTTCAGGCTAGAAGATGACATTTGCCAGGAAGATGAGCCCATGCCATGCCCTGGCTTGCCAAAAGATATGGATAGTGAATTACTCAGGGAGTGTAGGTCTAAGACAAAAGGGATATGCCTGCTCAGAAGTTCCACAAGTGTTTCATGTTTTAAGTATCAGCCTTAGAAGAGAACGTAATGTGTGATGGATTATTGTATCACATTTTTATCATTTGTCGTTGCTTCCTCATAAATCTTGTATGTTTTATGCATTTCTATAGTGGTGGAGGAAAGAAATAGCCCTACTATATTTTATCTATTTTTTTCTATTAAGTACCTTTCTAAAAGGGACACTTGATCTCTTTTGGGGAGGATGTAGCTTGACAGAAGGTGAACCTAAGCTTTAAAAGACCCTTCCCTGGGTCTACAGGGTGGAGCTTAACAAGCCAAAGAGTGCAAGAAGAGCTTGTCTCCCCTGTGCCAGGCTCCCCAGAGGACTCAACCCATATCCAGGTGACCTAAGAAAAGAGACTGCCTTCCCCTGCCTAAGGCTATTTGTTTTTACACAGACATAAATAATGTTCATAATGATAACACTAAGAAACACTTTAAAATCTTTAAAGACCCTGAAATTTTTTAAAAGATTAAAATATTTTTATAGCTCTAGTATCCACTATATTTTATATTATAGAATACTTTAAAAATTGATTATGTATGTACAAAGAATGATTGTAAAGTAATGAGACATAAATTAAACCACACATTAGAACTGGTCTTACTATTTTCTAGTATGTACAACAGTCATCTATTTTGCAGAATTTCTGCTTGAGCTATACACATGATTTCCATGATGGAAAACAAATTGATACATAAAGAATATCGTTATTCTCTGGGAATCCAGTGCCTAAATTTTCAAATGACTAGAATGAAGTGTTTTGTTTTCTCTTGATACCCTTTGACAGGGATTTGTTGGGCAATGAGAAAGGAAAACAATTCATTTAGATTAAGTTGAAGGTATTCATGGATCCATCCATTCATTAAATAATTTTTAAGGACCTACTATGTTTAAGCCACAGTGTTAGATATTGTAGAAGATACAAAAATGAAACAGACACCCTCAAGGATTTTACAATCTACCAGAATAGTAAAACTATACTAAGTAATGGTATTAAAAAAGAAACCCATTCAATTAGTTTCCTATCACACCAAATAAGACGCATTTCAAAACACTGGACAGATTTGTTTGGTCTTGTGAAAATAATCTCAACAATGTAGGATAAAGCAATTTATGACAACTGGAATTTTTCCACATATTAAAAATAAAAGATGTTTTTTAGGAGATAGAGAATTACAGGGTTGTAGATTTAAAGTTGGAAGGAGTCTTGGGAGCCATCTAGTGCAATCTTCTAATTTTCCAAATGAAGAAGAAGCTTAGAGAGTGAGTTCCCTAAGAGCACACGTGTAGTAAGAGATGGGGGGGGGAGGGGTAGGATTTGCACTCAGATCCTCTGACTTCACATCCAACACTTTCCCATTACACCATACTGGGAAAATAAGAGGAAATAACAAAAGAAAGTATTTTTGTTAATAGCATTCTAACTGTTACCACACTGTTTATACAGTGCTTGCAACGTCTTTAGAGGTTGAGAAAGCCTTCTGACCATTTTACCAATTCTTTAAAAAAAAAAAATAATCTCACACCTCTATTTATGAGGCTTTATTTATTGACTCCACCTTAAAGGGTCTGACATGCACTGAGGTCAGGGAAATTGCAAAAGATAACCATTTAAACATAAAAATACTGTATTTGTATTTCTGAGAGGTCATCTTTGTTATTACTTACTTCATAGTAATTTGCATGCTATTAAAGCATTACCCATAATGTTTGGGGAATTTAATTTTAAAGCTATGCTTTTAGAGATATCTGCTGAATAGTGAGAACATTAGACAGAGATAGGAAATTTTGAACACTTTTTTCCCCCTTATTTCTTCTGGATTTTTGTGACTATAAAGAAAATTTCTCTTCCCACATCCCCCCACCCCCACCCCCGCCCCACATTTCATTAGAAGGAAAGCAATTTTAATGCCAGATGGGATGTTGATTTTTTTTTCTTAAGTACCTCACAAAGGTAGGGAACAAATATATCACACAATTGCAGTGTTGGAGATAGCTTCATTCTCTCCTACCCCGCCCCTCTCCATCCCCTTCCATTCCTCTCAGATGCACGCCCTGTTTAATGTAAGTAGTTAAGCTCATTACGCATTCAGAATTTTATGCCTGGCAATAGGGTGGGAAGGGAGCTGGATTATATTGTATAGACTGGAGGGGATGATTAGAATTTCTTCTATCTCTATGTTACTGTTTCTTTAGCAAATCTCTCTTCACGATGGAGTACAGACATTGAGTCTGTGTTTATATGCTGTGTTTGCGTCCTCATTCCCATCTCCCAAGTTCTACTACAGCAAATCCTTATTTACTTTCTGGCAGAAACTAAAAATTAAAGATGTATAATGTGAAGATACAATCTTTGCCTGTCTTGCCCCGCAGGACTGGCAGTCCTTTCCCAGATACAATTATGCTGGCAAATGCCGCTATTAACTCAGTGACTGTGTTCCTATGCACTCCAGTTCCTTTGAAATACTGTAAAATAGTTGTCCTTAGATGATGATAGAAAGGAAGGAATGAAGCAGCAACAACAAGAATTACTTTACATACTAATAATAACAATTTAGTTATCAAAACAAAACTGAACAAGTCTGCCTTTATGCCGTTCCTTTAAAAATTTAGCCTCCTAGGGTTCTAATAATCTGTGCCTATGGTTAAGGAATGCACGGTAGCCCTCAGCTCAGTGCCTATATCCTCATTTCAAAGAGAATCATTCAAACCGACATCCACCCTGTCAAGAATCTCGACTTTGAGCTGCTAATGTAGAAAAAAAAATCAATATAAATTTTGATCATTTGATGAATATTTACTTCTTTCTTTAGTGTTTGGGGATTTAGAATGGAAAAGTGCTGAATCAAGTCATTTTATTTTTTTGTGTTTGTGCCAACACCAATTTACTACCCTCCAGAAAGTTCCTGAACAAGATGTCTCAGGTGGCATGCATGTTGGTTTTTCCTGTCAATCATAACAGTATGTCAGTAGGGAACCATAATCATTTCCTTTTCATACTCTTAGTGTTCCAAAAAGGGATATTTTGATTGCTTCCCTGGAAAAGGTAAACTTTTCTCATTTAAACGGACTACTACTGCATGCCTTGGCTGTTCTTGGCATTTGGCTGAGCCTAAATTGATACGATCTATTAAAAGTTAAACACTTCATTTTTGGCTCCAAGGGTCATGCACAATAAATGGAGTTTACAAATGGGCTTCACTACAAGCAAAATCCAGGATCACCAACAAGACAAAGGGCTTTTAGAGCAATTGCCATCTTTGGCCATGCATTTTATGAAGAAAAAAAAATGACAAGAAAATTCCAACTGACTGCTCTAATCAGCAGAAAGATTTCACCATGTTATTGCAAATGAAAAGAAAATGTGCTATAGACGAATAACTCTAAAAAGCTTAGCAATTAAAATATGACTTCAGTTTGTAGCTGCTTACATAAGTAGAATAGCATGTCATATTTTTGTCACAATGCTATTTTTTAATGTATAACCGAAGCCTACACTTCTTATACTATGTTTCCATAGTAATGTTTTGTGCACAAAGGTTTCTCAAAATCTGGAAAAGCCTGAATTAATCACAATACAAGCAATTGTCATTTTATACATGGGCAAAATTCCCATATATAACCAAGTGGCAGAAGACTTATATTAAAGAGAAATTTGTGTTGGTGCCTTATAAATTAAATAAAAGTGGCAGCAGCTGCCTTTTAGGAGGCTGATGGAGTCCTGTACAGTCACTAGATATTATGTAGACAGATGTTTTAAATAAAATAAAATATTTAGATTGCTAGATACCTTTGCTAGATACGAAGGCAATTATGTGATGTCTTTGTTAAATTACATTTTTCATTTTTTCAAAGGGGGGAGAGAATTGTCCTGGAAAACAGTACCAACAGGAAATGATCCTATATCTAAAACAGCTGGAGACTGTAACTAATATAAATTTACTTGAAAATAAAAGTGCTGTGTGCCTCTGGAGACAGGCAGTAACATGCCATAAAAACAGATGAGAATATAAAAGTATTTAAAAGGGAGGGGGGAACATTTTTTATCTAGATATTACACCAAGATGTGATCTGATGATAAATGAGAAATGTCCGAAGGAGTTGGGAGGGAGGGAAAACCAACATTCTCTAAATCTGTAATGGGTATTTTCTTTTAAATAGTATATTTATAGACAGGATTTTATGAAATAGAAAAAAATCCTCTCAATAGTTAATTATTTCACTGTACTCAGAGGCCTTATTTAAAAGCAATATATTGTATTGCTATATGCATGCATTTAGAAATCAGAAGTGAGAGCTTCCAATAGGTAGAGGTGGGCTCCTCAAGAAGTAGATTGAAATTTGCTCATCAATTTAGGTTATCTATATCTATATCTACATATATATACATACACACAAATACATATATACATATACACATATATATATATTACATATATATATAATATATGTAAGTATATGTCTCCAAGCCTAGTACTGCTCCCATGTACCCCTCTTCTTAATTCACTGGGACTTCTAATGGGGAATGCTGAACTCAACAATCGATATTACTTGTTGTCTTAGAAGAACCAGGAGAAACACAGGAAAGTTGGTGGTTTGAATGTGGGGAGAGAGAGAAGGAGAGGGAGGGAGGGAGAAAGGGAGAGAGGGATGGAGGATGGAGTTTGAAATATAAATGAGAGCTAGCATGGAGAAAGAGAAGGTAACTGAAAATATACAAGGACAAAAAAAGTAGATGAGACCTGGATAAAGATGATTTGCAAGGCAAGGACCCGCCTCACATAGAATTCATTGGTCAAGGCTAAGTAAAAATATTTTAAACATATTTTTATTCTTCATTTCTTTGTGATCAAGTTGCAACACTGTCAGCAAAGGGTCTATGTTGAATAACATGTTCCCAAACTTAAAATGTAAAATAACGTCCAATGCCTCTTGTCTTCTCAACATAGTCTCCTCAGGATATTAAAAGATGTCAGAATCTAGAAGTATTGTCTTACAATCTCCCCAGATTCAGAGCACTTTACATCAGTAGTCCATACATATTTTTATTGTCCTTACAATTTCAGAGCTTTGTATTGCTCACGTGTTGAAGCACCAACCTTGTGAAGTTCTTTACCATGTCCCAAGGAAGTTTCTATGATTCACTCGCTCTTTACTCTCATGTCATAATGGCAATACGGAAAATTTTCTTATGTTTTCTTATGTTTCTCCATTTAAAGAGCGCAAGTGAATCCCAAACATTAAGCAAGCTGACATCCTCAGTTGGAGTAAGGGAGAGGGGAAGAGAGATGAAGGGAGAGGCAAAGAGGGGAAGAGGGAGGGAGAAAGAGAGAGAGAAAAAAAAAGAAAGAGGAAGAGAGGGACAGGGGAGAGAGGGAAGGGAGAGAGAGGGTATGGAGAGATTAGGAGGAGGAGGGAGAGGCACAGTGCTAAGCTCTGGGGATACAAACAAACAACACCATCCCAGCCCTCAAAAAGCTTACATTCTAATGGGAGGAAGACAACACATAATGGTGTGCTAGAAAACACTGGCTAGGGGCACCCCTGTGGAAGAGATAGCCAGGAAGTTGCATGGAGGCCTAGGCTCCAACGAGGTAAAGTGAAAGCTCACTGATCAAGGCTGGAAAATTCAGAGGAAGAATACTAGGTTCCAGTGGGAGGAAGTTGAAATGTAATAAAATAGCTATTCCTTTTTTTTCCCCTTACATATTCTTTCACCTACAATTTCCTAGGTGGGGGGAGCTCCCAGAATAGAAAATCCCTCTGCTATTTCAGGTAGAAAATTTTCCCACAACTTATAGTTTTAGAGAGTTGTCTGAAGCATTGAGAAGTCAAGTCACTTGATCAGGTTCACATAGGCAGTGCCTTTTCTTTACCAAGTGCAAAATACAAAGAGGATTATTATACCCATTTTACGTAGAGAGAACAAATGACTGACCCAGGGTCACAGAGTCAGTAAGCATTAAAGCCAGGACTTAAAAACTTAGGTCGTCTGACTCCTAGACCAGTGTACTTTTTACTCTAATGTACTGCTTCTCGTTTATTTCCCTTTTACCCTTCAGCTCACAGCCAGAATAAAAGTAAGAACTGGTTATTTCTTAAACTGAAGTACTGTCTAAAAGAGTTCCTCCTATTTGTCAAGCATAATGCTAGTTTTCCCTGTGGCTTTTAGATTCCTTCAGTCTACCTTTCATACTTAGCTACAGGGAAAGGCAAATAATTGATAATCAGCTGAGATGCCTTTCTTAGAGAACTGGAAGGCAAGTTGGTGTAGTGAACAGAGAACTGGCTTTTGAGTTAGTGGATCAGGATTTGAATCTGTCACCTGTATGACCTTGGGCAAAGTCCCTCAAGCTATTGAGACCCAATTTCCTTATTTGGAAAATAAGGAGGTTGTACTCTTTGGTCCCTCTTTCTTCTCCAAGTATATGACAGGAACAATTATGTTTTTTCAGTGAGTCAAGGTCCTTGATTTGGAGGCTGAAAGCAGCAGGAAAAGAAAGATTAAGTGTTGAGGAAATAATTTCAAAGGCACTAATCCACATGTTTAGATGTGAAAATGCTTAACAAAAAAAAAAAACAAAACAAAACAAAACCAAAGAAGAAGGTTTTTCTAATGTGATACATGGCTGGAGAAAGGATACTGTCAATAAGGGTCTCCTAGGGAAAAAATAAAGCCTAATTGGGATGGTGGGACACCAGGAAGAACCATGGAAAAAAAAATTAAGACTAAGATCTCTAGACGGGAAATTCTCTGAAGATTCTGAAGGCCACGAACACAGCAATTTTTAATTTAAGATAACAGCATCTTGTTTTAGAAGTTCTGTATAGTCAATTAAACCAAGTTGATGATAAATACATTTCAGGCAAGACAAGGAAAAATGATACACAACTTCAGAAGGACTGGTATGTAATAAATAGGACTTTATGTAATTAAGACAAGAAAGTTTGAATCTGGGAAAACCATCTACAAGAAATTAATAATAGTGCCTGATAAATACCTGTCAAACCCTTGAAAAAGGCTACTTAGAGGCTCCAAAATATTTATTATCTGGCCTTCAGTTATCAAAATTGATGAATAATATAGTAACATTATTTATCTAGTATTGTTCAGGAATAGGGTGCACCATAAAAGTTAATTTTCCAGATAAGTAAAGTGAAGAAGGAGGAGGAGGAGGAGGAGAAGGAGGAGGAACAGCAACATCAAAAACCACAACTACCACCACAACAACTAGACAAAGGACTTTGAAGTTCAAGGAAGGTGACACAGAATCATCAAAAAGTTTGAAAAGAATAGTGATATTATCAGACCTACATACAAGGAATGGTGGTTTTGAAGGCAGAGAGAGAGAGAGAGAGAGAGAGAGAGAGAGAGAGAGAGAGAGAGAGAGAGTGTAAAAGTGGGAAAACCTGTCAAGATACAACAGTAATTCTATACAAAGTGAAAGTAGAAATAGAATGGAGAGCATAGAGATGAGATATGGTGGACATAAAATTACCCTGGTAATTCACACTATTGTACCAAATGGGTCCACTACATATTTATTTTATCTAATGTCAATTGAGCCGTTCATCTGATGCCAATGGCTGTATGCAATCCTTTAATTCTTCTGTAACTGATTCTCTATTATCCTCCTCACAGCAGCTACTCTCTCCTCAATCTTTCTACATAACCCCTCTGCCTCATCTCTCAGCAAAGGACATTACTTCAAATTTTACTCAGAAAGTAAAGGCTCTTCTTTGTGAGCTCTTTCTTTCCGTCATTCTATACAGCAAAATCCATTAACATCCTCCTCAATTCTCTCCTCCTTTGCTCCACTTTCTTACAATTAGGATGCCTTATCTTCATCAAGACCAAATCCTTCTTATACCTGGATACCACTTCTTCCAGATTTCTCAGCTAGCCTCTCCCTCAATCATCCCATCTTTATATTCCTTCAGTCTCTCCCTATCTACTGGCTTCTTCCATGATGCCTAACTAGATTTTCCCCAACCTTAAAAAAAATGTCACTTGACAGTACTATCATTGTGTATCTTCCTTTTCACAGGCAAACTAGAAAAATCCATCTACTTCCTCTCCTCTCACTACTCACCTGTTTGCAACCTGACTTCTTTTTTCATTCCTCATTATTTTTTACCCTTCTACATCATTTGATACTATGTGTTGACCACTCTCTCCTCCTGGATACTATTTTGTCTCTTGTTTTATTTTGTTTTGTTTGAGCACTGGTCTCTCTTGGCTTCCCACCTAGCTCCCTAACTGCTTTTTCTCAGTTTTCTTAGCTGGGTGATCATCTGGGTACTGGGTTATTATAATAGTCTCTTAAATGGATTCTTCTCTTGGACTACTAAAATAGCTCCCTAACTGGACTCTCAACTTTCATTCTCTCCTCTCTACAATCCATCCCCCACATAGCTGCCAACATAACCTTCATAAGACATATTCCCCTACTCAAGAATCTTCAATGATTCCCCAGATTGGCATTTAAAGACCTTCATGATCTGTTTCCAGTCTTCCTTTCCAGGCTAATTACACATTAATCCCTTTCACATTCTACATTCCACACATACCAGCTTACTTGTTTTTCCCCAAACTTGACATTCCACCTCAATGTTTGGAATGTACTTGCTTCTCACCTCTTCCTTCTTAGAATCTCTGGCTTCCTTTAAGATTCAGGTTATATGTCACCTCTGCTGAGGAACTTTTCATCACTACCACCATGCCAAGCTGTTAGTGTTCTCTTCTCTGTCTTCAAGTTATCATGTATGTACTTTTATCTATGTACATGTTATATGGCTGCCCTCCCCCTGTCCTGTCCAATAGAATGTATGCCCTTTGAGAGAAAGGACTGTTTTTTATTCTATTTTGTATCCACAGTGCCCACTGTAAGTACCTTCACTGAAGAACTGACTAATAAATGCTTTCTGTGTTACATGAGATAGCTAAGTAATAGGAAATGAGACATAAGTAAAATTCTAGAGAAATGGTGAGAGAAGACAGTATAGACAAGGTTTTACCAGAATTGGGGGCATGAAGATTAGGATAAGAAAGGATGTGAGCTAGAAAAAGTGATGTGTGCATAGGCATGCATGCCTATTTTATTTTTATTAGGGAGATTTAAGCACGTTTATTGCAGAAAGAAAAGGGACAATTTCTGGCCCTGGAAGAGGTAGTAGGAGAAGGAATCAAAAACGCAGGTAGAGGGGTTTATTGTATCAAGGAATAGGGATAAGACAGGAGAGAAGGAGTCAATGATGCCAAGAAATTCTTAAGACTATTGAATAGCTGGCCTCAATCTTCCCAGTGAGGCAGCGCGCGCACGTACACACACACACACACACACACACACTGTGCACACTGTGTCTGTGTGTGTGTGTGGTGTGGTTGAGGATATGAAGAAACAGGAAAACATTTTGTGTAGGGAATAGATAGTGATGGGATTACTGAGGCATACAAAACTGTTCATCCATATACTAAATGATCCCAGACCATACACTGAGAGATCTTAAGACTTTTTATTTTCTTGTAGTCTTTCTATTCAATTTGTCAGTATCAACCATACCTGTTTCTAGATGCTTCTACCAATATCCAGAATACTCTAGGCTAAATATCAGATACTCAAAGTTGCTATAAAAATGTCAAAAAGTTCTCTTTTCTGGTCCCTGACTGTGTTAAAATTTCCAGATTAATGACTTCCAATTGAATGAAGCATTCCTAATTTTAGTTGCGGTAACAACCAAGAGAGCTGGCTCTGTGTCCATGAAAGACTGATAGCGACCCTCTATACAAGGAGGCACATGAGAAAACCAAATAAGAAATTCAAGCTTGGGGAAGCTCATCTATGCAGAATGGGATTGTCTTTTAAGGACCCATACCGTGGGGGAAAAAAGATTGTACCTAACATATATAATTGTCTTCATGGAATTTCTTGGCTTTTGTACAAGTCTTAACTATAGACTGAAGAAAATATTTTTTAATGTCTGCTATGCCATGTTTCACAGCTTTGAATGCATTAAATCAGGATAATCAGACAAGAGAGTACTGCTTTGACCCTTGACACTTAGATCTGCTGCTACTGATATGGTAAAGTTTCCTCTTATAATGGCCAATATGTGAAAAAGATCTCCATGAAGCAAAAAAAGGGTGCAGTCCAGCCTATTTTCTTTCACAGCAGAGTTCAAGATACAACTAAAAAAATCATTTTAAAAAGACTCAGAATCTCTTCTTTCCCTTTGCATAGCTTTAATTGGCTAAGTGCCTCTGAGCCCACTAAGGCCTAGAAAGACATAAGCTCAGTAATCTTGTAAATACAGTGGTTTTAGCAGATTTTTACAAATGATGTCAAAGTTACAGAAAGTACCATGAGCCTTCTTCTCAGGCATGTATCATTTTTCATCCCACATGCCAGCCCCATTATTGAATTGTAACAAGCTGTCCTGTTACAGCTTTCTGCCCTCCGTGGTGATGATCTCTGTGATTAGATATTTAAAGGCTCCTGTGATTTTCTTTTAGTTTGATATTGCGACAGAAAAGGGAAACACAGGAACAGAGTAATAATGTACTATAAACAGCATGTGTTAGAATTATACTTGTCACTGAATTCAGTAAACTACTTCCTAAAGTGAAAACCAAATAACCGATGATCCTAAATTTCTAAATCAGCTGATAGGTAAATGAATGAAAAAGCTATGTCAAATTCTTCCTGTGTGCAAAACACTATACTGAGTGTTGGGGATGCAGAGACAAAAGCAGAGACACTCTCTGTTTTCATGTAGCTCACATTCCAATATAGAAAGTAACACACAAAAAGTTTAAACTGCAAGGCAGAAAGGAAAGTCCAATGGTTCTAAATCAAATTGGGTCCACAGGCATTTTTAAAATTTATTTATTTAATATTTTTAGTTTTCAGCACTGATTTTCACAAGAGTTTGAATTACAAATTTTCTCCCCATTGCTACCCTACCCCCCACTCCAAGATGGCATATATTCTGATTGCCCCATTCCCCAGTCAGGCCTCTGTTCTGTCACCCCACTCCCCCCCATCCCCTTTTCCCTTACTTTCTTGTAGGGCAAGATAGATTTCTACGCCCCATGGCCTGTATGTATTATTTCCCAGTTGCAAGCAAAAACTGTTTTTTTTCAAACGTCTGCTTTTAAAACTTTGAGTTCCAAATTCTCTCCCCTCTTCCCTCCCTAAGAAGGTAAGCAATTCAACATAGACCGCATGTGTACCATTATGTAAAACCCTTCTGCAATACTCACGTTGTGAAAGTCTAACTATATTTTGCTCCTTCCTATCCTATCCCACTTTGTTCAGCTTTCTCTCTTGTCCCTGTCCCTTTTCAAAAGTGTTTGTTTTTGATTACCTCCTCCCCTATCTGCCCTCCCTTCTATCGTCCCCCTTTTTTATCTTTTTTATCTCCTTCCTCCTTCTTTCCTGTGGGGTAAGATACCCAATTGAGTGTGTATGTTATTCCCTCATCAAGTCAAATCTGATGAGAGTAAGATTCACTCATTCCTCCTAACCTGCCCCCTCTTCCCTTCCCACAGAACTGCTTTTTCTTGCCACTTTTATGTGAGATAATTTACCCCATTCTATCTCTCCCTTTCCCTCTGTCACTCAATATATCCCTCTCTCATTCCTTAATATGATTTTATTTTTTTAGATATCATCCCTTCATATTCAACTCACCCTGTGCCCTCTGTCTATATGTATGTATGTATGTATGTATGTATGTATGTATGTATATTCCTTTTAGCTACCCTAATACTGAGTTCTCATGAATTATACACATCATCTTTCCATGTAGGAATGTAAACAAAACAGTTCAACTTTAGTAAGCCCCTTGTGATTTCTCTTTCTTGTTTACCTTTTCATGATTCCCTTGATTC
>CM053624.1:160609520-160655567 GCA_028646595.1 Phalanger gymnotis
TTCTCTCTCCTGGATCTATTTTCCAGGTCAGTGTTTTTTCCAATGAGATATTTCACATTGTCTTCCATTTTTTTCATTCCTTTGGCTCTGTTTGATAATATCTTGATTTCTCATCAAGTCACTAGCTTCCACTTCCTCCAATCTAATTTTTAAGGTAGTATTTTCTTCAGTGGTCTTTTGGACCTCCTTTTCCATTTGGCTAATTCTGCCTTTCAAGGCATTCTTCTCCTCATTGGCTTTTTGGAGCTCTTTTGCCACTTGAGTTAGTCTATTTTTAAGGTGTTATTTTCTTTAGTATTTTTTTGGGTCTCTAGCAAGTCACTGAATTGTTTTTCATGATTTTCTTGTATCTCTCACATTTCTCTTCCCAATTTTTCGTCTACTTCTCTTACTTGCTTTTCCAAATCCTTTTTGAGCTCTTGCATGGTCTGAGACCAATTCATATTTTTCTTGGAGGCTTTTGTTGTAGGCTCTTTGACTTTATTGACTTCTTCTGGCTGTATGTTTCGGTCTTCTTTGTCACTAAAGAAAGATTCCAAAGTCTGAGTCTGAATCTGAGTTTGTTTTCACTGCCTGGCCATGTTCCCAACCAACTATTTGACCCTTGAGTTTTTCAGTGGGGTATGACTGCTTGTAGAGTAGAGAGTACTTTGTCCCAAGCCTGAGGGGTTCTGCTGTTGTTTTCAGAGCTGCTTCTACACAGCAAGGTCTGCCACATCAGTGCTCCTCCTCCCCCAAGAATCGCCAGCCCAGACCTCGACTCAGATCTGAGCAGGATCTGCACTCCTGCTCTGATTCATCACTTAATTCCTTCCACCAGGTGGGCCTGGGGCCAGAAGCAACTGCAGCTGTAGCTTTGTAGCTGCACCACTTCTTCTGCCCTGGGGGCAGTGGCTGAACCATGCACTCCTTTCACTCCATCCCCACATTTTTTTTTCCCACTAACCTTCTCTGTTGTCTTTGATGTTTGTGGGTTGAGAAGTCTGGTAACTGCCACAGCTCACTGATTCAGGGGACTAGTGTGTGTTCTGCCCAGCTCCTGGTCCGGTTGGTCTGAGTGCAGCCCATACTGGGCTCTGCTCCGCTCTGCTCCCAGGTCCACGTGATAGACCTTACCCAGTGACCATCCAGGCTGTCCTGGGCTGGAGCCCTGCTTCCCTCTGCCTATTTTGTGGGTTCTGCAGTTCTAGAATTTGTTCAGAGCCATTTTTATAGGTGTTTGGAGAGTCCTGTGGCAGAGCTTTAGGCATGTCCCTGTTTTGCAGCTGCCATCTTCCCACAGGCATATTTAAAATACAAAAACAAAACAAAAAAATTTCCAAGCAAGGTACAGCAACAAAACCAGATGGTGAGGCATCCTCTTTAATGACATTTCTACTGTCAGATCATACATATTTCTGCCTTTGAATCATTTCATAGTGCCAAGGACTTTGATGTTGAGAACTTTCTTTCCTGGGTCTTCAGTAGCTGTGGCTGCTGAGAAGGCAAGGACGTTGGCACCTGCAGAAGCATTTGCCAGATCACATCTCTCCAGGGGTTACTTCTTGGGATGATGGCTTTTGTCAAAACACAGTTCCTAAAGTCATCCCTGAATGAAGTACACTGTCATTTTGTTGAGCATTAAAGACATAACTGTAAGAGAGGGAGTCTAGTGTAATGGAAATGAATGCAAAGAGAGCCCAGTTTCAGAGACAGAAGATCTGGACTTGAAAGTTGGCACATATTTGTTGTGTCATCATAAAAAAAATCACTTAAACTTTTTTGAAAATCAGTCTTCATTTATGTTGTCGTTGTTCAGGGGTTTTAAAGTTGTATCTGACTGTTTGTGACCTCATTTGGGGTTTTCTTGGCAGAGATACTGGAGTGATTTGCCATTTCCTTCTTCAGCTCCTTTTACAGATGAAGAAACTGAGGCAAACAGGGTTAAGTGATCTGCCCAGGGTCACACAGCTAGGAAGTGTCTGAGGTCACATTTGAACTTAGGAAGATGAGTCACCCTGACTCCAAGCCCAGGATCATCCCCCTGTTTCAACAATCCAGCTAGCAGCTGCTGTGGGGGGTGAAAAACCAACAACAACAACCAGCTCACAGAACGCTGCAAGCCCAGCTTCTTTTGATCTGCTTTACTAAGGAAAGCAACATTAAGGGGTTAACAATCTTACTTTAATCCAGCATGCAAATATCATTAACTTAGTTCATGGGAAAGAGTCAGCACCCTGAGCTTCAGAGCAAATACAAACAAATTACAAACATCAACAGACAGACCAAAAACAATTCATAGTTACCAATATCTGAGTTCAGCCAGGAGCTTGACAAGGGCTGGCCCAGAGTCACACGATACTCCTGCTGTGGCTCAGAACTCCGAAAAAGAGAACGCCAACCTCTGGTTTTATATCTTTTTCAGGGTCAAGGGTGAGTCACACATGTGACTCACTCACGTGACCTAAAATTGCCACAAAAATTCAGCTTAAACCCACGTGGTCTAAAAGCCTCTGATGTCACAAACATGTCACTCAAACCCATGTAATCTAGGCTTTCCCTTGAGTCAAGGAGGTCATCAAGGACTCCTAATTTAATCAAGGAAATAAAAGCCAAACTCTTCAAGGACACTTGGTTGAATTAAGTGCTAAGAGCCCATTTTGATTGCTAATATACCCCCACACCACCTAGCTGCCTCTCCTTTCTGTGCAATGGAGTTAATAGTGCATATACTATCTGTGAAGAAAGTATTCTATAAATGTGTGCTATTATTATTGTCATTGTGAAAAAAATTCCCTAATATTTTATCCTCTTAGGAGAAAAGCATTGATTTATTACCTTTTTAGATATGACAACATAGGAATGATCAAAACAATTAGTTCTAGCAAATCTGTTTTTGCCCCCACCCCTCTCATTTTGCGTACCTTCTGTAAACCTGAATAAAAGCCTTGAATATTTAAAAGGAAACCATCAACCTTGTCCACTGGGGTATTAAAATAGATGGCTTCTGATGTCCCTTCCAGTTCTAGATTCATGATTCTACAATCCTTACAAACATAAGAGGCAAAATATCTTCTGACACCATGCATGTCTTACCCTTTTTCATCTATAATACTCCTGATTATGTATTATACTTGTATATGGCCTATTTGTGCCCTACTTGTGGTAGAACCTTCTGAGCTTGTATTGGTCTGATAAGCCACAGTTGGACCCACTATACCTTGACCCTAACATAGTGATGTCATTTCGGTCCTCTTTGAGCACCAACAACCATTACACATGTATAGGTGTGTTTGAACAGACTAATAGTGGGAGCGTAATGCTTGGATTGGTTTGTTACCTGAACTCGATAACACACAGAGTATGCTCAGATGCAAAGACTCCTAGCATAGCCCAGTGTGATACAGTTTGCTCTTTTAGATCTCCAGAACCACAGAATTTAGGATTTGGAAGGTACCTTAGTGGCCACTGTGTCAAAATCAGTATCTGAAAAATAACGTCCTCAGCAACATAACCAACACATCGAATGAGGAGGAACCCACTATCTCCCAAGGCGATGCATTTTCCATGTCACTTTGGGGTACCTATAATTGTAAGAAAACTCCACAGCCTCCACCAAGTCTAAATTTACCTTTTTGAAGCTTCCACCAATTGTTTCTCATTCTCTGCTCTGGGACCAAACAGAACAAGTGTTAATTCTTCCTCATGGCAGCTTCAACTGTGTCAAGGCTGCTATCACATCCTCCCCTGATTCTTCCCTTCTCCAAGGTAAACATCTCCATTTCCTAAAGCTGATTACCATTTGGCATGATGGAACAACTGAATTGTTGGACTGCTCTTGCCAAACTAGTCTGTCTCATTGCTGCCATTGTTTCCACACAATAAAAAGCTATTTAGTGCTGTGCATCCCTATGATAAATACAGGTAAGTAAAAAGAAGATACATACACACAGAGTAATTTTGGAAAAAGAACGGCATTAGCAACTGTAGGGATTAGGTTAGCACTCGTATAGAACAAGGCACTTGGGCTGATATGTTACGTATGCTAGGAGTTCTAAGAGGTAAAGGCAAGAAGGGATATATTACTGGCCTACAAATTAGGGATACTGGAGATTCAATACCATGGTCAAGGAACATCAAGAATACCCATTCGACTGAAACATAAAATGCATGAAGGGGAGTGATCATATTCAATAAGCCCAGAAAGATGGGCTGGAACGAGATTGTTGGAGTCTTTAAGCACCAGCTAGACTGGTTTGCATATTATCCTAAAGGCAGTAGGAAACCACTGGGATTTTTTGAGCGAGACAGTAAGATGGTCATACCTTTGTTTGAAGAATACCAATTTGACAGCTATGTAAAGGATAAAATGGAGAGGGGAGATCACTTGGGACATGGAAACTCATGAGCCTAGATGTGCTAAGGGCCTAAACTGGAGTGGCAGCTGTGTGAGTGGAGAGGAAAAGACAGATGTTCAAGTTGGACTGATGAGACACGGTGACTGATTAGAAAGGGAGAAAGGATTGTGCAAGGTTGTGAACCTGAGAAGAATAATGGTTTCTTCAACAGGAGTAAAAAAAGTCAGAGGGAAAGATGGGGTGAGGATGGAGTAGAGGAGAAGGGGAAAATAATGAGTTTTACTTTTACAATATTGAGTTTGAAGTGCCGGTAGTACAGCCAGTCATACATTTCAATTAGGTATTTGGTAATGTAGGACTAAAGCCCATGAGAGAGATTAGGGCTAGATACACACACATACACACACACACACACACACACACACACACACACACACACACACACACACACACACACACACACACCTGGTATTCCTCCACCTAGGGATGATAATCAAATCAATGGTACCTAATGAGATAACCAAGAAAGAGAGTAGAAAGTGTGAAGAAAAGAGGTAATGGGTCCCCTCATCCCACTAGAAGTCTTCAAGGAAGGGCTAAATGACTTTTTGTTGGGAATCATTGTAGAAGAAATCTTGTTCAAGTATGGGTTGAACTAAATAGCCTCTCAGGGCTCTTTCAACACTGACATTCTGTAGGTCTATGTAATGTATAACTTTCAGGGATGTGGAGACTTGAGAGTGAAACTTCCTTTTCTCCCCCTAAAGCCTGCACCTGAATACCCTTCTACACACACACACACACACACACACACACACACACACACACACACACACACACACACACACACACACACACAAAATACTGTTCTATTGTAGCCTGAGCTGAGCTCCTGGTTATCTCTTTACCAATTAGATGAGTAATCAGGCTCTACAGAATATGTCCTGAATATGAAGGTAGAAAAGACAATGCCTGAACAATGTTTCCTGATTTTTAGCCCATGATTAGGATAAAGAGGATAAATTGGGGGCAAATACCTCCAGGTTTAACATGAAAGTGTTTATTTAAATGTACTTCAAATTTCTTTTTTGCTTTAGCATAGGGTTAGGCTTGCAAAGCAAATGGGGATCAGGATTGTATTATGTTAGACTAATTGGGTACTTGTCCAGTGCTGTGTTGGAGGTAACCTGTCCAACTATCCTTTTCTGAAAGTATGCTAGGAAGTGTAATGTAATGTGTAAATCTAGCCTATGGTAAAGCCAAAAGGAATTTAAAGCATGAGTAAAGAAATATTTTCTTCTTATCCCTGGTGGTATATGCCCCCATTTTATCTTCCTCACCCTAATCACTGGGCTGAACACCAGAATATATGTTTGATGGCTGGCTTTTCAATTTTTGTGTCCAGGATATACTCTGAGGCCCTAGGGCATTATATTCTAGGTTCCTGTGAAAAATAGTTTTCTTATTTAGGATCTATAGGAAAACAAACTATTGCCCTACATTATTTTCAATAGTCTCATTATATTTTAAATTCTTCAAAATTTTCTGACTGGTCTACATTAAAGTAATTAGAATACATTAAATAATTAATATTAAAACTATATTCAGTGCCCCCAGCTCTCCTACATTTCTACTAATCAAAATACATAGGATTCTTTATTGGGTATTTGAGTTGCCTCATGCTAAAGGAAAGCCCAACACACCCATTAGGGCAGTCACTTCCTACCAGATGTTTTCCAGCTGCTATCGATGTGTTTCTGTTAATGTTTCACCATCTGCCACCTTGGTGGTGCCACAATTGGGAATGCATGTTTTGGTGGCTTTGCTAACAGAGTTGCAAAGACCATTCCCCTTGTCTCATCCTGTGAAATTCTGTTCTGAATGTTCGTCTCATGTCAACAATTTATACTGTTTTCCTTCCATTAACTGTTTTTGTCTGGCTAATATGATATATTCACGTTCTCACTAGTATATCTAAGTCTTCATTCTTCCTTCATGTAGATATTCGCTTTCCAATTCTTGCTAACATATACACTCCTTGTATGGATGACATATTTTTGCTTAATTAATACTATTTCTATTTTTTAAAACCAGTATACCAATAAGCAATCAGACCAGTAAATAGTATGCATCCCTAGTGTAACCTTGCTGGGTTCTACCTTAAACACAGTAATCTAATGCTTGTTTGATATTCTCTACAGCTGAATGAAAACAAATCTTGGTCCTCAGAGAATGATGTTCAACTATCAGAGTCAAAGTCTGTCAAGGTACAACAGTTATGGATGATGATTTCCAGTGACTGTAAATCAGTATGTAATCTGTTTGTATATAATTGTTTAAGAGATTGTTATTTCCTTCAATTACAGTAAGGAATGGGAAATAATTTTCTGAATCCATGATTATTCTGGATGGCAGATATGTTGGCCCATAATTCTATCTGTGAGAATCACAGAAAGGTTTGTAACTCTGACAAGTACAATCATAAATTTGTAAAGGAGAATTCAATAAGCATTATGGTTTATATGTATCTGATGGCATTAATCTATGCATATATATGAATTATATGCTTATTTAACATTTATACTATTCTTCTGTAAAAACTTGAAGTGTAACATTTATACGATGCTTACTTCCTTAAAAACTTAAAGTGCTCTTTTTTTATCAATCTTTTATTATATTCACAGATTCACAAACTTTAGAGCTAGAAAAGCATCAAATATCACCTAGTCAAACTTCTTTCATTTATATCTGAGGAAACTGAGACCTAGAGAGTTAAAAGCAGTTTATAGTAAACTATAAACTCAAAAGTGTGATTGGAAAGCTGCAAAGCTAACGAGATCTTAGGATTTATTAATAAAGCATAGAGATCATAAAAAGGAAGTTATAACATTAATATACTCTATGTTCTAGTCAAAAACTATCTGGAATATTGTGTTCAGATATGGGTGCTCCATTTTAGGAAAGACATTCATGCATTCAAAGACAACTCCTTGGCCAGTGGAATGATAAAGCTTAAATGTACAATAGGCCTCCCAATTGCATCAGTTTTGCAAAGCTGAAGGCAAAATCTGTGAAATCTGTCGTTGACTGCATGTACTTTATATTTATTGCATTACATGTTTTTCTGTATCTATGTATGCACATTGTGTATAGGTTTCTAATAGGTTTACCATCCATGTTACTTTTTTCCTTTTAAAAAAATTAGCCTGGTAATTAATGTGACAGTGAGATTCTAAAGTGTTCTTGATACCTCTCTACCTTGGACCACTTTGTATAAGTTATGCAGAAGATTTGATAAAAATGTCTTAGGGGATACAGTAGTTATATACTTTTGGGTCTGTAACAATCTGTTTAGTCTTAAGGTGGTGATGTAATAAATTAAAAGCTGATTTTAAAAAGGCAGGTTGGGGCAGTGGGGGGAAGAGTCCAGAGTACGACTTATAGAAGGCACTATTGGACAGCTTCAGAGAAACCTGAAAGGACGAATCTTGTAAAGGGAGCAGAACCAGGAGAACAATTTTGTTATTAACAGCATTACAATTTTGAAAGATGACTCAGACCAACACAATGACCAATCATGATTCCGGAGGACCAGCGATGAAAAGTACTACCCTCCTGACAGAGAAATGATGGACTAAATATACAGAATGAGACACATATTTTTGGATGTGGCCAATATGGGAATTTGTTTTGCTTTACTATGCACATTTATTACAAAGGTTTTGTTTTTCTTTCCTTGGATGGGGGAGACACAGAGTTGGGAGGGGGCAAAATAAATGTTTAATTGAAAAAGTAAAATTTAATTTAAAGAAAAGCAAGAGGTGCTTTGGAGTGTTTGAAGGGCTGTTATGTGGATGAGAAATTGTACTTTTGCTTCCCCTCAGAGGGATGAACTAAGAGCAATGGGCAGACGTTACAGAGAGGCTGATTTGAGGGGTTGGAGGGGGTATAGGGAAAGGGTTCTGTATAAGGATATACTTCCTGAATTGATGTCCCTTTCAACTCCAAGACTTCTGATTCTAGCTAGTGACTTGGCCAAGGTCTCACAGCTAATAAATGTCACAGTTAATAAACTCTCAGAGTTAATTAAAACCCAGGCTTTCTGGCAACAAATCCAGCACTCTTTCCATTATACTATGTGCCTGGTTCATGGCTAGGTTAAGAAAGACTTGTAATATGTTCGGGTGATGTGGTTTGGTAGGAAAAAAAATAAACTTTAACATGACTTCTATTAATATAAGTACAGGCCTTCTCATTTCACATTATATTTAATTACTTCCTTCACCTGGAACAAGTACCATGTTCATTGTACTATCTCATGTTTAGTTGTAATTGAGAACAAATGTCATTCTTTCTTTTAACAAAGTAATTACAATAAGACCCCAAACTGCCATTTCATATCTAACTTAAAGAGCTACACAAGTGATGGCAGCTGGTTAGCCTCACACCAACAATGGAGAGTCTACTTACCTCCACTTTAGTCAGTGAGCCTACCCAACCCCACTGTGCTACATGTGATCTCTGATATTTTGCACCCCTAAGTGTGTTATTTAAGTTTGCAATGCAGTTAATTGAAACCCTACTAGATGCAAATCAAAAGTTTCAGCCTTAATTGAGATATTTTGAAAATTGAACCCATTGCTTCAGGCAGGTGCTACATGAGATCCCATTAATATAGGTAATTAACATTAGCCTCTGCTTTAATTAACATGCACACTTTAATTAGCAAAGCATTAACCAACATTAAAAAATCTGATCTTCATGCATCACAAAAAACTGCAAAGTTATGACTACTATGTTATTTTTTTCAAGATTATAAATCATACAATAGTGATTTTTGAAATGCACACCAAATTTAAAATATTAAATAGACAGATAATATACAATATGAGTGAGAAGCTTATCAAATTCAACAGAGCATGACAAAATGTGGCTTTTGGGGGGAAGAAAACATAAAATGATAATTTTTAATGTTTTGAATTATTATTATTTCTAATATATAGCCTTCCTTTCAAATGATCATTTTTGGAGTGAGCACCTTTGTCTTTAGTGATATATGTAGGTATGTACTTATGTGTGTATATGTATATATGTGTATGTATATGTATGCACACAAATGTATGTGTGTATATACGTATATATCTATAGCTGCAGGGTGTTCCTAAAGTCTGGACACATAGGCAAAAATGCATATTTTCAAGAAATGAATGAAATTTTCAACAATATTTTATTTAATTGGAATATTAACAAATAACATCTTAAATATTATTTCCTTCATTTGTGATGCAAAGGTTGATGCACTTTGCAAGACTCACATGAACTCAATGCAATAACTCCACCTTGCCGGCAATTTTAGCACATTCACTGTTTATGTGTTCAATCAAGTGCGTTACATTTGTGATTTTCATTGAGTACACCTTCTCCTTTAGCACACCCCAGAAAAAGAAGCCAAGGGGGCTAAGGTCTGTTAATATTCCAAATATTTCAAAATATGCATTATCCTATGTGTCCAGACTTTAGGGACACCCTGTATAACTATGGTTGTATGGGAAAGGATGGCTGTGTGAACATGGTACTTGCTCCAGATGAAGGAAGTAATCAAACATAATGTGAAATGAAAAGGACTATACTCACATTAATAGAAGTTACCATAAAGTTTACTTTTCCCAACATACCATATCATCTTGACATTATACAAACACACATACATATATATGTGCATATATACATATATGCATACATATTCATGTGTGTATCTCCAGTCATAATCCATGTAATCCATTGGGTTTCTATTAAACTTTTCATCAGAAAACATGGTTTTGTCCTTGGTATTATGCTTAAAATTTAACACCTGGTCATGTTCAAGGCTGTTCTCTGTTGTCACATTATTTTGGTTATCATTCTGCAGGCTACAGCAATCACTGAGGCCAATTTTAATTTTTTAAAAACAGAGTTTAAGCAGGGTAGAGCAGATTAGCATTAGGCTAGGTGGCTGGTGACCTAGGTCCTCATCCTGCTACGAATCAGTAGTATGACTTTGGGCAAGTCACTGAATCTCTTTAAGCCATGGTTTCCTCAACTGTATAATAAGGAGTAGGTTTTTAAGGTCTCTGCTAACTCTAACATTAAGTCCTATTAATATCCATTCAGCAAAACTCCACATTTATTAAGCATATGTAGTACAGAGAGCACTCTGTTAGGTCCTAGGGGAGACAAAGTTTTGATAAGCTCATGACATCTTCAGTTTAATAAGAGGATACAGAATAAATACAAACAATATTACATGATATCTTTTTAGCATCAGGATTCTTCTATTGATACCTATGGCTGTGAGTCATGAAATACATGAATTCTAGTTATGGGTTTCCCAAAGGGCAATGGGCACATGAGCAAGCCATGCCTTATCTTACTGATAAAATTTACAGAAAAGAGGTATTACAAAAGATATCATCACAGTGATATGTGACTAGAAAATGAGGTAGGCTGGTCATGAGGAAAGAGCAAGAATAACAAACAGATCCCTTGGGTGACTGCCTGATAGCCACCCAATATCGAGAGTTCTAAAGGAAGGATCCCAGTATATTGAGTCAACCCCCAATGAAGAATTTAAAGAAGGCTATGAAAAAAGTCGCTGAGGACATAAGAAGGTATATCAGATGGGTTGCATTCTATGTTGGAGGATGAGATCACAAATCCATTAAAATACCACATTATTGTAGAGGATACCGGTAAAATTAAATGTTTTGTGAGGTGTGATGGAGAAGCTCATTACTGACCAGGGAGCAGTAATTAATACAAATGCAAAACATAAAGTGCCCTTTTCATTCCTGTTCAATGGTCAAAAGTTTATACATTACAAATTTAAATGACACCAATCATGGTGGTGTGCTATGTAATACTCATTTTTCACTATCTTGTTAATGCATAGTGGTTTCTTTCTCCATATAGGATACATGTTTTGCTGAAATGTTGCCCATGGGGTCAAGAAGCATTTTTATACAGATCTCTTTAGGTCTATAACCTGAATATTGCTAATTTTCTTAAGCTTCAGTTACAGGAAAACATGATTTTTGAATGTGTGTGTATGTGTATATATGTGTGTATGTATGTACACACACATTACACAAGATTAAGTAACTTAAACTGAAAATATCAGAAGCTATATTGAGCCCTGCTTGACCCGTCAGTGTAAGAAGATAAGGGCTATTAGGATGCTTTATTCCTTCAGATTTTGTTACCAAATGGTGAAGAAGGCTTTATTTTTTTTTCCTGGTGATTTTTAAAAATTTTTTTATACTTTAGTATTTAATATTTTTTTTTAGTTTTCAGCATTGATTTCCACAAGATTTTGAGTTGCAAATTGTCTCCCCATTTCTACCCTCTCCCCACTCCAAGATGGTATATATTCTGATTGCCCCATTCCCCAGTCAGCTATCCCTTCTGTTGCCTCACTCCACTCCCATCCCTTTTCCCCTTACTTTCTTGTAGGGCAAGATAGATTTCTATACCCCATTGCCTGTATATCTTATTTCCCAGTTGCATGCAAAAACAGCTCTTTTTCTGAGCATCTGCTTTTAAAATTTGAATTCCAAATTCTCTCCCCTCTTCCCTCCCCACCCACTCCCCCTAAGAAGGCAAGCAATTCATCATAGGCCACACATGTATCATTATGTAAAACACTCTCATAAATAGTCATGTTGTGAAAGACTAACTATGTTTCTCTCCCTCCTATCCTGTCCCCCTTTATTCAATTTTCTCCCTTGACCCTGTCCCTTTTCAAAAGTGTTTGTTTTTGATTACTTCTTCCCCTGATCTGCCTTCCCTTCTGTGGCAGCCCCCTTTTTATCCCCTTCCCCCTACTTTCATGTGGGGTAAGATACCCAATTGAGTGTGTATGTTATTCCCTCCTCAGGTCAAATCTGATGAGAGCAAGATTCACTCATTCCACCTCACCTGCCCCCTCTTCCCTTCCCATAGAACTGCTTTTTCTTGCCACTTTTATGTGAGATAATTTACCCCATTTTATCTCTCCCTTTCTCCCTCTCTCAACATATTCTTCTCTCATCCTTTAATTTGATTTTATTTTTTTAGATATCATCCCTTCATATTCAACTCACCCTGTGTCCTCTGCATATATACGTATATATACATATATGTATATATATGTACATATATGTGTATATATGTACATATATGTGTGTATATATATATATATATATTCCCTTCAACTACCCTAACATTAAGAAAGGTCTCATGAATTACACATATCATCTTCCCACGTAGGAATGTAAATTAGTAAGCCCCTTATGATTTCTCTTCCTTGTGTACCTTTTCATGCTTCTCTTGATTCTTGTGTTTGAAAGTCAGATTTTCTATTCAGCTCTGGTCTTTTCACTGAGAAAGCTTGAAAGTCCTCTATTTTATTGAAAATCCATATTTTACCTTGGAGCATGATACTCAGTTTTCTGGGTTTTAATCCTAACTCCTTTGACCTCCAGAATATCATATTCCAAGACCTTCAATCCCTTAATGTAGAAGCTGCTAGATCTTGTGTCATCCTGATTGTGTTTCCACAATACTCAAATTGTTTCTTTCCGGTTGCTTGTAGTATTTTGTCCTTGACCTGGGAACTCTGGAATTTGGTGACAATATGCCTAGGAGTTTTCTTTTTGGGATCTTTTTCAAGAGGGGATTGGTGGATTCTTTCAATTTCTATTTTACCCTCTGTTTCTAGAATATCAGGGAAGTTGTCCTTCATAATTTCTTGAAAGATGATGTCTAGGCTCTTTTTTTAATCATGGCTTTCAGGTAATCCAATAATTTTTAAATTATCTCCCCTGGATCTATTCTCCAGGTCAGTGGTTTTTCCAATGAGACATTTCACATTGTCTTCCATTTTTTTCATTCCTTTGGTTCTGTTTTATAATATCTTGCTTTCTCATAAAGTCATTAGTTTCCACTTGCTCCAGTCTAATTTTTAAGGTAGTATTTTCTTCAATGGTCTTTTGGACCTCCTTTTCCATTTGGCTCATTCTGTCTTTCAAAGCATTCTTCTCCTCATTGGCTTTTTGGAGCTCTTTTGCCATTTGAGTTAGTCTATTTTTAAGGTGTTATTTTCTTTAGTATTTTTGGGGGGTCTCTAGGAAGTCACTGAATTGTTTTTCATGATTTTCTTGTATCTCTCACATTTCTCTTAACTATTTTTCCTCTACTTCTCTAACTTGCTTTTCCAAATCCTTTTTGAGCTCTTCCATGGTCTGAGACCAATTCATATTTTTCTTGGAGGCTTTTGATGTAGGTTCTTTGACTTTGTTGACTTCTTCTAGCTGTATGTTTGGATCTTCTTTGTTACTAATAAAGGAATCTAGAGTTTGAGTTTGAGTCTGAGTTCATTTTCGTTGCCTGTTCATTTTGTGACTGCTTGTAGAGAGTACTTTGTCCCAAGCTTTAGGGACTGCACTGCTGCTTTCAGAGCTACTTCTACACAGCAAGCTCTGCCACACCAGTGCTCCTCCTCACCCAAGAGCCACCAACCAGGACTGCAACCCAGATCCAAGCAGGCTCTGCACTCCCACTCTGATCTGCCACTTAATTCATTCCACCAGGTGGGCCTGGGGCCAGAAGCAACTGCAGTTGGAGCTCTGGAAGCAGCCCCAGAGCTGCAACACTTCTGCGGCCCCTGTGGCTGGGGCCCATCACGCACTCCTTTCACTCTGATCCAGCAGTTTTTCTACTAACCTGCTCTGTTGTCTTCAGTGTTTGTGGGTTGAGAAGTCTGGTAACTGCCACAGCTCAATGATTCAGGACCTTACTGCCTGTTCTACCCAACTCCCAGTCTGGTTGGTCCTGGCGCAGCCCACACTGGAGTGTACTCTGCTCCACTCCCAGCTCCTTATGATAGACCCTTCCCTGCGACCATCCAGGCTGTCCTGGGCCTGGAGCCTGGCTTTCCTCTGCTATTTCATGGGTTCTCCAGCTCTAGAATTTGTTCAGAGACATTTTTTACAGGTGTTTGGAGGGACCTGGGGGACAGCTTAAACAAGTCCCTGCTTTCCAGTTGCCATCTTGGCTCCACCCTTTCCTGGTGATTTCTACAAAGTTTTTGTGCCTCGGTCCTTTTTTTGGCCATCCTACCACATGTCCATAACCTTTGGGGAATCTCTTTAACTTTCTCCTGTCAGTCTCCTTTTTCACTTGCCAAGCTGGGATGACAACGCTAAAAGAACCTAGAAAAGTCTTCTTCAAAGCTATTGCAACATGGCAAGTGAGCTTTCCTTTAGGAATTTAGTCTCAGAACTCCCTAGGGAACAACTGGCAGCCAAGCTTACTTCTAAAATCAGTGACAAAGGTAGGAACCTGGAAACAGGTGCAAGAGGACCTTTACCTTCTGTTAAAGTTAATTCTGGGGACTTTTTTTTGTTTTAAATTCTTTTCCTAATCTCAAAATTAGATTGAAGCAAAAAACAAATCTTTATAAGAAATGCCATGGCTACAAGTGATACATATGTTCAAATTTGCCTTTACTCTTATGTAGAACAGCTACAAACCAATCAGAAAGAAATGAACTTAAAAACCAGAGACAAGACCTTCAGAAATGTGCCAAGGAACCTCACCAAAGTCTTGTCCATTCCAATAAATTTTCTTTTGTTTTTCCTTGGAAAAGACATTCCATGCTGCAAGGCTAAAGACAAATACTATTTAAGCAGCAAGCAATTTCCTTTGTTGTTGCTGAATATTTCAGGTGCCTGTACACCTTAAAAAGAGAACTTGCTCTCCTTTTAATACAGCTTCTTGTGCCTCATTCTATAGAGGGATCATAATCCTATATTTATCACCTCACAGAATACAGCCAGGAAAATGAATGAAATGTCAAAAATTGAGCCTTATGATTTTATTGTGGGTTCATGTGGGAGACGAAAATGGGTTTCTAAGGGAGAAAACTTTTATTAAAATACAGACACCTTTGACAATTAGCAGAATTGGGGAGGTAAATTATAAAAGTCACATAAAAGTAAAAAGATTTACATTCCTCTAGAATATATTTTCTTGTGTTCCCTAGGGAAAAGCTATCTTTTTGAATGTATTTAAGCTAGCTCTGAGATTTTAGACACATTTTTGAATAAAGAAAAATTAAGCTTTGAATATAGTGTTCCATTTCTAAAACTTTTGCATCATTAATTCTTCTGTCCTTTAAATCTTCTTAAGGTTACCATGAGAAATATTTGGTTGTTATATTTATGCCAAGGAAAAATATTCATTTATATATATATATATATATACACACACATATATAATATATATATACACACATACGTATTATATATAATGTATGCACATATATAATACATAAATATACTTTATAAGTTTATAATTATATGCTTTGTTATATAATATATATTTAATTTAGTCTTTTGAGCATGTGTAACATGACCTACTTATCATTACCTAGTAAAATGTGGTATATATCAAATGATTAAAGATCCAAGCATGATATTCATTTAAAGTCCTCAACTATCTGGTTCTAATCTACCTTTCCAATCTTATCTTCCATTACACATCTGTATTGTTGTATAATCACTGTCCCTCAAACATAAATATCCTTTTCCCCCCAAATGAAATTCAGTTTAGTGACATTCAGATTAGCAAAATTTAAAAAATTGGAATGCAATTGAGTTATAGCCTTCACCAATAAAAGACCTTCCCCAAAACAGTAGTTAATATTAAGGGAAATTGCAAAGACACATTAAAATCTCAGTTTTTAATTCAGAGGAACTAGGATGTTTATTAGTCCTTTGTGCTGATCTGGCACATAAGCTATTCACTGACATGGAGCACAGGGGATCTGGTTATACACACACACACACATTTATGTGTATAAATAATTGTGTATTATACATATATGCATACACGTGAAAGACCACAGAAAGACCAAATAGAAAGATCAAAAGGGGAAAAACATTTGTTGAAATGCAAAATACTATTATTACTTCTTGCATTGTATCTTTTAGGCAAAATAAAATTTTGCCTCACAGTCATCACACGCACTTACTTCTGAATGAATGCAAGGCAGAAATCACTTTCCAATTTCCCTTCTTGTCCTTTCCTCCACTAGTTCAGTTTCTTTTTTTCATTTACTCCCTTTCTTTTCCCCACGACCAAAATAGTGGATGAAGGAAGGGTCAGAGAGATGGGGCAGAGAGAGCAGAGAGAGATGAATATCCAAGTTAGAGAGGACTTGTCCAGGGTTGGTGGGGATAGGAGAGTGACATTACAATTTCTTTTTCTTTTGTACTTGCAAGGTGCACACACACACACACACACACACACACACACACACACAAAACTTCCTCCCATCCACTCTCAAACCATGAAACTCTTTAGAAATCTATACATGTATAGATATAGAATGTAGGAACTTTGTGCTGTGATTTTAAAGACTATGTGGGATATACACTTTGTCATTTATGGAATTTGGAGAATCATATAAAGTTAGATAAGCCTTAGGCAAGTGCTTTACAGTACATGGATATTCCTTATATACTGCTAAATTTATTAGATTAAATAAATCAAGACTAAGTGAGAATTTCATTTTATAAAGAAAGTTTCCACCTATTTGAAATTCAAGCATCAATTTTCATAAAACAAACTTACTGCCCTTGGTGTTTATAGATTTTTAAATTCCATTTTACTCTATAGACCTTTTATGACCTAAAATCAAAATAAATCTGGAAAAAGTCTAGGATGTTTACACAGGGGCTGTAGGTGGGGGTGGGGAATAGAGCTTATGAGATAGTAGCAATTCCTCTACATAAACTGTTTCGTCATCTGCTAGAGACTTCCTCAGTTCCTTGGCAGGCACTCAAATAATCCATTTTGCCCATTGATAAATTTTACTGAAATGAATCACATAGTTTTGGTTTCTCAAATTAGTTCCCTGCCCAAAGAAAATTACCAACACAAAATTCTGAATGAAAAAGATGAAGACAAATGCCTGAAAAGGATTTCAGCTTTGTCTGGTTACATACACACCCTCAAATGCTATTCCTACATAGCTAAATAGAAAAATAGATAAGACAGACAGACATATATATACATATATATATATATATATGGAGAGAGAGAAAAATGTGTATATATGTGTATGTCTATATAAATAGGTGCACATGTATATTCACTTGTCTATGTTTATGTATCTATATATGCATATAAAGAGATATACACATAATTTTGACAACTGATAAATATCCTTAATAAACCCTCCTACCTATGTGTTCTTGATAGCAATAGCGTAAAAATAATGATTTTATTCTTAAAAGGGAAAAGTACTATACATGTCAGCCCCAACCAGATCAGGCCTACAGAGCTGCATTTTTAAAATGCTTCATTGTAGTTTCAGATTGAGATTCTGTCTAAAACTCATTCTTACAGTGGAGAAAATTCTCATTTTAGTCAATGCCAATTTATTCTACTTCTGAACATCCCCCTAGGGGTAGCCCTTAGGGTGTGAGAATTATGCTGTGGGATTGTGTCAGGGAAACAAACCTATAATGTCAATGGTGCACATTTCAAAGTCAGAGCCTTTTGAAAGTAGAGTTTCTAATGCCCCAGTCCTAAGCTTCACAAAGTTCTCCCAGCCATATGCAGAGCACATACCAGTATGAAACTGAGAATGAAGTTTTGTGAGAAAACCACAACACACTTGTACAGTGGATGTCTAGCCATTGTTATGAGTATTATATTGGAAAAATCCAGATTTTTACTAATTATCCATGCTAATGATTTTAATTTTAAGAGCTGGGCATGAGCTTACAAACTCTGTTGGATATTTAAGGTCTTTCGTGTTCTACCTCCAGCCTGTCTTCCCAGGCTTTTTGCACCTGACCCCCTAGCAGTCTTTGTTATAACAAAACTAGCTGATCTGCTATTCCTTGTATATGACATTTCATCCCCCACCTCTGTGCCTCTTCACCTCTTAGTTAGGTGGCACAGTGGATAGAATGCTGGGCCTGGACTCAGAAAGACTAGAGTAATTAAAAACAACTATGTGGTACCACCTTACACCTATCAGATTGGCTAATATGACAAAAAGGAAAATGTTGGATGGATGTTGGAGGGGATATGGGAAAACTGGGACACTATAACACTGTTAGTAGAATTGTGACCTGATCCAACAATTCTGGAGAGCAATTTGGAACTATGACCAAAGGGCTACAAAACTGTGCATACCCTTTGATCTAGCAATACCACTGTTAGGTCTATATCCCAAAGATATCCAAAAAAAAAAAAGGGAAAATAATCTATTTGTACAAAAATATTTATAACCACTCTTTTTGTGATGGCTAAGAATTGGAAATTGAAGGGATACCCCTAGTTTGGGGAATGGCTAAACAAGCTGTGGTATATGATTGTAAAGGATGATTTCAGAAAAACCTGAAAAGTCCTGCAATGAACTGATGCAGAATGAAGTGAAAAGAACCAGAAGAGTGTTGTACAGAGTAACGTCAATATTGTTCCCGAAGAATTGTGGATGATTTAACTATACTAAGCAATACCATGATCCAAGACAAACCCATAGGTCTAATGATGAAGCATACTATTTACCTCTAGAGAAAGAACTGATATTATCTGAATACAGACTGAAACATGTTATTTTTCACTTTCTTTCTAATATGAAAATGTTTTACATAATTGCGTAAGTATAACCTCTATCTAATTGCTTACAGAGTCGGGGTGGTGGGGGGAGGATCAGAGGGATGGAATGTGGAACTCAAACTTCAAATAAAAATGCGAAAAAAAACATTGAAAAAAGAGTTCAAATGTGGTCTCACTTGTAAATTACTTAACCTCTGTTTGCCTCAGTTTCCTTATCTAGAAAATGAGAATAATACTGGCATTGGCATCTACTTCCCAGGGTTGTTGTGAAGAACAAATGAGGCAATATTTATAAAGTGCTTAGCATAGTGCCTGGCATATAGTAGATGCTCAACAAATGCTTGTTTCCTCTTTTTACTCACCGCTTTTAAGGTATAATAAAGATGTTGGCACCTGTATGCAGCCTTTCTTGGTTTCATTTCATTCTCTTTTTTAAGATTATAAGATCCTCAAGGGCAGGAACTGTGTTGTTTTTCAATGCTTTATCCCAAGGGACTAACAATGCTTTGTACAGAAAGGGTATATAATACATGTTTTAAAAATTGAATTGATTTATGGATATGACCATCCCTGTTAAGCATTTATAAAGTTCTTACTATGTGCCAGGCACTGTGCTAAAATGAGACTTAAGCCTAGAAAAATCTCTGCAGAAAAGAAAACAACCCACAACAAAATTATGCCAGAAGAGCTAAAGTTAATATGGAAATTGAAGACCATTAAGGTAAATCTAAGAAAAAGAGGAAGTTTCCCACCTAGTGGCTGGATAGTTGGCTTCAATGGAGAAGGCAGTGCTTTGGGGAATCTGCCTTATCACCAGGAGATTTTTTGATGCAAACTTATCATCAATTCTGATGAACATAATCAAAAGGCTCCATATTGTCAGGATGTCTTAAGACCATAATCATCTAAGCTGGAAAAATAAATAAAACTCATACAACCATAACTGGAGATAGAAACTGGACTCAAGTGAAAAGTTTTCTTTACCAATGTAGGCAAGCACCTTCTCTGCAACTTCAAGTCTTAGAGATTTGCCTGGAGCAGCGGTGTCAAATTCAGATAGAAACAAGGGTCACTAAATTATAAGTAAGGATCTCTGTAGCTTCGCTTTGACTTAGTAAACCACACATCAACATTATCTATGTTCTACCGTATTTTTATTTATTTTGTTAACTATTTCCCAATTAAATTTTAATCTAGTTGGGGTACATTACAGAGTAGCGACAAGGTGTTCTGCAGGCAGCATATCTGGCACCTCTGGCTTAGAACCTTGAGAAGTGAAGTGACATGCCCGGAGTCACAAAGCCAATGTATGTCAGAGACACAAAATGAGCCCTCTTGAGGCCAGCTCTCTATTCACTATGCAATGATGCCTCCCAATCATAACTAGGTTACTTTAATTCCAGTGGAAATAAAAAGCGAGAGGAATTCTTCGCTCATTACAACTTAAGTATCATGATAACTGGAATGCCCACTGCAAAAGAGGACCCTACAAATCCCAGTGACTTGATAGTCTAAAATTCCACTTAAGAGCCAGGTGGCATTCTTTTTGGAAGAGTCAGATTTGGAACGAGAGACTTAAAAACTAGAAGGGCCCTTAGAGATTATATAGTTTAAGAAATGATAAGAATAAGGAAAATGATCCCCAAAGACTTGTCTAGGGTCAAATAGGGAGCAAGCAGTTGTGCCGAGAATCAAAAGCAGGTCTTCCATTTCTAAATCCAGTGTTATTTTCATCACAACTGTAACACTATTCTGGAGTTTTCCCTTTATATTCAAAATTGGAATTACAATTTGATAATGTATCAAAGATCATTTCCCCAGTAATGTCCCAGCTAAGGCTTGGCAGAAGTGAAATTTATGACTTTCCTGAATCATCCAAGCCGCCTACCTCTAAAGACTATGAAATGAAACAAAAACAAAAACACTAAGAAATATCTAGCTTCTCATAATAGGAATGGCTTGACAAAATAAACAGATCTCCTTAAGACCAAATGTCCTTAAACCCTTCTGAGGAAAAGCCCTTCATCTGCTTGTTGAGTGGAAATAAAAAAAAAACTGCTGTGAGAATAAACAGAAAGCAATGTAGATTTTTTTTTCAGTTTGGTACCAATTCACCTTCATGGAAATGAATGGGCTGCTTTTCTTAAAAGAACATGCATTTGGGCAATTCAATTGTTTTGTTCTGATTTTGAGAGCCATGTATATTAAATAGTAATATTCTTTTGACAATTAAATAAAACTGATGTTTTAATGGCTGTCATGGAATCATCAGAATATATCTCTGAAAATCAAAAGACACATAGGGCTTAGGATGAGCTGAAGATTAAGATGATTCAGTACAAAATGCACAGAGTAAACCATGTGACATTTGTTTTTCTTTGCCAGCTATCTGTATATTTGGGTGCTTTCATTTTAAGAAGGAAAAATGAGATATAATCATCCAAACAGACAAGTAACCTATTTCCCCTTCAAATTTATAGTTATAAGCTATGAAGTCAAAGGTGCAATATTACAATGAAAATTCACACTCAAGAAAATGAATTCACTATTGGAGGAAGGGATCGAAGAATGCTTTTACAAGCAAAGAGTATTTCCAAAAGTGATCCACGAAATAGCAAGCTCTGCTCCACTAAACCCTACATCTCAATCAAAGGTAACAGATGTTTTTTTTTTTCTTTTATGTGTATTTCTTTCCTTCTCTTTATTTGTTGAACTGGCACATAGCTAAAAAATGTTACCCTCCAACCAACTGGACAACCTGCTTAAGTAACGAAAACAGTTAATTTTCTCACATTCTCAATATAGCTTACCTCAACAAAAGAACTCATGACAGAAATTAAAAATAACTTTAAAAAGAAAGGAAATAGTGGTGTTTGGTACCTCAAGGTAGGAACCCCTCACATGATCTTACTTGTTGGCACCTTAACACCATAGACTGTTGAAATGAATAATCTAGTCCATTAACAATAGCTGTCAACTGGAAGAGAATCCTTACAAAATTTTCTGGAAGACCAAATTTAGTGCTGAATCCCATTGTGGGCTTTTTTTGTTGTTGCTACTTCAGTGAAATAAAAACATTAAAAATGATAACATTTGGAGATAGAATCTCTTGTTGCCTTTCAGTTCACTTCTTAGAGAAGGAAAGAAATTTCTAGAAATATAATGACAACTTTGGAGCACGATTAAATGTAAAATAAGTTTTAACATGTATTTCTCCTGCCAATTGGCATACATAATAGAAAAATGGTAGAGAATAGGTTAAACAGTCTAAAAGGATTTTAACCTTAAATTTGACAGAAGTTAAATGGCTGTGACATTGGGTTCTTCTGCTTTATTCCAGCTAGTAATCCACCTTCAAAGTTCCTGTCAGGTAAATGACCTTGTATTTCATTAACTGATAATTAAATGGATTTATTCCACTAACGGTTTTAATTAAAATGCTAGAAATATTGATTACCCCTCTCATCCTTATTCCCCCAGATGAAAAAAAGGTTTTAGGAATGTTTATTTAGAGAAGACAGAGAATTAAATTAGATTGAATCTCTATGAGACCCGAAGACTGGCTCTTTCATTTCTGCTGCTCAAGCAGAAAAAGGTTTCAATTTTTTGATGTTTGATTAATTATTTTGAAATCCATTTATGCTTACCTTGGTGTTTAATTAAAAATGTCATTTTTAGCATAATTAAATTGGCTATCTGTGGAAGACTAACTTCAAACTTATATTTTAAAAATGCAATGCTTTTTTTCAGCAAAAGAAACTTTTTTTTACTTATTTGCTTTTTTCTGTAAAAGGTACTGCCTCATGAATGAAAAACTATGAAGGGATAGAACTTAATTGGATTTCCTCCATTTGAATATTAGACTACATATGCTTATGACTGGTCTTGGTTTATTTGGCTGTGCTCATGAATCCATTAGAGATTCATCATTCTAACAAATACAGAGTATACTCTTCTAAATGTGTTGGATTTCACAGTGTTTACATTGACAATATATATCTCATAAAAGCTGTCCTCAGTACATCTCTGTGCTCATCTATGGCATTGATTCAAATGGGTTAAGATATAGCTTCTATTGTCAATGCTGTCACACCATATCCAGGAAATTGGAAACCAGTTGCTCTAAACATCAGAACTGATAATGCCATATAAAGAAATGGAATAAAACAGAAAAGGAAGATCGAATCATTTCTGTTTAAGGTACTTCATCTACTTGGAATGCATTCATCTGTGGTCCCATAAAAGGCAGGATTCTAAAAACAATTACCCTGAATATTTACAAAACAGTCCTCCCAGCTCCGAAATCTATATTCTGACTATGCCAGTAATGATTCTTAGAAAAGCTATCACCTAGAATTCTCATTTTTAATTAGGTTTTCCAGTTACTGTGATAATGGGAAAAAGGTGCCTTCATAAAGGAAAAAAGAATTCTGGTCTTCTTGCAGATTGATAATAAACTGGCATTCAGAGAGGAGGACTAGGAATAACAGAAGAAACGATGAAGGTTGAGAGGGAAAGGGGGACAGGGGGCAGAGGGATGGAGGGAAGGAGTAAAGGAGGGAGTGAAAGAGGAAAGGAAGTAAGGGAAGGAAGGAGAAAATAAGTGAGGGAGGAAGGTAAAGTGGGAGGAGGGGAGAGAGGCAAAAAGGGAAGGAGAGAAGAAGGGAAGGAGGAAGGAAGAAAGGAAGGAAGGAAGGAAGGAAGGAAGGAAGGAAGGAAGGAAGGATCATCATCTAAGAGGCAGCAGGTCTGAAATACCATAAAATTGTTGGTACTTAATAAGTGACTATCTGATCTGATCTCAGTTGTTATGTTATTGTTCTTTCCCTCCTCAAATTAGTTTGCATTTATTTACTTATCGTTTTATTTACTCTTTGTAACCTTTGATAGAACATAAGCTCCTTTAGGGCAGGGAGAATTTTAGTTTGTTTTTTTTTTCCATTTTTGTCTGAATCCCCAGCACTTAGAACAGTGTCTTTCACATAATAGATGCTTAACAAGTATCTGATGAACTGAATTACATTAAATTTGTTATGACAGAGTATTAAAATGAAAACTACCTCAAAACTCACATTTCCTTAAAGGTTTTTAAAAATAAGCATCTCCTAAAAAAGTTAGATTTTTAATGAAAGATTCTAGATTCCTATATTCACAGAAACTAGAAAGATAAGTCCCCCACGGGTAAGAGATTAAGGACTAATGGAGTTCACTTGTATTAGTCTAAAAATTAAAAAAAAATATCAATGTCAGTTAAGTGACCAATTCGGCTCTGCTCAGTTAATCATGATTCATTCACCGTACCCGAAGAATATTTAAAACAGTGCATTTAATGACGTATTTAACATTTTTTTCCTCTCCTGGTGGAGAGAGATCAGCAATAAATTCTATATGTGTGTATATATATATGTCTGTTTGCAGAGACATGCATACGCTATATATGTATATTTGTGTTTATATATACCTATGTGCATATAGAACTTTTAGTTCACAATTTTAAATGGACATCTGAATAACTAAGTTCTAATTTAAATGATGGAATTCGCAATAATTTTGACAAAGTTACTAAAGTGAGCCACCGTTCCAGAAACATGAAGTCATATAATCTCCAATCTCTACAAAAGTGTTTTTAACTTTAACAGACATCTACAAAAATCAAATGATGACTGTACTATGGCAGATTCGAGCTACACGTTCCCTTTTCTTTTCAGACCATGTCAAATCACCAATTTTGAATTTTCCCCAAGATTTACACTTGCAGTTCTCATTCAAACCAATGAAAAGTGTGACTAAAAGTCCACCTAGTATTTTGAAACCAAATTCCTCTTTGCCACTCAAGCAAACAGTGAGGAAGAAGGGCGGATGAGATATTTCAATGGTTGGGTGCAACATATTGGGGTGAGAAAACATGATAGAACAAGGATGGGTATTTTCTGCCTTTGCTTTTGCTGGGAAAGTCAGAGAAAATACTGTATAATATACTTCCATTTCCTCCTCTGTGAGGTGGGAATGATATCTTTTGGAAATATCTATCAGAATCAGACAAGCACTTCTTGGAAGAGAGGAACTATCTATCTATATCACAATTATATAAGATATATATAGATATAGATACAGACATGTCACTATTTTGTGCATACACACAACACTATTATATCAGAGATTCAAATTTCCATGGACTAATGGAAAATAGAAATCAGAAACCAAGGCCAGAACTACCAAACATAGAAAACATAGAATTACAAAACCACAGAAAATAGGTGTGGCATTTTTCAAAGTGTTATCTATTTCCTGCTGCTAGAATATTTCAGTATTTAACAAAAAGTAAATAGGCACAACTACTCAAAATACTGCCAATGTAGAAAACAACAAACATCTCTCCACCATCCATTCATTTGTCTTTTGTTTGGGAAGGCAGGGACTTGGTGTATTCTCAGAGTCAGGTGAATGGATATTTCTATAGTTTTACTGCCTTTTCTTTGAACTTTAAGAAACTAGCCAAGATGAATAACTTTATTTTTAACACTGATATATGACACATTTTAACCTGTCTACATATAAAAGTAGTGCTGTTAACAATTGCAACTTTCTTCAAGTATGCTATGAATCACTGTATCCCTTTTCCCTTTTTCATGCACCATTGCCACTATCTTACCTTCAGCAGTTTTGCTAGATTTCAATGAAGATGGAACCAGAGGGCACACATTAGAATTTTATATCAGTTCAAGAAGGGGAGAGAAGAAAGACATATGAAGCTGGAATGACATTCATTGAAGGTTCCCTAGGGAAGATAACACATGTTTTTGTCTTTCACCTGCTAGGCATGCTAAATCAGTGCAATGATAAGCTAATTTATGAAATATATTTCATTCAAACCTGGACATCTTTACTGTTGCTATTTCAGCTATTAGAATTTACAAAATAATGGCAGCCTGAAATTTAAAAGTTGGAACACCTCAGTTTGTTTAGTTAATACTGGCAATATATCTTTTTCTAGAGGCTTTAGTTTTGAAATAAAATAATCATGTCAGAGTAGGAAGATTAGCATAAGATACACACACTCATTTCTCCCATAATTTTGTCATTGAATGTTTTTCACTTTCAGTTTACAGAGACATACCAGTATACAGCTGAATTGCAATGGCCATGTGTTAGCATTCATATATAGAAACAATGGTTTAATTTTCCTACATTTATTTCAAAGAGACCTATCTATTATTGTCTCCCTTTCTACTATGACCAATATCTCTTTCATAGAACTGGTGAAAGTACTTTTCATCTCTTTAAAAATTTCATTCAAACCAGAACTCTGATATTTTGGCCTTGGGAATATGGCAGCTAAGAGGGTGTTTTGTTTTATGATGCTGAGTTTCCAGGAGGGTGACTGGAAAAATACATATACATACACATATATATTTGTGTGTATTACTGTTAATAGAGGCTAAAACACTAGTGTATACACACATATACATATATACACACATACATGTATATATTTTACAACACACATATATATAGTTATAGGTATATAAATAGCAATGTGTACAAATACACATTTTACATAAAATATATGTATGTAAATACATAGGTATAGGAGTATATGCATATTAAACACAATACGTGTAAGCACATACACATGAAGTATATAAACATATGTGTGTTTATAAAATATGCATGTGTGTATAGACATGTATATATACATACATATACATATATGTACTATACACTCATGTGTGATACCAATATTTTAGCCGCCTCTATTACAAATTCCATTTTATCTGAATTTGAGCAGTTCAGTCATTTCTCATATAATCAAAGGTTTCCACAAGGAACAAAGAATTAAACATAGTTCATGTTGAAAGCATCTGAGCATCAAATTAGAGTTAAACCAAGAACTCTGTGTTTAAAAGGCTGTAATCTGGCTACATGTAGTATCTTGCAGAAACTTCCACTCACTATTACGCACTGTTCTTATTGCCATATTACCATGATTACTGATTACCAAGGTATTTATGTGTAAACAGAGTTTGTCTTTCTTATAATCCACCCACTTCTCCCGCCAGATTCATTTGGCTCCATCTCAGCCCTATGTTTGTGGCACAGCCGCTCGTCAACATGGGAGTGATTTTCCCTGTCACAAACACAAGACAGTGCCATCAAAAAATGAACAAGGTAGGAGGAGGCCAGTTATAAAAGAGAGAGTGAGATTTTCTGTTTACCCACAAATATACTGGCAATCAGCAATGATGGGAAAAGAAAAGCAGCAAACATTCCTCATCACCTAATGGAATTTAAATAAAATATTCAGGCTTGCAAAGTTCTCTTAATGTGACAGTGTTCCTTTAGGTTCACTTCTTTTAGGGCTAAAGAAATACGCCCAGTATCAGGTATAAAAATTAATAACAGCTTTTTTATGACCTAATTATTTTCCTATGCACACTGAGGCAGAATTGAAGTGACTCCACCTGACCTTTAGAGAGAAGGTCTTTGAGAAAAGCAAACATTCTTTTTTCCTCTAACTGGGGACCAGTGTAAACATAAGTAATGTACCGATGAACATTTTACAGCAAAGATAATAACAAAAGATATAGGCTGAGTACACAGAATAAATCTGTAACTGAAAGACGATTCATTTGTAACTTCCTTACTTGAACAGACCATTGGTTACGATGAACATGACTGTTAGATTGTCAAAGGCAAGAAACATCATGGAGACTTTGGAGGGAAAGAAGAAAGGAATCTCTTACAAAAGATACAGGGAGAGAAGACTGCATGGAATGGTATTTGCTGTTTATCTGAGATTATGGGGGGCATAAAGGAAAATAGAGGGTAGTACTGCAAAACACGCCTCATCTTAGAAGAATTAAGAAAAAGACTAAAAATTAACATGTAGTTAGGAAAAAATAAATAAACCATGGGAGCTCATGTGGAAAAACTAATGGACTTTTTTTTTATGCTGTTAACAAAAGTACAAATGAAAAGCAAGTCAGTGCAAGGTCTTGACTAGGCTTTTTGTTAACTTACAGGAAACTAGTGAAAAAATTCAATGAGTTCTTTGGGCTTCCTAATGTCTCCTAGACCACTAACGGCTCTTGAGAACATCCTGTAGGCACTGCTCCCTGGGCAGTAGTTATGGAGATATCAAATGGATGGCTCAGAAGATGGGAAATGGGTTAAAGAGCTTCTGTGCTTCAAGGTCACTAGTTAGAACTCAGCCAGGTTAGAAATTACTGACAGCTTTTTTCATCTGATGCTTGCTCAGCACCCTAGCATAGATAAAATAAAGGAAAATAACCTTCACAGAAAGTACTACTTCTCTAGACATTATTTGACAGCCTTTTGGGGAGGGCATGAAGGTCACATCCCTGACTCCACTTCACATTCTTGAAGGGTGGCCCCTGCCACATCTAGTCTGAAATCAGTGTGAAGGTAGACGCTTGCCATGCCTTTGTTTCATTCTGTGGGCAAATAGAGGGTGGCCAATTTAAAGCAGACCATTTAACATCAAATGGTCTGTTTGAAATGGTCTGCTCCATAGAAGATTTTGTCCCCAAGGGATTCTGATCAAGTGTCTTTTGTAAGTTCAAAATCACGTGTCTGGTATAGACATATACACACACAGAAGCATATAATAGTGTGGGATTCATTGATATTCCCATTGAATCAGGTCCAACAAATCCATATGAAGTAAGAGAACAGAGTGATCAGTGGTATTAACAGATTTAAACCTGGGGAATGAATCCTTTGTTGTGGTTTCAGTCATGTCTAACTCTTCACCACCACATTTGCGGTTTTTCATTTTGTTTTGTTTTTTGGCAAAGATACTGGAGTGGTTTGCCATTTCTTTCTCCATTTCATTTTACAGATGAGGAACTGAGGCAAACACAGGTTAAGTGACTTGGCCAGGGTCACACAGCTCATAAGTACCTGAGGCTGGATTTGAACTCACGAGGATGAGTCTTCCTGATTCCAAATCCAGAGCTCTATCCACTGTGCCACCAAGCTGCCCTGAATGAATCCTAGATGAATGAAAAAATGGACCATACATGCATCTTGACTAGATTCTTCCCAGGTGACTTCTGTCTATACAACTATCTAATGACTGTCAAGGTAGACACCATTTTCATTACAACTGGAGTTTCCAGACTCTATTTAAGAAAACCTTTTCATTTTTTTTTTTTTGGTTTCTATTTGAAAATTGTTGTTGCAGTACTCCCCGTTCCCACCCACCCATGACATTTCTTCAGCAGCCCTAACTTCCTCTAAGATACGTAAATAAGAAACACACTGTCCTGATCATACTTCAGTCCCAATTATCTCTCAGAATTGCAATAGTTCCAAAATCTGGAGCTTAGAAACTTCACAAAATTCAATGCAATTCACCCAAATACCTCTTTAAGTGACTACTGTGTGCGAGGACTAAGGATTGGAAGAAAAACTTTTTAAAAAACAGTCCCTGACTTCATAGAGATCACATTCTATCCGGGGCAAGGGGGAGGGCCAATGTGTATAATCATATGTAAATACAAATACATATATATGTATACACACACACGCACACACACAAAGAATGTCAGATAGAGACAGCTCTAAATACTCACAGGGATCAGCAAAGTTCTCATGTAGGTGGTACCCCTGACTTGTGCTCTGACGGAAGCCAGGGGTTATTCACGGTAAAACGAGGAGGATTACAGATGTAGGGGATCACCTATGCAAAAGCACACAGGTGGGAGATGGAATGTCATGTACAAGAAAGAGCTAGCAGGCTAGCTTGATTAAAACAAAGAGTGCAAGCAAGGGAGTTGTGTGAAATGAAATGGGAAAAGTAGGTGAAAGCTATACTGTGGAGCACTTTAAAGGTTTACTCTTCCTTCTACATCTCCTACTTTCTTGCTTACATGAAAACTACACTTTACTCCCTTCCATATACTCTTATCATCCAGTGGCACTGGCCTCCTTGTTCTTTGTGCAAAACAGTCAATACGCTGACTCTAGGTATGTCCATAGGCTAGCCCCCAAGCCTGAAGTGTCCTCTGCACACGTCTCTGCCTCCTGGACTTCTTCAGGATTAAGCTAAAATCTTGCCTTAAACAAGAAGCTTCTCCCAGTCCTCCTTAATCTTCATGCCTTTCTTCTGAGATTATCTCCAATTTATCCCCTGTATATCTTGTTTGCAAAGAGTTGTTTACCTGCTGTCTCCTGTCACAAGTCCTCCTTGAGGGCTGGGATGGTTTTTGCTTTTCTCTGTATTCAGCACAATTCCTTTTATACAGAAGATTCAATAAATGCTTGTTGACTTGATTTGACTCGTTTGTTGTTCAGTCCTTTCAATCACGTCCAACTCTTTGTGACTTCATTTAGAGTTTTCTTGGAGTGGTTTGCTATTTCCTTCTCTAGCTCATTTTATAGGTGATGAAACTGAGGAAGACAATGTTAAGTGACCTTCCATCTCACACAGCTAGTATCTGAGACCAGATTTGAACTCAGGAAGATGTCTTCCTGATTCCAGGCCTGGCCCTCTGTTTCAACAATCCAGCTAGCAGCTGCTGTGGCGGGGTAAAAAACCAACAACAACAGCCAGCTCACAGAATGCTGCAAGCCCAGCTTCTTTTGATCTGTTTTACAAAGGAAAGCACCGTTAAGAGATTAACAATTTTACTTTAATCCAGCATACAAACATCATGCACTTGGGTCAGGGGAAAGAGCCAGCACCCTGAACTTCAGAGCAAACACAAACAAATTACAAACATCAACAGACAGACCAAATACAATTCATAGTTACCAACATCTGAGTTCAGCCGGGAGCTCTACAAGGGCTAGCCCAGAGTCACACAATATTCCTGCTGTGGGTCAGAGCTCCAAAAAAGAGAAAGCCAACCTCTAGTTTTATATCTTTTTTAGGGTCAAGGGTGAGTCACACATGTGACTCACCCATGTGACCTAAAATCGCCACAAAAATTCAACTTAAACCCACGTGGTCTAAAAGCCTCTGATGTCACAAACATGTCACTCAAACCTATGTAAACTAGGCTTTCCCTTGAGGCAAGGAGGTCATCAAGGACTTCTAATTTAATCAAGGAAATAAAAGCCAAACTCTTCAAGGGCACTTGGTTGAATTAAGTGCTAAGAGCCCATTTTGATTGCCAATACACCTTCTATCCACTGTACCACCTAGCTGCTCCCTGACTTGAATCCAAACCCATTTGCCATTACCATTCTACCATTCAATCTCCCTGACTCCACCTTCACTTACCTCTATCCCCAGCCTTCATAGATTGACACTTGAATGTTTCACTAATTATCAAACTAGAATTCCTTCTGAACCACTCCAACTCGACCATCTTGCATTCTTAACTATGAATCCTCAACATTGGGTAACCACCACCCTCTAATCTCTGTGCTCTTTTACTTAGGCTGTTGACTGTTGCCTTAAACATGAAACTGAGCTGATTTCAACAATTAAAAAGATGTATAGAGCATGGCTTCACATGGCCCCTTGTTCAACAAGTCCTTCTAATTCTATCTAATTGACATGTTCAAAAGGCTTTCTCTTATGTTACCCCTCCCCACACACACACACATATTACAAATAGCTCACTGAAAAGACCAAGGTAATCCAGTGTGAGCTCCCATAGCTCCCTCTCTCCATATGTCAGTACTCAGAAACATCACCTACTATCTCTCTTCCTTCCCTCTGATGACAATTATCCCTACTTCTCAATAAGGCTAGTAATATCAGTCCCCTTCCTTTCTCCTTCAGGCCATCGATCCAGAGACAGTTGCCTCTTTTTTCATGTATCTTTTCAATCTCCTGTCCTACTGGCTTCTTCTTATCTGCCTACAGATGTTTACAGGTCTCCCTAACCTGAAAAAAAAAAAACAACATTCTCTTAAACTCTTCCCTAGACCACCCAGTTAATATCCAAAAATCTCTCTTCTCTTTCACTGCTAAGCTTGTTGGAAAAAGTTGTCCATTTACTGTATTCTTGCCTTATCTCCTTGCAATTTGCCTTTTACCCTATCCCCCAGCCCCTACTAACATAACTTTTGCAAAGTCCCCAGTGACCTCCTGTGTTAGAGTCTAAATGTTGGAGTCTGATTTATTCATTTTCTTTGTCATTGCTGTAGCTTTTTTTGGCTTTTTTAAAATTCCCTTTCCCTACCCCTTCATATAGGATACTTCCTTCTTCCTTGACTTTGGAGATAGCATATGTTCCTCTTAGCTCTCTAATCACTCCTCTGTTTCCTTCCTCTGTTTTCTCATATTTTTCCTAACTCTTAAATGCAGGTATTGCCTAATAGTTCATCTCTGCCTTCTCTTCCATTTCTACTCTCTCTCACTTGCACATCATAATCACTCTATGGCTTCGACAGGTAGGTGACCTAGTGAATAGTGTTGGACTTAGAGATAGGAAGTCCTGGGTCCTATTTCAGATACTTACAAGGCAAGACACTTAACTTCTCCCAGCCTCAGTTTCTTCATCTGTAAAATGGGGATAATAATAGCATCTACCCTAAACGATTATGAGAATGACATGAAATAATATATGTAAAGTGCTATACAAACCTAAAAGTGCTATATAAACACTAGCTCTTATTAAGCAGGTGCCTCCCAAACTTCTACCTACAGCCCTAAGCTCTTTTCTGAGCTCCATACCCATATCTCCATCTGCCCAGAGCAGTGCTTCTTAAACTGTGGGTCATAACCTCATATGGGATTGTGAAAAATTTGGCAACAGTAAAAGACTAAAAAACGCAATGACCAAAAATTAATTCAAAATCAAACATGTAATGACTCTGAAATGTTTCTGGCAGTACTTGCCTATATTTCATCACACAACTTCACTGCAGCCTTGGTTCTGAACAAAAAGCATGCCCACTTTGCACTGCACATGCCTTCAGGCCATACAATGCCAGCTACTGCTGAAAAAGGGTAGTGAGTGGAAAAAATTTAAGAAGCCATGGCCTACAGGGCACCTCTAACCAAATACCCCTAAAACTTCAAAATCAGATTGTCCAAACTCAAGCTAATTATCTTTCCCCTTAAACTTACTTCATCTTCGAACTTCATAACCTCTGTGGTACCAACATTTGCTCATTCTACCATGTTCTAAACATTGGATCTCTTTGCCCTCAAAATTACTTATTTTGGAAGATGGGCATTCTAATTTTCCCCATTTGCAACCTTGGGAGTTAAAAGCTGGAACCACTAGTTAGTCTAACTGCTAGGACAACACAATTCAAGAAAGAGTCAAGAGATTTAGAGCATTAATCTTCTCCATTACATCCATATCTTGAACAATCTGTTGAGATGTACATATCTGTTTCAGTTACACTGACAATTTTCTATTTATTATATCACATTGCCATGGTGAATTTCTTATACAAATGAAAAAATTCTCATACAACTTGGAACTTAAATTGTATTGGCAATTTCCCCCATCATACTGTATTCCCATTGTATGATATTCATACTGATATACTTTAACTGTGCTTCATGTATAAATTTATACAAGCTGAGGCATATGCATTTTTTAATGGGATTTACCTGAGCAATGCTAATGGGACCCACACATGTAAATCCTCATGCATCAAAATGAAAATATATCCCTATACATTTTCAAATTAGGTTTCTTGGGGCTTCATTTACTGTTTATGGGGAATTCATTTATATTTGTAACCAGTTCTGATCATCTGAAGGTCATATCATTTGGAATGTCTTTAAAATGCTCCCTTCTTTGGTGAATGAATGGAATGGACCATGTTCTAATTTGTTACTATCCTCAGGGTCTATTTAAAAACAAGATTTCTAATTTTAAGGATATTTCCCCTTATTTAAAAAAAATAAATCAACTTTGTGAAAGAAAGAAAAAATAGACAGTTGCCAGGGAAATATCAGTTCAAAAGTTTTCTACTGCCTGAAATAGAGAGGCAAGAAATTACATTAAAGTTTTAAACCAAAACAGAAATTTTCAGCCGATGTAGATAAAAATCTATTAGAGATAAAATTGTTTTGACAAAAACTGTGTAAATACAATGCCACTGGCTGCAAGCCTATTATTGAATGCAAGTGGAAAATCAGGACAGCACTCCTGAAGGGGCAATGCTAAAATGACACAAAACAAACACAACCATTGCAGTATAATTTTTCACGTTAATTATGTTTTCTTATCGTAGATGTATAACTAGCCGAGTATAACGACAATAACAAGATAGCACTGAAGTTATTTTGCAAACAGGAAAAAGCAAATAAAATAATACTGATATGCTAGTTATTAGATTACCAGCCTTTTATCTTGTGGAATAGCTTCCCTGAACAAAAAGACTATATTAATCATTTCTATTCCTCCAAGTAAATGATATTGTATTTCTGGAAAACTAATGTTAACAGCCTTTTCCCTTAAAGATATCTTCATTTATCTGCCAATTTTGCCATCCTCAAATCTCCAACTCTTGGGGAATATTTTTAAAAAATCACTTCCAGCATCTGGGTATTAGCATTTATTTTCTAGATACATTCTTCATTTAGCTTCCTTGGGGTTCCTTGCACCATATTCTCTGAAGTCTTGGGGACACACCTCAAAATCACATCTTTTCCTTCCTCTGCAGTCTCTCCTCTTCTTTAAATATGATTCTTACTAACTTCATTTCTTCTATGATCTGTGACTTCCTTGGGGTGGATAGCCCTTGCAATGCAATACCTTCCCCATTCATCCCTTCCCCATTATCATGCAATGGCCACTTCTGCTGATGAGCTTTTTAGTAATAGTAACTATTATTATAGCTAATATTTGTATAATGATTTAGGATTTGCAAAGTTATTTTACATATATTGTCTCATTTGACAATGAGATGATAGACAACCATGTTCCACAGGACCTGTACTCAAAACACTTCCCCTTGGCTGGACTGAATAGAGCTATTGCTTTAATATTGCTTTGAGAACTCATGGGTCTGCCTCTTTATCAAGATGAAGCATGAGAATACAGTTTCAATGGAGGGGAGTTGAGGGTTGGTGCTGCATTGTTCTTTAAGCAATAGAAATTGTGGGATCTAATATGGTTGAACAATTCCTGGAGACACCATCCAAACTATTGGTATCCAAAGGCCACCATTTTGGTACTATGAAGCTAAATCTCTCTCTCTCTCTCTCTCTCTGTCTGTCTGTCTGTCTCTGTCTCTGTCTCCCTCTCTCTCTCTGTCTCTCTCTCTCTGTCTGTCTGTCTCTCTCTGTCTCTGTCTCTCTCTCTCTCTGTCTTTCTCTCTCTCTCTGACATACCTCCTTGCATACTACACATCTCCTACTCCTTTCCTTTATTTATTTCTTGCTCTGGTCTTCCTTTGGTGTAAACCTGGCTATGCACTTTACAGGTCAAGATTTAAAAGGACATTCTCTGGGCTACATATTGCTAATACAGAAGGGAAGTGGAGGTGATGGAAGCTTTTTTTCCCTAGTTAAAAAAGAAAAGCTATTTTTAGTAAAGAAAAGAATAAGCACTTTACTCAAGTAACCATAAAAGCAACTTCTGGAGAACAGTGGCAGTAATCTATTTCTTCCACATCCTTACTGAAAATAGGACAATATCTATCACCTCTGATGCAACGAGTTGGCACAGTGGACAGAGCACTGGGATGACTCAGAAAGACCCAAGTTAAAATATGGCCCCAGGTGTTTAATTAGCTGTGTGAACCTGGACAAGTCACTTAGCCCTTGTCTTTCTGTTTCCTCAATTGTAACATGGGGGTAATAATGGTACCTATTCCCAGGATTGTTGTGAGGAACCAATAAGATAATATTTGCAAAATGCTCAGCATAGTGCCTGGTACATAGTAGGTGCTTAATAAGTGCTTAGTTCCTTGTTTCTTTCCTTTGTTCCTCTGAAGAAATCTGAGGTTTCCCCATTCAACAAATCAAAAGATGATGGCTACCTCAAAGTGTCATATTGTTTAGGACTACACTAACTGACAAATGATTATTCACTACTATGCATACTCTGGAGTTTAGTTTTTACACACATTCTTGTAAGATAACCCCATGTTGCTTTTTCCTAGATCTTCTAGGGTAGAGTTTTTTCCCCTCTCTCTCTGCCTCTTCAGACTCAAGTTCTTTGTATGTTAGGCATTATTCATGGAATTTAGGACATCTCTTTTTTGGGAACAGTTCATGAAATGAATGTGCTTTAATACCTTCAATTAATCAATGGTTAAGTGTAAGAGGTAAAGTTGGAACACAAATAAGCATGTAAGAAAGTTTCTATCTACAAAGTGAATTGTTTTGATTAATAACTGACTTTAAGGATTGATTATAACAGATGTTTATGTTTGTATTTTATTTACGTAGACATTTATGAATTGGTACAAAATGAAATTGATCTTTTTTGTCTTCCTTTATAACATTCTTTGGTTAGAAGAAGGAATAAAGAGACAAACTGGCAGGTCCTGGATCCCGGAGAGAAGTAGGGTTTAATCATTTTAGGGCCCAAAGCCAAAGCCTTGAAATGATTTTAAAATGTTTTTTAAATGTTTTTTTTAAATGATTTAATATAGCGAGTTGAGATACATTACATTAGATATAATTAGACCTAGACAGGAAAGGTGGTTCTGAGAAGCTAATGAAATATCATTAAGGTTGAATATAAGATTGTTGATTAGGATAAAGCTAATCCTGATTAGGATAAACAAGATAGCTAGAGATCTTATTTCCCTTCTTATTTATTTATTTTATAAGTGAAGCGAAGACTTGTCATTTCCCCATATATCAGAAGGGACAATGAAAGAACATTGCCAAAGTTTTATTTTCATTGTTGTTGTTTATTTTTTGTGGTAAAGCCCTGCTGTCTTTGTGAAGGATATGCCTTTGGTTGTGTCTCCATAAAAAATAAACCATCTGAGCAAAAACTTGAGAATTTAATCCATAATCTGGCTAGTCTGCCTACACATCACCAAATAACTAGATGTTTTCTTCACTTTTCATCTGGATGTTTGGCAACACCAGAGAAAATTAGCCAATTTCTTCAACCACATTCAGGGTGAGCCAAAAGTCACTGTTCCCTGTCACCAAAAATGACTTAGAAGCTTTCAACTTACTCTGTAGTTCCTTTAGTCATCTTCCTGGCTCTGTTCTTAAACCTAGTTTGCTGGGACATTTAAATTTATAACTATTTAGGATTGGTGAAGAGAAAATTTAAAAACGCATTGCTAATAGTATATAAATGTTACATACGTGTGTCAATATATAGTATACATTTGTCAACTCTCAATTGTTGATGTTGATGGGAAAGTCAATGAGAACTCTACATATTGGTTGTCACCTATAGCATGGAACTTGGAAAACTCTGTAGGCTAGGGGCTTTTGTTGTTCAGTTGTTTCAGTAGGATAGACACCAGAATCAATCACTTAAGAAACATTTATTCAGTACTTGAAATGCGCCACGCACTCTGATAAGTGCTAAAGGTAGACAAGAAATGAAACAAGCCCTGCCCTCAAAGAGCTTACGTTCTCTAGGATTATTAAGGAGATGGAGATAAAAAGTTACAAAAAGGGGAAAGGTGGTTCGTTTAAAGCAAAGTTTTGCCTAGCATACTCCTTTGGGATAATACAAACAATGACAATCCAAATATCTTATTTTAGTCAGTTGTTTCAAATTCTTTCCAATAAGTATTACTTTTGGGTTTCTAACAAAATTTGAGTTTCATCCCTTTATGCCTTCTTTCTTTTTCATTATTTTTTCTAACTCTATAAAGTAATCCTTTGGTAGTTTGGTGTTATGGCACTTAATAAGTAAGTTAATTTAGATAGTAATGTCAATTTTATTATAGTGGCTCAGCCAACCTGTGAGCAATTATTATCCCTTACGCCTTCTCACCCCAATTTTTGAGGTGCTAATTAGGGGTGAAATGGCCTCTTTCTTTACAAGAAAGAGAAGAAAATATGGGGACATATTATACAGATTTAGGCATACATGTCATCAGTGAACAGTGAATTATAATAATAACAATAAGCATTATTATTATCAGTCAACATTTATATAGCACTTAAAGTATTTCAAAGTGCTTTTTACACATCATTTCAGTCGAGCCACACAGTACCCTATCAGGTAAATATTACACATACCATCATCCTCATTTTATAGATGGGGAAGCTAAGGCTCAGAGAGAAGCTAAGGGCCTTTCAAGGGTGATTCAACTAAGAATTATCATATGCAAGATTTGAATCTAGTCTTCTTGTCGCTCCAATCAATGATAAACTAGCTTTGTGATGATACACTTCTGGAACTGATGATGTGTTAATGTTACTATTTTGACTCTGCAACATGAAACGTGGGTATTTGCAATGCATCAAAAGGGTCTTATTACTGCTTTTGTTTTAAATCAGCAATTTACCTTAGATAGAAAAGAACTGTTCATCTCATAGGTTCAACAAACACTATTTTGGTATGCTAATAACTTTTAATGAAGACCGCATCCATCATTTACATAAAGAAACCTTTTAGGCTTAGACTGATAATCTCAAAATAATCACAATCCAGGAGCTGACTAATTTTTTTTAAATAAATGTTGGTTGATGGATGTACAATACCACGCTTATGAGTATCTGTGAAACTATGAAATTACTATGTTTCATAGTACATAAATCTATTCCTTTAAATCTCTAGTAAACATTAAAATTTTTATTTGAAGTAGGAATTTTAAATTTAAGTATAACAAATCTGTGTACTACCCACAGACAAAATGTAGTCTAGTGACTATTGCATCAGAGCACTACTATTGAGGTGCAACATAGGTACATTAAGGTATATTTTAAGCTTCTAGAATTAACAAAGTATAATAATCTGAATGGTGCCAAGGCACCATCACGGAGATAATACCCATGTCTTCAATGTCCCTTATCTCGGTGGGAGTACCTGATGTGGTTTAACATCCAGGACTCACTTAGAAACAACTAGAACAAAAGGCATGTTTGTCAGCCAGACATTTTGAACATTCTTGGCCATTTATGTTTAGGAAAAGCTTGTCCCTTGGAGCAGAAGTACACTTTGCAGGATGTGCCACTTCTGGTATAAAAAAATGTTTAACATTCTTTTCCCACACTATAATTGAAGATACCTTGAATCTATCAGTCATCCGTTCCTGCTAAAGTTCTTTCAATCAGATTATGTTTTAACTCATTCATCTAATCCATCTACAATACCAGACCCAGCTCCAAGATAGCCTGCTAGCTGCAACTAAATTAATAATAGAGCTCTCTGTTAAGTGAAGTGCTTTCTAAAATTACTTTCAGTTTAATCATTACAGATGAATCCCCCTTTCATTGATGTGTTTGCTTAGCACGGTTTTTTTTTTCCTGTAGTGACTGAGACAAATTAAAATGGACAATGAAACATCCAAACACAAAGTCTTACTCACTTATTTTGTATATGTCTTATATACACCTTTTATACCCTGAAGCAAGGAATTTTTTCTCTAGCCATGACTCATACACTAAGGTTTCAATAATTCCTTGTTCTTCACGCTTGTATAGCACTGGCAAACTGCCTTTCCGTGCCCCTATCCCCTCCCCAAAATAAATTGACCACCAGACTTTCCTGGAAAGGCAGCAACTTTATTTTCCAATCTGAAAACAATTAATAAAGTATTTGGCCAGGCTGCTCCAAACAAATTTAAGATAATTTGACATTGGTAAACTACATACTTCATTGAACTAGGAATGATCTCCCCTTTAGAACCACCCTAATTAGACCTCAGTAATGTTGTATCCACTTAGGAGCTAACTATTGAAAGTGAAGGCTACTGCCTGGCCTTTACTCCTTTCTGCCTGTCTTGGGTCTGTCATTTTTTTCCCCTGGAGACTATGAGTACTCTCTTGATAGTTATAGGGCACTTTCATGTTGGGAGCGTGTTTTCAAGGGAAGAGCTCCAGCAGACAGAATTCATTTTAAGAATGATAGAAAACCTGATGGGTGCTAAGACTGAGACTATTGCCTTCACTGGGAGGAAACATGGCATAGTGTTGGAGTCAGGAAGAGCTAGGTTAAAGTCTTGCCTAGGTCACTTACCAGGTGTGTGACGTAGAGAAGTCATTCAACTTCTCTCAACCTCAATGTCTTCATCTGTAAAATGGGGGTAATAATGGCACCTACCTCACAGGGCTGTTGTGAGGATCAAATCACATAATGTGCATCAAGGATTTATAGCACTATGTGAATGATTATTTTATAGACCACCAAAGAAAATGGTGCACTCTTAATCAATCGACAAGTAGAGACAAAATATGTTGCATACATACTATACATATAACATATATGTTATCTACTATGTTCAGTCAGTCAGTCAAAAAGCATTTCTTAAGTATTTACTATGTGTCAGGCACAGAAAGACAAAACCCTAGTCTCTGCCCTCAATGACCTTGCACTTTAGTGGCTGAAAGGGTGCAAATAATGATGTATATAGCAAATATATACCATGCAAATGGAAGATAATTTCATAAGGAAGGCAACAGGAGTTAGGAGAAGAGGAGGGAAAAGCCCTTCTTTAAAGTGAAATGGAAGCTAAATCTTTAAGGAGGTGAGGAGGGAGTATGTTTTAGGCATAGGGAACAGCCACTGAAAAGGCATGAGTACTATATGGAACAGAAAATAATCCAATGTGACTGGATCATAGAGTATTTGCAAAAGAGTGAAGTCTAAAAATGGGCAGCTAGGTAGCTCAGTGGATAGAGTGCCAGGGCCTGGAGTCAGGAAGACTCATCTTCCTAAGTTCGAATACGGACTGAGACACTTACTACCTGTGTGGCCTTGAGCAAATAATTTAATCCTATTTGCCTCAGTCTCATATGTAAAACAAGCTGAAGAATGAAATAGCAAAGCACTCCAGTATCTTTGCCAAAGGAAAAAAAAAAAACAAAAACCAAGAAACAAACCAACAAACCCAAATGGGGTAACACAACGAACTGGAAACTACGGAAACGACTGAATAACAAAAAGGGGTAAAGACTGGAGATAGAATGTGAAGGATGTTAAATGCCAAGTGGAAAATTTTATGTTTGATCCTGAACATAACGAAGAGTCACTGGAGTTCAATGATTGGAGGTGCGACACAGCCAGAACTGCACTTTGGGAAAATCACACAGGAAGATGGATTGGAGCGGGGAAAGACTTGAGGCAGGGAGACCAGCCGTCAGACCATCCACAGCAGCCCAGTCGTAAGAAGAGAAGGGCACATGCCAGTGTGGCAGTTATGTGAGTAGAGAGAAAGGTGAATACATGAGAGATGTTATGGAATAAGACAACGAGGGTTAGCAACAAACTAGATACGCAGGGGAGGCAAAAGCGAGACATCTAAGGTGACACTAAGGTTGTGAGTCTGGGTGACTGGGAGAATAATGACCGTGACCATAATTGGGAAGTTGTGAAGTGGGGAGAATTTTAAGGAAAATATAAAAATTCTGTTTTGGACATGTTAATTTTTAAGATGCCTGTGAGGCATCCAATTTGAGATGTCCAAAATACAGTCCGTGCTGGATACTAGAGCTCAGAAGAGATATTAAGGCTGGGTATAAAAATCTGGGAAATTTATCTCTAGAAACGGTAACTGGATTCATGAGAGCTGATAAAATTACCAAGGAGGATAGTAAAGAGAAAAAAAGAAGAGAGCCCAAGACAGAGGTTTGGAGGACACTTACGTTTAGTGGGCGTGAACTGGATGAAGACCGAGGAGCACTCAAACAGGATGAGAATGAGGTGAGGGCAACCTCTAGAGGAGAAAGTAAGCAGCAGGAAAGGGGGCTTCACACTGTCAGAAACTGCACCAAGGTCAAGAAAGATGATGACTGAGAAAAAAGCCTTTAAATTTGACAATGAAGAGATCTTCGATAATTTTGGAGAAGGCAGTTTTAGTTAAATGATGAGCTCAGACGCCAGATTGCAGAGGTTTTAGAAGTCCCTGAGACGAAAGGAAGTGGAGTGTTGCATTAGACACAATGGGTGATGAAGATGTACAAGACATCTCCCATGTATTCAACAAGTTGATAACTCATTATTGGTATATAAGAAGCAGAGCTAAGATCCCTTTTAGCTACGTTGTTCTGTGAGTATATAGTTAAGTGCTAAATTATGTGCTACAAAACTGTAAATAATGTTAGAGGAATTCAAAGGAGAGGATGATCAATAAGAAGGTAGGGAATATTTTGTGCAAGAGGTCAAACATGATCCCAGTTTGACTGGATTCTAGTTTATGCATGGGTAATGGATGATGGAAAGGCATTTCAGACAAGAGGAAAAAACACAATGGCCTGCCACAGGAATGAACATGATATATTCCTAAGACAGTAAGAAGACAAGCCTGATTAGAGAGCAAAAGTTATGAAGTGGAAAGTAAGGAAAAATTAGTTTAGATTATGAAATAGAGTATAGAAGGCAGTGATGGAGGGAGAGAACTTGTGACTTGATGTTATAAGAACACAAAGAACAGTTATGTCTATGCTGGCCAAAAAAACAGCATAAAATTCAGCAATTTTATTCCTTACAGATATATATATATATACATATATACATACATACATATATATATATGTGTATATATATATTATAGGCAGGAATACGAAACCAGGGCCAAGGCCAAGGGATCAGTTTTTGTTACTACCCCAAATTCATTTGTATTTCAATCATATAGTATCTTAGTTGGGAAAGGGTGGGGATTTGGCTCATCATTCCACTCCCCAAAGACTCCTGTTTTTTATAGGGATTCTATAAAATGGATTTCAGGAATTTAGACTCATAGTCATGTATTCAGCAGGAAGTAAAAGAAAAGTTTCTATTCTGGTCAGATAGACATCTGGCACCAAAACCTCAAGTATGTATCAGGAACAAAGTAGTCAAAAAGAATGATATTAATCTTAATCTTAGTCTGGAGCCTTCTGCTGGTTTGTATTGGGTGATTGTCTTGGTGTGGCTCCTCACGATTCTTGCCTGTGTTTAAAAAGAGTTATGGCTTTCCCTGTCCAGGAAAAGCTTTTGAGCCACTACAACCCAGCATATGGTAGAGCAGCCCGTGGCCCTAAAAAGGTTAAATATATGAGGCCCAGCAAAGAGCATATCAGTGACCACGAGACCACTGGAAAGGCCCAACAGAGCCTTAAAAAAAACTCAGACCAACAGCAATAATGAAAAACTATTCCTGGAGTGGGCAAAGTACCTGGAATAGTAAACTCTAGAGTGTAGAGAATTCTCAGTGTGGGGACTCCCTTTACCAATGCAGATCAATACCTGCTCTGCAACTTAGAAAGTTGGGATATGGAAACATTAAGTAACCTGTCTACAGTAACGGAGAGCTGGTATAGGTCAGAAATAGGACTAGAACTAAGTTCTTCCAGAATCTGAGGGAATCTGTTTACTACACCTTGCTATCTCCCTTATCAAATGCATTATTGTTACAATTATGAAAAGAAATTCATGAAAAGCAAAGTGGGGCATAGGAATGTATTGTCTGACAGAGGCCACATCTTGTTTCATTACTAACTACAGGACTGGCTTCAAAGTGAGACATCTGCTACTATTAAACATCAAAAAGACCTCAAACCCCACCAGAGATATGTGGGGGTAGAAATGAGGGGTAGTGGGGAATTCATCTGCCAGTTTTCGAATCATTCAATAATAAACAAATGATACAATTGGGAAAAACATCCATTAATAATAGCTAGCGTATATAAAGCACTTTAATTTTTGTATAACACTTCCAATATTCTCTCTCTTGATATTCAGAATAGTCTCTGTAAGGTGGGTATTACTATCATCTCCATTCTACAGATAAGAAAATTGAGGGTTAGAAATGTAAAGTCATTTGCCCAGTCTCACAAATTCAGATCTTCCTCACTTCAAGTCCAGCCTTCTGTTCACTACACTCTATTAAGTGACTGACAGGTAAAGCAGGCCCCGAAGGGTGCAGGATAGAAAGGGGAGAGAGGAAGAAGGGAATGGGGAAGAAAAGGAAAGATGGTCTCTGTTCTTAAGAAGTTAACGAATCTCATTCCTACCTTTGTTTGGGTATGTGGGGTGGGAAGAGCTTTTAAAAATGTCATTAAAATAACCCTACCATGGTAATTAGCCATATGTGATTCCTTTCCCTTTCTTCCATTCACCATTCCCTTGCTGGTCCATCCTATTTACTAGTCATTCGAGGATCATTTGCTTTTGTCCTAAGTCACTCTGACAGTCTGGTCTGAGATCTGACTCCACATACTTTGATATCTTCATCAGACTTTCCGTGTTTGATTATTTTATATGTCCAATTAGTTGTTTGCATACAGAGGGAGATTGCTGCCAAATCTAAAACTGTATGTGAGGACTTTTGGGTAACAACAAAAGATCACTCCACTAAAGGTTAATGCTGCCTGACCACAGTCAGGCCTAATCTAGGTTGAACTACGGCCTCTTTTCACAGAATAGCTACGACCCTTCATTTCAGCAGTATTTTAAGAGCAGCTAGAAATCCCAATTTCCCAAGGACACAAAACCTGAACACCATCCTGATGTCTGCCAGAAAAGACAACATCTAGAAGAACTGAACTAATAATTAAAAGATTTCACAATACAGTGATGATGCCGATAGCTAGCCTTTACGTACCACTTGAAAGTTTATAACGCGCTTTACAAATATTATTGCATTTCGTACTCAGAATAGCACTTCTCTCACCTGGGAAATACATGCTATTACTATCTATACCTTACAGATGACAAAACTGAGGCAAACAAAGGATAAATGATTTGTCAAGACTCACATCTAGTTAAAATCTGATATAATAATGACAATAATAATAACTACCATTTATCCAGTAGTCTCAAGAACTTTACAAATATTATCTCATTCTATCTTTACATTAATCCTGGGAGGGAGTTGCTATTAGTATCCTCATTTTACAGATGAGGAAATTGAGACAGAGAGAGGATTTATGTATAATATATGTGTGTAGATAAATAGGCATAGAAATATATGATAAATTGGAGAGCATCAACAAAGGGAAGGCACTAGCGTTAAGGCAATAGGTAAAGGACTTCTTTGAGGAAGAAATGAGGAGGACGAAGAGAATTCTAGGCATGGGGGACAGCCAGTGCAAATTCTTGGAGTCTGGAGATGGACTATCTTCTGCGAGGAACAGCAAGGAGGCCAGTGTTACAGGATCATACACAGGGATGAGTAACATATAAGAAAACTAGAAAGGTAGAAAAAGATTGTGTGATCTTTGACAAACAGAAGATTTTCTATTTGATCCTAGAGGTGATAGGGAGCCACTGGAGTTTATTGAGTAGAAGGGGACATGGTCAGCCCTGCTCTTTAGAAAAATCACTTTGACAGCTGCATGGAGGATGAGCTGGAGTATGGAAGATACTTGAGGCAGGGGACAACCCAAAAAGCTATTAAAATAGTTCAAGTATGAAGTAATGATGGCCCATAACAGCCTGGTGGCAGTGTCAGAGGTGAGATGTGTCTATGTGAAGGACATTATAAAGATAAAATTAATAGGATTTGGCCACAGATTGGCTACGGGGGGAATCAAGGACGACATCTAGGTTACAAGCCTGGGTGACTGCAAGAATGTTGGTATCCGAGGGTGGAGCCAAGATGGTGGCTGGGAAGCAGTGACTGGCATGAGCACCCCACCAAGTCCCTCCAAAAACCTATAAAAAATGGCTCTGAACCAATTCTAGAGCTGCAGAACCCACGAAGTGGCAGAGGGAAGCAGGGCTCCAGCCCAGGACAGCCTGGATGGTCTCTGGGTAAGGTCTGTCCCACACGGAGCTCCCAGCCCCCAGCTGAGGGGACCAGAGCTGAGCCTAGTGCGCACGGCGCAAACAGACCAGAGGCGGACCTACCAGACCAGGAGATGAGTGGAGAGTGCCCTGGCATCCTGAATTACTGAGCTGTGGCATCCACCAGACCTCTCAACCCACAAAGAGCAAAGACATCAGAGAAGGTTAGTGGGAAAAGCTGCAGGACTGAGTTTGCGGTTTGGCCACCACCCCTGGGGCAGCGGAGGTGGGGCAGCTTTAGAACTATGGCTGCAGCT
>CM053624.1:160656067-160680249 GCA_028646595.1 Phalanger gymnotis
GGGGGGGGAGGAAATGGGGAGAAAATTTGTAATTCAAGCACCTGTGAAAATCAATGCTGAAAACCAAACATATTAAAAATAAATTAAAATAAAAAAAGAATGTTGGTACCCTCAATAGCAATAAGGGAGTTTGGGAGGAGGAAAAGTTTGGGAGAGAGATAATGGGTTTGGTTTTGAACACAATGAACAACATGCTCATAATAACCTGTGAAGAAGTAAGATAATCATAATTACTCCCATTTTACAGATAAGGCAACCAAGTTTACAACATGACTTACTCTAGTTAAGAGGCAAGAGTCAAACCGAGGAATCCTGCCTTGGGTAAAGTGTTCTCTCCAGTACATTACACTGCCTTTCCTGGGAAAATGAGGGGGTCCTGAACTAAAAGATCTCTAAGGCCTCATTCAGTTCTCAAATCCAGTGGTTCAGTGATTTGAACACATGATACAATACTATGCATATAGAGGTCAAGAGTGTTTTATGAGGTACAAAACACGATCCTCATTGAAGTGGTGAAAAACCAAGGGCCATTAAATTCATCAACACCCAAGGTTCTGCAGTCATTGGTAGAAAGCGAAATAGAATCCATCTGTTAAAGCAGCAATCAGAGCCCTCAGGAGCTCAATAAATGCATTTCCCGTATTCTTGCCTATTTTTATAGAACTGCACAATTGTAGTCTAGACTCTGTAGTATTTGCAAAATTCTGTGTCTTGCTAAAACAGCAAATTATAATTTAAACTTTTGTCCAGTCCAGCCTTAAGAAAAATCAACAGCTTCAAAGGGCTGCAAAAGTTACAACATTGACAAATCACAAAAATCTGTCATTTCGCCATGACTACTCAAATCTTGCCTCAGACACTCACTAGCTATGCAACCCAGGGTAAGTCATCTGACCTCTCTGTTCCTCAGTACCCTCATCTGTAAAATGGTGACAGTAATAGCATTTACTGCATCTCTAAGGGTTGTAATGAAGATAACAGGAGATGATATTTGTAAAGCACTATGCAAACTTTTAAGTATTATATAAATGGGGGCTATTATTTGCATAAGTATATGAACCATGACTAATCTTCTACACAAACATACCAAGTTGGGTACTGACATTTTAAGTATGGCTTGCTTAAGGGTAGCATTTAAAAAGCAATAACTGACAAATAATAAACTATTATAAGTCAACTGAAAGGTAAAATTTGGTGGAAGCCAAATACAAGCACAATCTACCAAAGCAAAATAAAATACTACTTGCAGAACATAGTGATGGTTTGAGGAATGGAATGAGTTTTTGTTCAGTTGTTTTCCAGTTGTGTCTGATTCTTTGTGGCGCCATTTGGGGTTTTCTTGGTGGAGATACTGGAATGGTTTGCCATTTCCTCCTCCAGTTAATTTTACAGATGAGGAAATTGATGTAAACAGGGTTAAATGACTTGCCCAGGGTCACACAGCCAATAAGTGTCTAAGGATGGAATTGAACTTGTGAAAATGAGTATTCCTGACTCCAGGCCCAGTGCTCTTTTCCCTGTACCACCAAGCTGTCCTGTACTTCTCCAAAAGCATATTGATTAATATTAAATTCTTGACCTTAATCTATACATTTCCCAGCATACCATTCTTCCACCCCAAAATGTTAATTAGCAACAATCCTTTCATGTCCCAGTGGGATTATATTATTAGACATAGGCCCTAAATGCTTGAAATGCTTGAAAAATGAAAAGGCTTCCTTTTTCCCTTACCTAACCAAATGTTAAAGCTTGTTGTTTTCAAGTTATAATCTCTGTCATACAGAGATCATTGCTTGTGTCCCAGTGAGAGCAGGTGGCATTAGGAATGTTTTCTCTCTGGTGCAACACTGACTTGTTTTTCAACTCTGAACTACAGGGTGTTCCTAAAGTCTGGACACATAGGCAAAAATGCATATTTTTAAGGAATGAAATTAATGAAATTTTCAAACACATTTCATTTACCTCGAATATTAATAAATAACATCTTCAATATGATTTCCATCATTTGTGATGCAAAGGTTGGTGCGCTTTGCAACATTCATGTGAACTCAATGCAATAACTCCACATTGCTGTCAATTTTCCTATGTGGCCAGACTTTAGGGACACCTTGTATTGTAAAAATTATTTATAGAGATGTCCTAGGAAGTCAAATCAATGTCTATACCCAACTCTGCTGCATGAACAGATTTTTCATCAAAGTCTACAAGAATTACATTTATACTCTTTTTCATTTATACTGCAGCAACAGAGTAGTTTTCATTATACTGCTTTCATATTTGTCCCACACTCCTTCCCAACTAAACTCTTCATTTTCTAAAATGCTGCTATAATGAGCTGCTTCTCTTCCCATTTTTGGATGTTATTTGTTCTTTCATGTTAAAGACATTTTGGAGTCACTCAACTGAATATAGAGAAGGAAGCCTATTCAAAGCCAGGAGTTAGATTGGGTGGAAAGATCAGGTCCAGAATTTTCCATTTCAGATTAAGCTCCTCTTGTTTGAGAGAGCAGGAAGTGGTCCAGAAACATGTTCTCAACTTGCCCAGAGAAGGAGAATCAGTGTATTATTCTGAGTACAAATGTCCAAAAAAGTAGAATCCACCATGACGGAAGCAAATGTTAACAGTTGCGGCAGCTTTTCTTTTATTTTCTCTTCATCTATGGTTCCTACAAATTCCAATTTAGGTCAACTGACTTCAAGGCAGCATGACCACAGAATCAGGCTCACACAAAGGGTAGAGTTCCCACCTCAGATTCAGGAAGACCCAGGTTCAAATTCCACTTCTGACACTTACTAGTTGCATGAGCATAGGCAAGACACTCTAAGCTTTGGTTTCAACATCTGTAAATTGTGATAAAAATCTGTAGTTCCTATCTCATGAGTTTGTTGTGAGGCTCCAAGGAGCCAACTTTAAGATGTCATAAAGATGTTACTATTTAGTAGTAGTATTATTATATCTCCTGCAAATTGAAGATACGAAAACAAAGATATGACTTGAGAATTTTAGCACAGATGAGAAATAAGTGCCCTGTGGCGACTTAAAACCTCGTGAGAGGTGAATACCATCATACAACCAGCAGGAAGAGGTTTGTGTTAGGCATATTTCCTTCAGGTACTCTTTAAATTTTTTTTAAAAATTTTGATAAGATTTATTTTTATGTCACCTTCATTTTTAACATACCCCCTTCCATTTCCTTACCCATCAAGCCATCCATATTGAGCATATTTGAGAGGCACCATACTGATTTACATATATGCATATGTGTATATGCATATGTATGTTTTTCTAGTCCTGCCTGAGAATTTTGACCACAGAGATACACCTGAGAGATTGATAATAGAGATTTTTCCTGGAAATTTCAGGCTTGTCAGCTCTTAGAAGATGAGGAATTGCTTAAAGGAGTAATCAAAGGAGCCATTCCTATGGAAATAATAAATGTCAGAATTAAGTCCCAAAATTCTACATCATCTATGAGGAAGGCTGAGGCTATACTGCCTGTAGTAGACAAGTACCATAGGCCCCAAACTGGCAGATTCCCTAGACATGAATCATGTCTCTCAGGAAAACAACCCTAATGGGCTTGGGTTGGACAGACAAGAGTGTACCTGGGATGCTGGGAGGAAGAGACTGACAGCCCGAGGGGGATAGCCCCAGTGGTAGGGGATGACCTCATGGAAATAAGGCCAGACTTTACATGGCATTAACGTATATGAAATTTAGCTGTAGTGCTAAAAGGAGGTGAATCAGAAGAGCGCTGTGCTAATTTTGTCTCTAATACTACACAGCTCAAAGGAGAAAAGCCTACTGAGTTCTTCCTCAGGGTGGAGTCAAGTCTACAGTACTCGACAGAGCTGGGTGCTGTGGATACTGAGAATGCAGGGAAAATGAATGCAGAGATTGAGTCAGGTTACATGACCCTCATGTATCTGAGGTCGTCCGAGCTATGCAGTTACAGAAACCATTACCAATGATTCCTGAGGAAACATAGATACTCTTGTGCTTCAAGAGCCAATAGAACACAATGGACAATACAGTTCTGAAGTGTGGGCCACAGAAGCAAAGGAGACCAAAGGCCCCACCAATGTTGAACTGTAGGAAGAGAATCCAAAGCCATCAAGCATGATAATGGAGCAAAGCACAATCCTTTCCTCCTTGGAGAGATAGAGGACCTGGAGAATTTTGTTGTTCAGCTTTTTCAGTTGCATTCATCTCTTCATGCTCCCTCTTGGGGTTTTCTTGGCAAAAATGCTGCAGTGGTTTGCTATTTCCTTCTCCAGTTCATTTTACAGATGAGGAAAGTGAAGTAAAGAGGGTTAAATGACTTGCCCCAGGTCACATAGTTAGTAAGTGCCTGAGGCTGGATTTGAACTCAGGAAGATGAGTACTTCAGACTCCAAGACCTAGCAATCTATCCACTGTGCTCCAAGAGAAGGGAGAGCATGGAAGACTGATATAAGTATACCTCCATCAGGTAACCATCAGAGTAACAGATCTACCTTTTGTTATAATGGTGAATTAGATGGCTATATTTCTGTTGGATGTACTAGCAAAGAGAATTCAGCATTGGTCATGAAGTTAAAAGCTTCTGATCCAGCTTTTGGGAAACCAGAGCAGGGCTAGGGAAGAAGGTCATCCTGGGCCCCAAAGATAATCAGTCACATTGGCTTCATAATCAATTACTCATGGGTCTATTCCTCTTGGACTCATAAGACCTCACACAGAAATGATGGTAAAAATTGAAACTACAGGCTGCTATGCTATCCTGGATAGTGGATCTCAAGTTGCTACCATTTTCCAATTTTTATGACAGACTTTTGGTTAAAGCCTATGATACAGCTTGAACTTGGTAGTTTAACTGATAAAGACTATCTATACCTGGGATACACTGACATAAGCTTGTAATTTCTCATGTAAATTGTTGATGTTAGCTAAAAAGTGTGGCTCTGGCATGTCCAGACCCTCTAACACCCACTAGGCTACCAACAGTCATTGGAACTAATTCTATTCTGTTCCAAATTCTAGCGGTACCCTGCAAGCAACAAGCTGGTATCTCTTACCTGTACATTTTGACTATGTGTAGAGTATGACAAGAGGTTCTAGTGAACTTCACATAAGCCCCAACTGTTCATTGTCTGATCCTGAGCTATTTGACTTTGGAGACTTTTTAGATCCAAAAGTGTAGAAGGATAGGTTGAGGCTGGAACTCAGTAAGAGGACAGGCATGTTCTCACTGCATAAGTAGAACGTTGGACATGCTCAAGGTACAATTCCTAGAATCAAGCTCACTGATTTCTGACCAGTCAGAGAAAGATCTAGGAAGCTTGCTCTGTCTATGATGGAAGATCACAGAAATCATTTTAAAGAAATGTTGGTTAATGTCACCATCACAGAGTCTAGCAGCCTTAATGCATTACCCATAGTTGTGATGCCCCCCCCCCAATGAAAGATATAAATGTGTGTATATTACTGTAATGACAACCTAGATTTGAAGATCTTTCCCATCCATTAACAGGAAGCCTAAGTCACATGTGGTAGGAGGAGTTTGCTAAGAGGAAAAGGAAGGTGTGTCACAAGAAATGGTGAGAGAGCAGTCAGAGCTGAGGGAAAGAGCAGACATGCACTGTACTGTGAGGTATTATTGGTGGCAAGGCCCCAGCAAGGGGAAAGAAAGTTATGGGATGGAGTGGTTCTCTGCTGTGATACTGTGTATTGAATTCTTTGTTGCTGTGATGGATTGGGCTTATTGGTTTGGGGACCTGGTTCTTTGGGGTCTGAATAAACGGTTTACTTCTACCTTCTATATGGAGAGTCTCCTATATTTTCGAACACAGAGCCACACCATTTTGTGTGGTAGCATTTTGACAATTATCACCTGTATTGTGAGCATTGCCTTGCTAACACAATTACCAAACTTTGAACAAAAGGACTAAAATGGGCCAATACACTACACCACAGGGAAAAGGTGTCCTGGACTGTGGTGGGCAGCCAGTGCTTTTCAGTCTTGAACTCCCATAGCGGATAATCCCGGATGTCAACGTCAGATGGATTTTAACAGTTTGAGTGAATACCCCAAGTCATCTCAGGGACATTAGCCACTTTCTAAAAACTGATGGAGAAAGTAGTTGGGGACATGAACTCTCTGTAAGTGTTACTGTACCTTAATGACATCTTTGTCTTTGGTAAGACACTGGAAGAATGTGAGGAAAGGATAATAAAAATGTTAGGAGGCTGGAGGAAGCTTGTCTGAAGCTATCAATTGAAAAAAAAACATCAATTTTGCAGAGATTCTGTTAAGTATGTGGGTCACATTGTTTCCCAACAAATTTTGAACACTAATCCAGAGAAGGTAAAAGCATTTCTCGTGTGGCCATGCCTGTACTTTTCTGGGATTTGGTGGTTACTATAAAAAAAGTTTTCAGACTCTGTGGTACTAACATTAATGACCTCATTCAATGTGCTTGCTCACTACCATGGGATTACAAAAACTCAAAACCAAAAAGGCCAGAAGCGCAAAAGTATCCTAAAACCTATAAAGCCTTTTGAAAGTAAATGGACAGAAAAACATAAAAAAAGCCTTGCCTTAGCCATGAGTTTGCATTGGCTTTTGCAGACATAAATGAACATTTTGTTCTCCACATAAAAGTCAGCCTGGAAGGTATGGGAGTCATCCTTTGCCAAGAGGGTGATGGGCATCAGAGGGCAACAGAGGTTTGAATGACAGTGAGTCTCACTACACTGGCCCTAAGCTTGAGTTCTTGGCTTTGAAGAGGCCCAATATGGAGAAGTGCAAAGATTATGTGTATGGAGCAGAATTGTAAATGTAGATGGATAATGATCCATTGACTTGAATCTTGACCAGCATCACTTTGGATGGTGCTTGCCAGAGATGGCCAATTATGGTTTCATCATACTTTATAGGTTTAACAAGACTAATATAGATTCAGATGCTTTGGAATGCCATAGAACACTATAACTGCAGTGATGCCAGGTAAGACAGCAATCTGAGACACTCAAGGTACTGAAATACAACTGGGTAGAAAAAAAGCTGAGAGCTTGGAACTTCCACCAGACAGCATGTGAAGTACAGATGTAAACTTTATGACAATGAGCCAATCTTCCATGCCACCATTTGCAGATGATGGGAGGTGAGGAGAGATGGCTAATAAAGAATTAAAAGAGTAATACAAGCCAAAAAGCAGGGTAATGATCCTTCTTATCTGATGTTCCAGAGAGCCAAAGGCACCTTAGTGATGAGGCAATGGCAGACGTCGGCGCAGTACCATGAGATATCACAGTGATGTAAAACTCAAATAGAAACAGACCCCTTCAGACAGGAAATTGGCTTAGAAAACCACGAATTAATATTATCTATCTTGTATTATATTTTTATTTGTTTTGTTAATCATTTTCCAATTATGTATTAATTTGGTTGAGGCAGTTGTGCTTGCAACATCAGTTTGACACATCTGCTGTGTACAGACTGTGACTGATTGCTCATAGAGAACTGGGAAGCAGCTCGTTCTACCCAGACCATACCCCTCAATAGCCATTACTGTTTTTTATAATGACTCTGGACACATGGGTCAAGAAAGGATCTCAGAACTGATAAGAAACTGATTTTATTGGCCTATGATGCCTGCAGATGTCATGAAGAAGTGTTATACTTCAATATGTGTAAAAAAAATTCCACACATTTTTTTCTCTGAACCATTCTCCTTTTACACAAGTGTTTGAATAAGAAAAATATGTATGACAAGGGCAAAATAAAAAATGTATTGAATACAAAAAAGAAGTGTAATATTTGTACCAGATGTGTACAAAAAATTTACCAAATCACGTTCCATATTTGGAGGAAACAAGTATCAGCAAGCCTTTTTGTATTGACTTTCTACCCCTCGATAGAGGTAGCAAAAACACAAGTCATAGTTATGACCATTTTGACAAGTAGATACAAGCATACCCAAACAGGGAACAAAAAATATCTACTGTTGCTAAAATGTTATGGGGAAAGTATTTTTCAACACATGGATTTCTTGCTAGGATCCACTCTGATCAAGGTAAAGACTTTGAGAGCAAGCTACTCAAGGACGTGTTGGCCTTGGCAGGAATCAAAAATTTTAGGACTATTCTTTACTAATCCTGAAGGAGCCCCACAGCCTGAATATTATATAACTGCATGTTATTGAATAAACTAGGAACATATTATAATAATTATAGATTATAGTCTGTATATACATATATATACACACATATCTATATATAGCTATATGTATGTACGTATAGATATACATGTGTATATATGTATGTTATATATAATCCATGTATATTATATATAATCTATATATACTATCCACATATATACACATACATATATTCTTCTATGTATACTTTCTCTGATTTCTGCTTTACTATTGACTTTGCTCTTTTCAATATATGTTTATTGTGGAATTGAATTTAGTTTGAGACACTCTTTTTCCCATTAAGGAACAGTAATTCCTTAATAATCAAGAGTTTAGCTTGACCCTGAAAACTGCATCCCCTAGATTAATAATATTTAGGGAAGTTGATAGAAAAAATTCTAGCCCAGTACCCTGTCTCTCTGAGGAGAGCAGAGTGACTGGCCTCTGACCTGAACCTCCTGCTTTCCCACCTGGCAGAAACCAAAGTCTCCCTCGACTAAAGATACCTACTCTTGCCACTCTGTGAGCCCTCTCTAGAGAGACCCATGTAAACATATATAATATGCAAAGGCCAGTAACATCATCCTACACACTTCACCCCACCACATACGTACATATATATCTACAGTATATAAATACATATATAAGTGCATAAATACATATATTTCTAAAATTAAGACCAAATGTTATGGTCTTTTCTGCTCTTAAAAGTGAGGATTTCAAGTTATCCTTGTACTAGGGCTTTGAGAGCAGCTGAGCTAATAAAATGCTAGATGACATCATGAATAAATCTGAGTGCTAAAGTGATAATTCTACTTCTGCCACTCAATAACCAGTGAAACTCTGGGCAACTCACTATACCTTTCCTGGCCTTGTTTTGCTCACTGAGAAAAAGAGGATTGGGCTAGATGACCTCTTTAGTACTTCCAGCTTTAAATCTATGACCCAGACTTCAACTTTCACTTGGGAAAGAGGGGAGGAGCAGAAATATGATGAAATAGCTTTTCACTCAGAAAATACATGCCTGCTGTTTGGTCCCCTCCCCCCTTTTGAGAGGAGCTTGCATCTTAGCAAATCACATTGTTATGTTGTGTTATGATGCATGATGTTTTCATAATAATGTGACATGTCTAAATGACAAAATGCTGGCTCCCTACCAAAAATGGAAAGCAGTTTGTAACTTTTTCCAGAAGAAAAAAGCCATTATCTGTTCCTTTAGCGAATCTCTTTGCTAGAAAATGGCAGCCGACCAACTTAATACCAAATACCCACAACATTTGAGACTCTAGGGAAACAAAGAGTTTTCAGTATGGAAGATTCTGTTTATGAAATTGTTCACCACCATAGCCGCCTCCTCCTTTGATTATAGGGGTAAGATAACCAACCTTGAAATTACAATCTTTTTCTTTTGTTTCTACAAAAGGGGATGTTCTTGCCTCCCAACTCCAGGATCCTCATTTCACATTGTTGCCAGTTTTCATTCATTCAGTTAAGATGAATTTGATGGGTAGGGAGGGTTCAATGAAAATAGTGCTGAATCTGAAATCAGGGGACCTGACCTCAAAGTCTGGCTCTGCAACACCCTATCTATGTGACCTTGGGAAAGTCACTTTACACCTATGAGACTCAGTTTCCTTATCTATGTAATGATGAAATTTGACTAAATCATTTTAAAAATTACTTTGAGCTCTAACTATAATCCTTAATGACAATGCTCTAGGTTTCTTTTTGCTTTGACATCAGTCTAAAGACTCTCTCAAAAGGAAGGAGTCTTATTTCAACTTTTCACATATACCACTACTCAACTAGCTTCTGAACTACCCATGTCGTGCTTAATTCCAAAAAAGAAATAATGTTTAGAGGCGCCAAGCTCACAAAAACTTAAAAAAAAACGATCAAAATACAAATCTTCCATTCTTTAAACATTCTTATTTAGCTGAGATTCCCTCTTCTTCTCCACAACCCCCCAGTGTGTTAATTGTAGCAAATGGCCTTATGAATGAGTCCAGATCTGGTCATATAAATAGCTCTTTTCTTCTCAGAAAATACCTTTCCTTTGCTCCCTGTTTTTTTTTCCCTTTTCAGTGGTCTGGGTTGGGATTATTTCCCTGAATCATTCACCCAATCTTAATTCTAATAGAATACTTCAGAATGGTTTGTGTCTAATAACAGGTCTGTAGAGGCTCTTGAAATTCTAATAAAGACCCATCATCCTATCAGAAGAACATGTAATTTTATGTTCATTGCTTCTTGATATCTGACTGTAGAATTTGGATGGTTGCACCTCAATTAAAAGTTGAATTGAAGTTAATATGATTTAAATAAAAACTTCAGTAAAAAGTTAAAGTTCTATTCTTAATAGCATTAATATCCTCTAATGACCGCTACGGTCATTACCACTAGATAACTGACCTTCTTGACCCTCTTCTCACTTAGAAACCTTTCTAGCAACACAGTCAATTATTTAGCAGTAATGAGGGCTCTGTAGGAGATTATTGTTTAACCAAGTACCTTGACATACAGTTTTCCGTTATCTCTGTTCTTCAACAAATGTTGCATTTCCCCCCATTATAAGTTTTTTCTGTTCCTAGAAGAGAGAGCTGGTGGAGTTAGGTTTTTTTCCCCCTTTACCCTGCTGAACTTCACCCATATAATTGGCAAAAACTTCAGATTTAATTAAAATTGTATAAATTAGGGGAGTGTGAAACTATTTGTGAGCAGTGACTGTTGCCTTGTGAAAGATTTTAATCTCTACCATTTGAGACCATTCTAACAAAGGGAAAAAAATGACGGGCTCAAAAAAGAAAGCCAAATGTGGCTCTTTAAGATCCTTTCTATCTGGGCTTTCAAAAGGGTGTAAACGTTTCTCACTTTTTTGGCGGGGGTTAGGGGGAAATGGACAATTAAGGGGAATGTCAAATGTATTGATTTTGACAAGACAGCCCACTTAGACACACTCATTATGCTCCTCATTTCCTGCCTTCTTATGCTTGAGACCACCATCAACCACAGTAGTTCAACAGAGGAATGGAAACGAAGAAATAATCAATTCTTGAAACTCCATGTAGCCATGAAGAAAATTGACCCTGGGCCTTAAATATACCAATAATTCACCTTTGGAGGCTCAGCTTCTAAAATATTTTGATGGAGTTCTAACTACCCGAATGTGGATTATCTTAATGTAACTGCTTAGGAAAGAGGTGGGAGATATTCAAGGGGATTGTATAAGTTACTTCTTAGTTGGTAGGTAGAACATATTGGTAGAAAATAATACAATTCATATGGTCCAATTCCTCAATAAGAAAACGAGTGACCCTACATCTAAATCACCAAAAAAATCGAACTATGACATCAGAGTGGACTACAAACCGAAATTACACAAGCAATGAAGCAACCCTAATGATGCACAGGATATTGACGCATTCAAGCTTAATTCAAAGTTGATGTATTTTTGTGCCTCTGGATTTCATACTAAGTTTTTACTACCATAGATTATTATTCAGAGGATAAAGTCAAGATAGTTTCTGCTTCCTCTGAAGACAGATGAAGGAAGATAGATTTGGCCCACAGCAGAGGGACTTTAGGCCAGATGTCAGAAAAATAAAATAAAATAGAAAGTTTCCTGACATTGAGGATTTTAAACACAGAAACATGCTACTTTAAAAAGGATATCAAATTTCTCTCTTTATAGGCCTTTAAGAATTGGAAAGGGACCCCCAGCTCTAGAATGGTTTCCATGAAGTCTGCATGGAGGCAAGAAAATTGAGAATAAGATCCCTGGAGGCTAACTTCAGATTTCTATTTCTGTGATTCCTTCTTTATTTCAAGGTATGGAAGAAGTGAATATTGCACTTGGTGCCCTCTACCAAAAAAAGACTAAGAATTTATGTGTATTCTAATTTGTAAATCACAATATTCTAGTTTAACATTTGGAAAACCAAAGACCATGTACCATGAGGTTTCAATCTATGTTTAGATCCTTTATGGGATTTTCATGGGCCTCTGTGAAATGATGGAAGGGAACCAAAGGTGAGGGGTAATGGAAGTAGGAATGACCACCCTGATATAAACACAGAAGTTCCAACAAATCTCATCTTATTTCTTCCTAACAGAAGACCAAAGCAAAACAACTTCACCTTTCATCACATGCTGCTTAGCAAAAGATAGTACCACAGGTACAATTTCTGTTTACCAATCCCACCCACCCCTCCCCCCAAAAAAAATTGTCAAGCAAACGTTTTTCCTACACTGGAAGAAAATGGAGCAAGAAGATTTTTTTTATTATTTGTATAAAATATATTGTTCTTCCAGGCTTCACTGAAATAGTTTCTATTTAATTGCACAGAAATCCTAAGAAGGTTACAGCAGTGAAACATTAAAATTCTAAGGGCAACTAATAACATTAAAACTTTATAGCCCCAGATAGAATAATTTAGACAAAAACAACATGAACATATGTTTTGTGTAATAATAACAAACATTTATAGCTGTCAAGAGAGAAAAACACAGGTTTATGCACACCTTAATGGTGTGCATGGGTGAGCATGAGTATATTTAAAACATAATATATTACAAAATTGACAGCAGGCATGACTCTTCTGGGTACTATGTTAAATCAATGAATAAATTACCAAAAGTGTGCTGTGGCTGTTTGGATGTGTAATTGAGCTTAACGTATGTAGTGTTATTTCAAAAGAAACTGTTCAAGGAGTTTCTAGACCAATCCACTATGCATCTATACTAAGCAGTTTACAAATAGCAATAAATGAAACTGTCTCACAGTAGGAAAGAAGTTTAGTTATACACATTACTTAAATGGAAAAAAGTTAATTTTAATATGCTTTTCACGAATTGAAAACAAACATAATAATTTGCTCACATGCACCAAACTGGAAATCAAAACGTTCCTATTCAATGTTAAATTTATTTTAATTAGTCACTGAGTACCTTGCGAAAATTGTTAAAAATTCACTGTTCTGCTTAAAACACATACATACGTATCTGCACAAATATATGGGAGCAGGCACATGCTTATTATTGGGCAATTTAAAAAACTGTATCATGTGAATATGTATTTTTGAAAAATTATTAGGGCTAAGAAATATGAAACTAATTTTAAGCCTGTTTTTTTGCCAACTAGTTAATGGAACCTAGTAATAACTGTGCTGCAGACGAGCCTATTAATGTGATTCTTTGGAATAAAAATAACCACTCATAATTCCATTTCTAATTATAAGGTTGTTCATCTTACTTAGTTGCTATGCCATAGTTTTATGAAACAGGGCAGAAGGTATTCTTTATTGTTTTTCCCTGCCTATTTTGCCAGTCTCAGACCTGGTCCCATGCTATTTTACAATATATGGGATGCTGTGAACCCTTACATAGCAAATTTGAGCCTGAATTCCATAAACATTATGGTCCTACACTCTCTGAATTACAGAGATTGCCAACTCGCCAAAAGAACCATTTAACAATTCTAATTTCTTCTTAGGAGATTGAAAATTTAAGTAATTTTAAATGTTATGATGGACTTAGGTAACCATGCTGACTCCTAATTTTTTGTTTCTTTTTAGTTAATAGAATCATTATATCATAGTGGATTCAGGGTGTACGATGTCATGCATTTATGAAAAGGAGACTAGCCTTTGTAGTATGGCATATTTTCATCTGTTCTATTAGTCTTGTCTTTTGTCTTCATTTATGCAGACTCATATGACAGCTCCCTTCTGGTGGCCAACACAACAGTGTCCTTCTAAGGGCTCATCCACCCAACATTAGGTTTTTCTTTCCCTCTCTTATTTTCCTCAGAGATAAATGCGTAGCCCCTTACTAAGGACAACTGAAGATAATTTTAAATAGTTCAATGCTATCTGGCTTCTCTCAGCTTAAAAAAAAAGTTGCTCTTAAAAGAGATGCAAAAACAATTTCCCCTAGGTCAACTAGTTACTACATACAGAGTATGTTCTAAATAAAATGTTATCTATATTTAGGTTCTCAGTCGCTGAATTTACCACTCTAGTTTTCCTTCTCCCATTTTAAAAATGTACACATATATACATTCATTTATATGTTTTGCAAATTCTGACTGATATACTGGCTCTACCTACAGATAACTCTCTAGGTGTCCATGCTTCTACAGTGTATGATAATTAACAGGGTATAGCAAGGGATAGTTAAACATAGACAAACAGTGAAAACTACTTACTGAAGAGGACTTTACAAAAGCCAAGAATCAGAAATACTGAAAAGAGGAATGATCTATTTATGAAACACGGTACCTTACAGATTCCACAATCTAAATGCCCTGCCACAAACCCTGCACCTCCTCAGCCTGCCCCTTTTTCCTGATGAGGAATCTGAGAAGCACATAGATCAAGTGATTTGCCCATGCTCACAAAACTAGGACTGAAATATCTATCTAGTCTGGTGTTTTTTCTGTAACAGCTGTTACCTGTCTTATAGAAGCACACACTCTCTCTCTATCTCTCTCCCTCCCCCAACATAAGAAGTACCATATTCGGCCCCATCTATGGTCTATTGACCCTAGTATTTTGCCTTATAGTGGCCATTAAGAAACAGATTTTGAAAGAGAACAATTAGTTTTCATGAACTCTAAAGGTGAGTGATACACCTGACAATCTCAAGTTTCCTTTTTTTTTTGGAACAGGTGCTATTTATTGCTATTTATATTCAGTTTTCTTCTTTATTCTATATGAACGATCAAGCAAGTGAAAGGGGGTCACAGTTACCTTCTCTGGGACAGAAACTAGGTTCCCAAAGGAAAGGTGAGGAAAGTGGGAGAAGTTCCCACTGCAGATATCAATTACAGACAGGGAGGGTAAAGGTGGGATTTGAGGCCTGTGCAGTTCACAGCTAAAATCAAGGTGGGAGGGATTGTATGGAGCTAAAGAGATGAATCTGTACTATAAAGAAATATGTGGCTGGCAAAATAGAAAGGGCCTTAAGAAAAGCACCCAAGCAGTTTGGAATTTCAATACCTTGAGGACCTATGATTTCCATAAATGGAGTAATTTCTTTGACTAACACAGACTCTTCTATGCTTCAACAGAAATCCTTCAGTTCTGGAGTTTCCATGACCAAAAAACCCCTACAAATAAACCCTAAACCCCTCATGGCCAATGTCTTAGTGGTAAGTTACTTCGAATTTGGCTAAGTTGGTCCTCTAATAGGAACAGTAGTCAATGTCTGAAACAACTGATAAGACTGACCAGAGTTTGTTCTACATTTTCAGAGATTTTTAAGGGTCAGGGCCACCATCATGCCATGTCACTTTTAAGAGTAGGACTTTAATAGGGAATTATGGTTTGTAATCCATTAACTTATCTACATCCTTCTTGAAACTGTTTCAACCTATGCTACATCAAAAGCTAATCATTTTAGTATTTACTGTACAAAATGCTATATATCGTATTACTGATTAATTATAATAATTAATAAATGAGCATTTTGAAGTTAGGGACTGCCTTGTTTATGGTGGTTTCTACATCTACTAGCACAGTGTCCTGCACAGAGTAAGCAATTAATAAATGTTTATTGCTATTTTTATTTGGCCAATGTACTCCTTTCATATCTTTAAGGCTTAACTCTAGGATTCTGGGATTTATGTTCACTTTACTTTAATCATAGTTTTAAAGACTTTGGTTATAACCCTATTCAACTTTTTTGTCATTCCAAACCAAAAAGCCCTAATTATTGTTTGAGTCACTTTCCTCCCTGTGATGACTTTCTGCTTCTCTCAACTTCCTCCAGGTCTAGTATGTATCTCTTAGGGTACAGCAACTAGAATCACATGAAATATACTCAGCACAATTACACCATGTTTTTATCCAAAAGTAGGATGCCATTCAGGATACTGTTTTCTACTTACTCCTATGAACAGCATTGGAGTTGGGGGGTGTGTGATCTTTTTGGACAAAAATAAAACAATTTGCAATGATATAAGATCTCTGTCCTAGGTAAACAGTGACACTTTAGGGCTCATCATTAAAATGTAAGAATTATTTGGATTATTTTCTTCAAATGCATTACCTCACACTTTCCAAGACTAGAAGTCATCTGAAACTTTTTTGGCCATCCAACCTGGCTAAGATATTCCTGCAATTCATTCCTATTGGTTTTGTATTTCAGCAACTGAGGAGTACAGTAGACTCCTTTCCACCTCAGAAAACTCACTGTGGTTTTAGAAATTTTTGAAATATGTTCAATAAGGTAGGTCATAGTATCAATCCCTGAGGGTTCCTACAATTCTTTAGCTAAAGTAATCCCTGTTAGTTCCTTCTGGGCTTCCATTTCTTCTCTCTAAGCCAGTATACTACCAATTAATAAAATTTCCCTTAATTCCATGGTATCTTTCTTCCTTTGATATGTAACTGTCAGTCTTTTTGTAAGTCTAAGTTTATTAATTTAGTCAGCCAACAAATATTTGAATGCCTATGAAATTAAAGTCACTATTCCAAGCATCATGAGGGATACCAATATAAACAAGATATGAAGGAGATTTAAATGTGCAAATAACTATAGGAGTGCAAAGAATGAGGAAGTGCAATGAAAGAGGAACAAAGTACCCCTGAAGTTCAGAAAGAGAGAGCTTGCTTTCATCTATTGGAATCAGAAAATAAGTAATATACCTCTAACTAGATTTTCTCAACCAGCCCACCACATAGATTCATGTTAAGACCTAAATTCACTTAGATGATAATGTCCTTTTTCCCCTAACTAACCATTCTGAAGTATAATGACAATATAACTATGTTGTGTTATCCTAATATTATATAATAATTCACAAAAACCATTTATTAAAATACTTCTTTTTTCTAAATAGCATCAACTATTTTATCATGACTCAATTGCATCATATTCCTTTTATTTTTTTCTGGATATTAATTTTGACGATCCAGTTAGGGTCTTAATTATTATTGGAGACAAATTTGAGACATTGATGGCATATATTAACAAAGTCATTAAGATCTGAGTAATCAAACAAAATGGTAGAAACTAATTTTGTGGAAGAGCATTTTCCCCTCAACCAGCTTCTGTCCTTCCTCTTAGATTAAATGGAAATCACTGAAATAGGCTGCTTAGCTTCACACTGAATTTTCCAAAAATGATTAGAATCTTAAAACATAGCCAAGGATTAAAATATGATATTGTCATAGCCTATAGCAATTTTCTCAGATCCGAGCTATAGAAACACAGAATCACTTCCTGCCAAAATTCTAAAATGTATTATTAAAGATTGGTTGGCTAACACTAGAAATTGAATTGTTGATCACTGAAGGCCAGCATGGGTTTATTAAGAATAGGTCACTTCAGGCTAGCATTATTTCCTTTTATGACAGTTCTCCTGGACTGGTGTAGCAAAAGAATGCCACAGACATTGCTTACCAAGCCTGTAGCAGGCACTTGCCAAATTGTAGATAATGTGGAGAGATTTGGGCTTAATTAGGAGGATTTGGAGCTGGCTGAATGACTAAACCCCCAAAATAGTAAAAAAAAAAATAACACGATAACTGGAGGTACGTCTTTTAGTCATATTTACTTAGATTAGAGCAATGAGCCAAATCTAATAAAATGTATTTTTAAAAGGATAAATCTAAACTACACATGGGTTCAAAAAAACTAATTAATAAAGGAGACTGCTATGTAGCTAGGTAACCTTGCCTATGAAAAAGATTTGAGAATTTTAGAGGACTATAATCTCAATATGAGTCAACAGAATAATATGGTGGCATTAATACGTTGCATTAATACATAAGAAATAAGTACACAAGTGATATGGCTGTGACAGAGTAATACAAGGATAGTCTGGAGTAGGGGAGATAATCTTACCATTCTGATTAGGCCAAATCACAACTACAACATTGTACTGAGACTATGTGCCACATTTTAAGAAGGTCCATTGTCAAGCAACAGTATATCCAAATGACAATGACCAAGATGAGTGAGGAGAATAAAAATCATCAAATATTGGAATATCTAGTTTGCTACTGTGACACAGAACTCAAAGTGTACATTTTTGTCCTAAATAAAGCCTCAGCAGTCCCTAATACCATATGCTTAATAAATGCTATTCAAGGCTGATGACTATATCATTAGTATATCACTCTGTACCATTTTCTGTTGAAGAAAAGATGTGTGCCTGGGGCTCCTGATATGTCACTTCCTCTTCCCCACCTCACTCTGCCATTTAATGGGAGAAAGAATGGCATTGATGGTCTTGGAAAAGTATGCATGGGAGCTTCCACCTCATCAGCCATTGATGGGAGGCGGTTATAAGGAAGACTGTTTAAAATGCAAGATAGTGCAACAGACTTTATCTTCAGACTCCTTTACCCAATTTCCCCTCTGTGACTAACCCAACAGAGAGGAGTTGTTAAGCATTCCATGTACTGCTGAGACTACAACTAAAAGATTCCACAGATGAAAGTCAGAAGACGCCATTTGTGACAAGGTTAAAGTAGGAATGCAACTCAAAACTACTATACAAGTGGGCAAAATATAAAGGTAATTAAAAAGGGATGGTAGTACTCAGAACAACAAATGTGCCTTTATCTAATGGCATCTTTGTTCTAATCACTTGTTCCTTTTGTTCCCTATTACCCAGTTAATCATTCTTAGACATCAACCATAACAGGAAAAATTCAGATACTGAGCTACTAATTAAACAGTAATATTTATAAAGTGTTAGTTTACTTGAAAGATGAGTACACTTAATTTAATGCACAAATGCAACAAAAGCATGTCATTCTTGTTTTTTAAAGGGACAGCACTATTCAGTGTGACTTTTGAAAATGCTTCTTTGTTGTTACTGTTATTCTCGGTTTAGCCCTATTATTCTAATAAAGCATCCAAAGAAAATATTCTTATACTGCAAGAAAACTCCATTAATGAAAACTGGCAAAAATCCTATACCACCCACACCAGTGAATGTGAACTGGATCCTTGATTTAAACATTTTTGAAATTATTTTAAAAAACTGGAAGAAAAAGGAATAATATACATGTCCCAAACATAGAGATGAGCAGCATTTTTATCAATCAGAAAAATCCCAGAAGAAATCAGTGAAAACAAAACTGATGGGGGTTTTTTTCCACACAAAAATGAAAGCATTTTGCATAATCAAAAAGTATGAGAAGAAACAAACAGAGGGGAAAAATTCTGCTGTAAATATGTTAAACAAAGGTCTAACAGCTAGAATCTATAAGGAAGGGATACAACTATACTAAGAAAGACTACGTAATCCTCAGTGGAGTGACAAATATGTATAGATAATTTATGAAGGAGGAGATACAAATTATTACTAACCAACTAAAATATGCTCAAAATTCCTTGCAATCAGTAAAATGCAAATCATAACAACCCTAAGATATTTCTTGTACCCCCATCCCAGAACTGCAAAAATTACTACCCCACAGTTTATAAAATCCAGTGATGGTGAATATGTGAGAAAACAGGCACTCTGGTAATGCATTACTGGTGGGATTAAAAAGTCTGGTGCAAATATTTTAGAAAGCAATTTCAGTGAGTAGCACGTAGAGATTATCCCTTTTAATTCCGTGATAGCATTGTTATTTCTTTACCTTAAGACATCATAAGAAGAACTTATTTATAGGAAAATAGTCAGTCACTCTATTATAAAAGGGAAAAAGACTGAAAATGACCTATGTACCCAACAATTGAAGAATTGATAAATATATTATGGTATATTTATATAATAAAATATTCTGGTGCCACAAACATGACAAATATGAAGCATATAAGGAAAGACCAATATGAAGTAATTCTGAGCAATATCATGAAGACTTGAACTGTATTCACAATGTACAGAATGGAAAGGAAGAAAGAAGTAGAAAAGAAGAGAGATGAAGAAGAAGAGGAGGAACAGAAGAGGGGAGGGAAGAAAAGGAGAAAAATGTACAGTCAAAGGTAGCAGAACTTTGGTCAGGCCTAAAAGAGGAAATGGGGGAAAGAACGTTCTATGTTCTTGTCTGTTGTTTATTAATTACTCTTGTTCTGCCTTATTAAGAATCAGGAGTTTTAGGTGAGACATGACTTCTTGTTTAGAATGTTTCATTTTTGTCTTTGATTCCCCAAGCACTTGTAGGAAAGAGTGCCTAGTATGTAGCAGCCATTTAATCAGTTTTACTGATTGGTTTATTTTTATTGTTTTTTGTTAATGGTTATTACATTTTTAAATAAAAAAACACAATGAGAATAGGCAACTCCCAATAATCTACTATTTTAAAAACATACAAATCTTAGAGTTAATCAAAGGAGAGTTAACTCCAAAAGGGCTTGGCAGTAACAGGTAGAGAGATTACTCCAAATGTAATTGCCTTGCACCCAAAGGACAAAATTTTCTACATTAAGCTAACTGTGGCACAGTCCCACCACTGAAATCATTGATAATAATGGGCAGAGGTGCTTAGTATGACAACAATGTTCACACCTTGTTACTCATTTATTTTCAGCTAAAAATAAAATTGAAAAAGTCACTTAAAATAACAAAAGATACCTTTTCAAAATGCCTCAAATTTACATAATATTTTAAAGGTTTGCAAACTATATTTCCAAACAATCCGTCAAAGTGGGGAAACTGAAAATTCCTTTCCCTATTGTAGAGAAAATAAGGCTCTGAATTTAAGTGCTTTGCACATGACCATGTACTTAATATCTAAGGTGAGATTTAAACCCAGGTGTCCTAAATATGAGCCTCCATTCACTATCCCACACTGCATCTCAAACTACATAATGTTGATAGATAGACCTTTGAAGGGTCTGATAAATAGCCAAAGTTGACGTTTTATGGTTTTAAATTCAGGTTTTCAGTCTGTACTGATTTTAGCCAGATGGAAATCTCCAGAAAAAAAAAGAAACTATCCAGCAAAATTTTAGCATATCCAATTCTACTCTAATGGAAGCCAGCATATGTGGGAGAGTTTAGATGAGACACATCAGCAATAACAACAGGAAAATAATGCCTAACTTACTCGAAACCCTGAAAACCTTGTTTTTTCTGATTAAGATTGGTGTTCTGAGAAAATAGTTCAGGTCATTTCAGTGAGCAAATAACCCAGCTCACCCACTCTATGTTTCCCACAAAGGTATATAACAGCACGAACCACATTATGGTAGCTAAATCTCATTCATCATTTACTAGAAAGATGTGTATGTACAAGGGTTACGGTGGACCAAATATAATATGTCAGATATTAGACTCTGTTAGAGATTCAAATAGTGACATGATGAAGTTTTGCCCTTTTGATGTTATGTCAATTTGGAGACCTTTACCTTCTCAGGTTCAATTTCACCTAATTTCATTAGGGGTAAAGACTCTCCAAATCATATCAGCGACTGTGATGGTCATCTCCTAAGGCACATTAGAAGCTTCCAGCCTTCTCCTTCTTGAAGGAGAAATCCTGCATGTCTTTTCGACAAAGCTGTTGAAATTAGTGTGTATATATGTGTTTATGTACATATGTTAGCATTATATGTACATATAAATATAAATATGTATCTGCCCATATATATTTACACATACATCTATATATATATATATTTACATATATTTTATATTTCAATGTAGCGATCCCACTTTTGAAATGTCATATACCCCTACCCAAGTGAAGAATGGAATAATGATGATATAACAACCAAAATTGTAATTCTTTCTTACTCTCCTAGAAAAAAGTCATTACTCATCCTAGGCAAATAAGGGCAATGACTCTTAAGGAACTGACCTAAACATTACTTTGTAGATGGACAGTCTTTAGGATGCTGGCACCTGTTATTAGGTGCTGTCCATGCTAACAAGGGGACATTGATCCTATGACTAAGAGCAAGGCTGAATTGAGCCAGGAAATGTACACGGAAAGCACGTCTGTATGTTTTCCTATTCCTGGATGCTATTGTAGCACAGGAACAAGGAGACCAAATGCTGATCTGAGTACGTGGCTACTAGTAATAACCTAAGTAACCCCCTTCATTAGACATTTTAAAAATCTTCACCGTGCTGTCGTGGCCAATTGGCTATCCACCAGAAATGCAATGGGTTCAACACACACAAATGGGATAAATTCTTCTGAGATTAATTTGTTGCACTAGGATTTTCCTAACATTTTCCTAGGATTTTCCTAGGATCAAGAAAAACCATTTCAAGGTAAGAACAACAACATATATTTTGTTTAGAAGACAGATGATATTGAACAGGGCCCCACACAGAAAAGGAGAAATCCCTTCCTACCTAGTCCAAACAACTGCTTCCTCATCTCTCATAAAGGGACCATGGTTCAACCAGAAGACTATTAACTCTGAGCTCTTACAAGCAGTCACATTAAAAGAGGTAATTGGTTCATTTTACCTAGGGTAAAGTTGCCAACCAGAGTCTGAATCCCGTGACTATAATTTTCATTTATTTTCTCCAAAGTGGAATTTTTTTCTAGAAGTAAGAAATGCAATGTTACAATTTTTCTCTAATGTTTCTTGCTCTGGTTTTTGTTCTGTAGAATTTGTCATTTCAGAGACGAGAAACAAATGAAATAAAATTTCCATTTCTAAAGTAATAATAATGAGAGACAATGTTGCACTGTGGGTAGAAATCAAGGAAGACCTAGAATTAAGTCTAACCAGATACATGGTGGCTGTATGACCTTGGACAAGTCACTTTACATCTCTCTGCTCTAGGTAACTCTCCAAGACTATAAAAGTTATAGAATAGGTGCCAATAGGCTTTAATACAGAGCTTTCCGTACTGGGAGTATATTATACCAGTAAAATAATTGGTACATGTCAAAACAAAAACAAAACAGCATTTTTTTAATAGCATAGTAAAAACAGGCACAAAACTTTGTATTTGTGTATGAACATTAACATCTGTAACACACCTTAAAAAGGCACTTAATTAGGAAAGTTGGCAGTGAATGTGCCAATCAAGCTACCAGTTATTGAAAGCCTACTATGTGCACTGCATTGGTACAAGTTGTCCCCTCTCCTTTTTCTAATGAACTCTTTCCATACCCTGACTTTTGAAAGTTCTTGTCTTCCTTCTGGCTAATTTAGCTGCTACATCCTCCACGAAGCTTTCTCTGACTACTCCTCTCCCCATGTAGTTCAAAATATCAATCCCATATAAAGTTCTTCTTAAATCTAGACCCTCCCTTTGCATTTATTGCATTCTACCTTGTTAATTTATTTTTGCATGTGCTATTTTCACTGTTCATTTTTAAGGTCCTCTAGGGCAAGGACCATGAAAGGACCACGACATTTGTATCTCCATATCCCCAATGCTTAGTACAAGGCCTTGCCCATAATAGGCTCTTAATAAATGTTGGTTGAATTGAATTGACAACTCAATTCATTAAAAAGGGGATGCTCAGACATAACCTAGCCTCAATTTTTCTCCCCTGCAAGATGAGGGGACAGACTAAGATTTCTTCCAGCAAGAACAATCAATTAATACCACTACTTCACTATTCCCAGAATATTCACCCTTCTTTCTCTTGTTCCTTATCTACGTAGACTAGTCCTGTGGACACCATCCCTCCATCCTAATTATGTGCATTCGTTTCAATTCAACAAACATCTACTCCAGACCTATTATGTACAACTCATTACACTGTGCTCTAGGGATGTATCAAGACAAAAAGGAAACAGCTCAATTTTTTAAAAATGTGTGACCTAGTGGTAGAAATAAGATAGACATACTTAAATAACTACACCACAAGTCAAAGATTTAATTGATACAATAGAATAGTCACACAGAATGCCCAGAAATTGAGAGAGGACGAGGTCCCTTCTAAGCAGCAAACTCAAAAATTTTTCACAGAGGTAAATCTTGAAAACAGTGATGGCAATAGGAAGGAAGGAAGGAAGGAAGGAAGGAAGGAAGGAAGGAAGGAAGGAAGGAAGGAAGGAAGGAAGGAAGGAAGGAAGGAAGGAAGGAAGGAAGGAAGGAAGGAAGGAAGGAAGGAAGGAAGGAATAA
>CM053624.1:160680749-160718853 GCA_028646595.1 Phalanger gymnotis
TAAAGAGTTCTATGTTCCAAGCCTGGGGGGATGCGCCAGCTCTGCCACCCCAGCACTCCTCCTTCCCCAAGAACCCCCAACCTGGACTGGATTTAGATCTTCAGCAGGCTCTTCACTCCTGCTCTGATCCACCACTTAATTCCTCCCACCAGGTGGGCCTGGGACCAGAAGCAACTGCAGCTTTAGTTCTGTAGCTGCCTTACCTCTGCTGCCCCTGGAGGCAGTGGCGGAACCACAAACTCTATCCCAGTCCCTAGCAGCTTCTCCCACTAACCTACTCTGTTGTCCTTGATGTTTGTGAATTGAGAAGTCCGGCAACTGCTGCAGCTCACTGATTCAGGGTGCTAGGGCATGCTTCACCCGGCTCCTGGTCTGGTTGGTCCCCACCACCCACACTGTGCTGGGCTCCCCTCAGCTCTGCTCCCCTCTGCTCCCAGCTCCCTGTGGGATAGACCTTACCCAGAGACCATCCAGGCTGTCCTGTGCTAGAATCCTGCTTCCCTATACTATTTTGTGGGTTTTGTAGTTCTAGAATTGGTTCAGAGCCATTTTTTATAGGTTTTTGAAGGGACTTGGCAGGGAGCTCACGCTAGTCCCTGCTTTCCATCTGCCATCTTGGCTCCACCACCTCTTGGATTCTTATTTCACCTTCGATTATACCTACCTGCCTTGATCTTTGGATTGTGACATTCACACTGTCAAATAATATTTCTGAACTTTAGCTACGCCCCTTGAATATTTTGGGTATAGCCCCTTCCCTATTTGTTTTCCTGTGATAATTCAGCCTTTGCCCATATCTGAACCTCTGCTTTCTTCAGGCCCACTCAGAGATCTCTCAGTTACTGTGCCTGGACAGTCCACCTGTCCCTGTGAGTCTACCAGTAGCTGGACTCAGGGGAAATAGTACATATATTTTCCTATACATTTTAGCAGAAAATTTTCTGTTATAATAATAAATGGTTTTTATGTTGGCAAGATGTGTGAAGAAGAGGAAAAAGATTGTCTTTCTTTCTAATAGGATTATCATGGATGGACCAGGCCAAATCAAAGCAACAAATGTTTATCGACCCCTCAGAATATGTACACAACACTACACTAGTCTCTATGGGAGACATGGAAGAAGGCAGAAGTCTCTGCTCTCAGGGAGTTTAAATTAAATAGCATTATAAGATTAAAATGTCGGTTATATCCAAAAGGAACTTCAGAAACTATCTAATCTAATAGCTTGCTTTTACAGATTATAAAACTGAGGTCCAGGAAAATTAAGTAACTTGGTCAAAGTCATGCAGATAATAAACATCCAAGGTGGGATGTGCACAGGGCTTCTCCTTCCAAGGATCCTTCCATTATATCAGACTCCTTTCTCAAGGCAGTGCATGGCTAATTGCTAAGTACATGGTATAGATAAGTAATACTGTAGGAGATGATGAACAGAGAAGTGTCAAAGATAATCTTGAGGTTTGGAGAGTGGGGAAAAAGGTGGCACCATTAACAGAAATACAGGAACCATAAAGCCACAGAGTGGCTCAATGATCATTTTTCTTTTTCTTTAATTTTATAAGCATTTATTGAAGAATACTATGTTTTCAGCACTGTGCTAGGCTCTATGAGTACAATTAATGAATACACAGGACTTTCAATTAGTTTATAGACTCCCTTGTAGAATAAGACACTGCCATGAAATCATTCAGGAATGGTGTAAATGGTTTGACAACACTGAAAGTCATTTCTTGATTCAATCCCTGAAAATGGCTTTATCTTGGGAAGAATACAAGAGCACCAAATAATCTTACCAACAACTTCTGTCGCTATATTATAGGATTAAGAGACCTATAACATTGATCCCACTGAGTTAGCACCTAAGGCAAGAGGCAATGTGCTACTCATCTAACACATGTTTCTTTTTTTTCATTTCTTTTATCCTCCCTCCCTCTCTTTTCCCTCCTCCTATTCCTGCTCAGGTCCTCTTATTTACTTTTTATTCATTTTTATCCTGTTCTCATCTACATGAACTCCTTAGCCCCACTGGTGAGGAAGCAAAAGAAGAATTAACTCCCTCCACAGAATGGTCATAGTTGGGAAAAAAGAAACCCTCACAACCTAAGGAAAAATGACCAGAAAAAATGCAATAAGGGGCTTCCCTAGGCATAGGACCAAGGCCTTCAATATGGTTAATATTGCTTCCCATTAGTCAACATCTTCATTTAATAGCCACAAGACAAAAGGCTATTTTTTGTCACTAAAGGATAGCTCCAATAACTTAAAAATGAAACCCTTGTTTACTTCAGCTACATCAGCAATAATCTAATTAATAGCTACGTGCTCTTCTGAGTTTGGACAGCAAAAGAAAAGGAGAACTTAGACATTGTAATGCCTCCTACTTGTCCAGATGAGATAATGACTCTGGTCTCTGTGTATGAGAACAGTTAATCAGGCATTTGAAGCATTCGTAGCGTCTATGTGAAAATACCCATCTCATTTGAAAGCTGCCATTTTATAAGAAGTCCTGCGTGACTTAATAAACACAGCAGTCAAAGCAAAGTAATCCCTTTAGCACATGCTCTCCCTGTTTCTTTGCCAGAAAAAACACATTCCAGGAAAAAGCGTAAATCACACATACTGAGGTAATTGTTTCACACCTTCAAAGAACTGACGATTATTAATTTTAAACCGTTCTATTATATGCAATTCCCTGTGTTCCGCTCTCCTTTTTGGGGTATTTAGCAAATGCCTATAGAAGTAAAAACACTGAATTCTAATCTCAACGTGGCACCATTCACCCACCCCTCTCTATGCCCCCAGAAAAAAAGAAAACACAAGAAAACCCTGGAAAGCCCTGCTTGAGCATATCACATTGACTTTAAAATTACTGACTCTGTTATAGTAACAAAGTAATTTTCTGATGGATTGTTTCTGCTTTGCATGGTTTTAAAATTCACACCCAATCTACTGTACCTTTGTAGCTATGGATATTACAGAGCAGAACCGAGGCACCCTTGGATCAGGTTAAAGAAAAAGTAAACCACCTACTCACGTAATTGACATTTCTTGGTATTGATTAAAGACACCAATGAAATTCACTCACACAGTCTTGCTTCACCAAATGTTATCCTTAAGGCTTCCAACAACAGCAGTATGGACTGAACAATCAGGATATACTGAGGCCTATACCTAGATAGGATCTACTATTAGCTTTCCTTCCTATTATCTTTTCCCATTTCCTCAATGATTTCTCAAACACCTTGTCACACTGATAGACTAAGGGGGAAAAATCCATAGGTTTCCATCCTCATCTTGGGTCCATCCACCATATCTGATAACATGCTAATTTAATGTTGCCTCAAGGAGACTAGAGGAACTAACTTTTTTTTTTATTTTCCGTATGTGTGTATGTGTGTGTGTGTGTGTGTGTGTGTGTGTGTATGCGTATGCTCGAGAGTGAAGTCACAAATTTAGTAATCACAACTGTTCTGCCCAGTGGTAATTCACCTTAGTTTCTGTCTGCTAAAAACTCTTTTTCAAGAAAAGTTTCTCTTCTCAGAGGAAAAGGGAAGAAAAACACCCAAGGAGTGGTATAGAATCTACAAAAGACAGAAATAGGCATCCCCTGGTACCACACCATTTAATTCAGTGCTGTGTTTACATAGTTCAGTAGGAAAAGAGTAACCACTATTGTATTAGGTACTGCCTTTTAGAAAGGCTTCTTTGGGGAGTAGAATAGAATTTGGAATGCATTTGCTTTCATCAAGAACTCTATTCTATTTCAATCTGCCAACATCCTAATTAAGATGATCAGAATCTTAGGTGATCTATTATGCTAGATCTAAGATACCCTAGCATACATTAGACAAGATGTTACATGGTGTGCTTACATTTAAGTAATTAGATGACTGGGCAGGAAGCATGCCTTACTTCATGTTTTGGGCTAGCACAATGTCAGCCTTAAATAAATAATGGTAATACCTTTGAGTCCCTTCTTCCTTGCTACCCTTTTAGATGCAATTTTTAATCTTAAGTTTTTAATTCTAGTGCCTTCTGACTATTTGTACCCTTGTCTTGTAAGGGTCTTGTGACATTTTTTTCTCTTTTTTCACAAAAGAAGGTGGTTACCTTGCCCACAGGAAAAAATAAAAGTGATTCAAATATGTATATGCACATGTATATGCGTTTCTCTGTGCCAATGGGTATGGTGATTTCAAAGACCATAAACGGAAGCAGGTCAAAGGAAAGAATTTCAGAACTCTGACTAGAAGTCGATCTCTCTACTAATTTCCTTCCAGCAAGGTAGTTGCAAGGTTAAGACTACCCTGTCATTTCCTAACTTGCTTGCTGGATTCTGCAATATAAACTTAAAGTGATCTTTTTCATAGAATCTCCTTTGTTTCTAACCCAAAGCAGAATCAGTTACTGTCTGTGGCATAATAAGTCAGTCAGTAAATACTTATTAAGCACCTACTATGTGTCAGGCACTCTGCTAAGCATTGGGAATACAAAGAAAAGCCAAAAACACTACCTGTTCTCAAAGACCACACAGTCTTAAAAGGGAGACGGCAACAGCAATAAACTACTTGCAAACAAGATATAGATAGATAGATAGACAGATAGATAGATAGATAGATAGATAGATAGATACAGATATAGATAAATAGATGGATCAATTGGAAATGATCAACAGAAGGAAGGTACTAACATTAAGAAAGATCAAGAAAGGTTTCTTGTAAAGGTGAGAGTTTAGCTGAGACTTGTAAGAAACCAAGGAAGCCAGCTGGCAAAGACGAAGAGGGAGAGCATTCCAGGCATGAGAGAGAGCAAGTGAAAATTCCCAGAGTGAGTAGATGAAGTTTTGTTGTGGTTGTTGTTCAAGGAACAATAAGGAGGCCAGTGTCACTGAACTGATTGCAAAGTATTTGAAACCATGTGAATTGTTAGACTATTGAGAAGTGAGGAAGGTAGGGAGGGAGGCGGGAAAGCCGGAGGATTTTATTTTTGATCTTGGAGGTGATAGAGAGCCACTATGTATGTGCAAAGTGATATATAAATATATATATATATACATATATATATGTGTATGTATGTATGTATGTATACATTGTTGGATAACTTCATTTGGTAAAGTCCTGATCTTGATTCTTAGATGCCAAAGCAATGGCAGCTCATTGCAGATTTTACGTGTGTGTGTGTACACACACGCATATCCACATACATATATACATGTATGTGTTGGTATATAAATATATACACATATGTGTGTTTATATATAAATATGTGGGCATGTGTTTACAAAGGAAGTATAAATCTCCCACTGCTGTCACTTTTATGACTTTTCTGTGATAAGCCCTGTTTGGCAAACTAACAGCTACCCTGAATCTTCTGGTTAAGGCTGAGAGTCATGCATGTTCTGTCACTAAGCAAAGTTTAAGTATTCCTTCCAGCTTTCAACTTTTGTTTTCACCATGAAAGGTCAAGAAAAGAAGGCACTGTTTCTTAGGGGTTAGGTATACACTCTGTCCTGAAATCCCTCTGGCCCTTTGTGGTATTCAGAATTTAACATACTGAAAAGTCTCGTTTCAGGTGATAAACTATCACAAAACTTGCCATAAAATACAGTGTATAATTACAAGCAAATTCTCCATTCCTGAATGTGAGTGCCAAAGCTATATTTCTAGATCTGTTGAATTCCTTTTTTTTTCTGCTTCTCCACTTCCATGTATAAAAGACTCCATAGTCCTGGGAAAACACTTTTTTAAAAAATGAAATATAACAAATAAGGTATGCTACAGGGTCCTGGGGGAAAAGTTTCCTTGAGTCTTTGAATTTCCTCCCATTCTATTTCTTTACAAGATTTCTAAGACCAAGTGCTTTTCTGCAGTCTCTCAAACAAGGTAAAAAAGAAAAATACCCCCTAGATATATTCTTTAGATTTTCTATTATGCTTCTCAGGTTCCCAATAGCTTCTGAAGTAAACTTAAGATGAATTCTAGAGTTATCTTTCCTGTTATGTTTTAATTTTAGTTACTCTTTCAGCTCCAAGATGAAATGGGTGATCATAACTGTATTTCGAGATGTATTTCATGGCACCCTTTCCACATGACCTATTACAAGGTCATATCCTGTAGTGAAAGTCTTGAGGCTGGTAATAGCCAGAAGAGTTGTTGCAATAAAGAAATATTGGGTGGCCCCTTTAAAAAAGCTCCACTTAAGGAAATATGGACTTCTTTTTAAGAAGAGAACAATGACCACTTACGTAATATGCGTATAATGACAAGTTATCGTATAGAAATAATTTCTGATCTTAAGCTTATTTTCATTTTATGTGGCAATGAAAATTGTATATAACAACACTGTATATTACAATTATAAGCCTTGTTTGACAAATCAACAGTTACTATGAATCTTCCGGCTGATGCTGAGAGGAAAGTTTCTGTTCAGATCAGTATTCCCAGCAGCGGGAGGTGGACAAGACCTTAAAAATTGATCATCCTCCTACTTTGACCCACTTGTTTTACAACTGAGTACACTGAGATTACGGAGCCATCCACAGTCACTTGGGTAGTAAACAGTCAAGCCAAGATTTTAAACCAAATCACCTGACTCCAAACACCAGTTCTCTTTCCATTATGCCACAGTTGCTACTTATTCCCAGATCACTAAAACCTGCTTGAATCATTTTGATTTCCTTACTAAAATCTAGTAAACATGAAAAGTCAATTTTGGTTTATTTGTTCAAACTTCTTAAAGCACTTATAAAAGGCAGATTGTGTGCACCAGATATTGTGCCGGGTGCCAAAGATACAAAGACGAAATGGAAACAGAACCTTTTCTCAAAGAGCTTACGTTCTATCAGAGAGATAAGTAGATACAGAAAATATATATAAAATAAACACAGGTAAATGGGGAGGGGGGTGCAAAACATTAGCAGCTAGAAAGATTAGGAATGGCTTCATGAACAAAGTGTTGATTGAAACAGCATTCAAAAGGAAATAAGGGATTTGAAGAGGCAGAGGTGAAATGAGAGTGTTCTAACCACAGATGAGTCAATCATTTCAGAGTTAATACAAACTAATCTACTAGAAGGGAGGTTAGGTGGTACAGTGGATAGAGTGCTAGGAAGGGCCAAGAAGACCTGAGTTCACATCTGGCCTCAGACACTAGCTGTGTGACCCTGGACATGTCACTTAATCCTGTTTGCCTCAGTTTTTTCATCTATAAAATGAACTGGAGAAAGAAATGGCAAACCACTCCAGTATCTTGCCAAGAAAACCACAAAGGGAATTCCAAAGAGTTGCACATGACTAAAAAAAACCCAACTGGACAACAAAATCTACTGGAAAGAACATTGGTTGAGAATCAAAAAACATGGACTTTAGCTTTGGCTCTGCCAGTTTAAGTCTTTTAAGTTGAACTCAATAAACATTTATTGAATAACTTTTATATTCAAGTCACGTATCTATGGATCATCGGCAAAAAGGCATAAACTAAATATTCTCTGCCCTCATGTAGCTTTTCTATTTTGTTGTTGCTATTGTGTCATTTCAGTCATGCCAGACTCTTCATGACCCCATTTGAGGTTTTCTTGGCAAAGATACTGGAGTGGTTTGCCATTTCCTTCTCTAGCTCATTGTACAGATGAAGAAACTGAGGCAAACAGGGTTAAGTGACTTGCCCAGAGTCACACAGCTAGTAAGTGTCTGAGGCCACATTTGAACTCAGGAAGATGAGTCTTCCTGACTCCAGGCTGGGCCCTCTACCCACTGCAGCCACCTAGCTACCCATGGATTCTGTTCGAGAGTTACAAATTATATATAGATTAAATAAATAAAAGCTCATCTGAAGGAAAGAGCAATTGCAATGAGGGGAATCAGGGAAAAATTCGTAGAAGAGGTGGCACATGAGCTGATGCCTAAATAAAGAAAAGGATAAAATAGAAAGAAATCAGCAGAGAGTACATTCCAGGCTGGAGACTGGATGCCTAAGTAAAGGGAGATGGAATGCCAAGTTGAGCAAACAGTCACTACACAAGTTTGGTTGGAATGAGGAATGTTAATACATACAAATATATATACATATACATATATATGTATATATATAAAATTTATATATGGCTCATAATATAAATTTAAAAAATATATGATTTCTGGAAATATAAAATTTCTGGAAGCATAGCTCAGATTATATGATGAAGAGCTTGAATTTTGTCCTAGAGACAATAGGAAACTATTTCAAATTTGTGAGTGGGGAAGTAACATCATCACACCTGTACCTTAAGATGAATTTTTTTGGCAGTAACGTGGAGGATGGTGAGTCCAAGCCTTTACATGATGCCTCACACATTGTCTTTGTCTCTGAAGAGAGAGAATATTCTCCCCCATATCTAATGCTTCACAAAAATGTCATGAGACTTAAGTGAGATTCTGATTATCCTTTTGCTTAGAAACTCTACAAAAAAAATGACACTGTGATTGTTATTGCATATTATTTGTCAGCCAGTTTTACAAAGTATGATTGTTCTAACTTAGGAAAAAATCATAAGATGTTCGGTCGTTTTTTAATAAGAATGAGGAAAAGCATAAAAATTAAATATTAAATATGTCATGGCATAACAGGAAGAAGAAAAGATACATGAAATAGGGGTGCTTCATCACATCAAATGAATGACTTAGGTCAACAGGTCAGAATTTGCATTTTTCCCTAGGCCCCTAAAGACAATGTAGTCACTGTTATCACTTAGCTTCTAAAATCTTTTGCATAGTTTATAATGATCTATTCCTTCACGCAGGAGGAATAGATGTTGGAAAAAATAACAGTACTTTATTTTTATATCATGCTTTCTGGTGTATAAAAATCTTTAGATAACAGCTTCCTATGTAAAGATAGAGTAAGTTAGTGTTTTAAGTTTAAATCACAAAGAAGCAAACTTAGGCTTGATATAAGGAAAAATTATCTAATAACTAGAGTTATCAAAAGCAGAATGGACTACCTTGGGAAACAGTAAAGTCCTCCTCAACAGAGATCTCTAAGTGAAAACTAGATGGCTATTTGGGAAGAGAGATTGCAAAGAAGATCCTTGTTCAGGTGTGGTTGGACTAGATGACCTCTGAGTTCATTTCCAACTCTGAGATTCTGTGATTCTATACCCTTCCACCAAGTGCTAAGTTCCTATTATAAGCATCATTCCTTTTCATCTTTCACTGTCAATTGTGCCTTAAAATGAGGATGATTCTAAGGGTTCAGCTAACACTGTGATGTCACATAATTTTACTGGTCCAATGTTTCAATTAGACAACAGGCTGTGTCCCTGCCGACCTGAATGAAATGTCAACCTAGAGGTGATGCCCAGAGTTGCTTGTTTCTCTCAAAATGTTCTTTCATCTAATCAATTTCCTTATGGCTTTTGATGATACCATCATCTTACATTTTCCCCAAGCAAGAAATCTAGGAGTCTTTTCTGAGTCCTGACAATCTTTCCTTTGCACCTGTAACCTGTTGCCAAATCCTACCACTCTTTTCTGAGCATTTTCATGCTGTTCCTTTCATCTCCACCCATAACTCATGGCTATACCATCAGTCTAACATCTTGTCATTTCTCATTGATAGCTTCCTGCTCTTTAAACTTGGTTTAGTTCTGCATTAAGAAGCCTATTCCTTCCACTCTTCATTCAATTTTAGCAGAGTCAAACCAATGCCTAAGTTTCTAGGATATCCAGATTTGGGTATCACATGAACTCTCTTTTCAAATATCTGCCAAAATTCAGTCATTTCCATGATACCTTCTCCATGTTAAACGGAAACCATGATTCTATTCCTCCTCTAATTCCAGCAAACATCTTAGTTATTCTACTTCTGAAACCTATAAATCCTTAAGCTTATGAATTATGTTAATATGATTCAGCCTGTGCCCTTGCCATGGTGGTCTCCCTGTTGTAGAGTTGTTTGTTAGTAAGTCTGTCTGCATTTAAGAATGAGTTCCAAGAATATCTGTTTAACTTAACTCTGTGTAACATTTAGCACAGTGCCAATCCACACATGGGTGCTGAATAAATGTTATTTGATGATGATTTAATTGCTTTGCCAATTCCAGGAATAGAAACCATGAATTCCCCCAAGTAACAATAAGCTTCACGTGCCGAGTGTGTTAGCAGACTGGTTTTCTGTTTTTGCTTATGTCAGACTAACAGCGGAAGAAGAGAAAGACACCATGAAGTTAATGCTTTTGGATAAAATCATATTTTCCACCCATTGGCTAAGGGCCTCTACTTCCAAATGGCATAGTTCTAGGTGAGAAGCCACAACGCTGAAATTCCAAATGTATGTTTCAATGGTTCTTTCGTAAATGCAAAATGGAAACCCACAACATGCCAAGAGGTATTTTTAAAGGACTTCTTGTATTCAATGCATCCACCATTATAGAGAACTTACACTCTGAGCAAAAAGATTTGTTAGCAAAGCATATGACCTTCTTCCCACTACAATGACCATCCCCTAATTAGGCAATGCATCTGATAGTCATTAACAGGAATGAGATAATGAATCACTTTCTCTCTTCTTTGTTAATTTGCTGTAACCAAGCGGCTAATGGATGTCAGAGCTGAGTGATTGCACTGATTATAGTGATTTATAGTTGCAACAAAACAATTTAAAACCATTCTGATTATTCATGCTAAAGATGCTTTATGTTTTGTTTACTAAATGCTTTATGTCCCCTTCCTTCCAACTCTAATTCACACCTCCCCCTCCCCATACACTGAAAGGCATCTTCCTGAGAAACTTAAAAGTTGTAAGTTTTTTTATTGTTTCAGAGTGAGCCATATCATTTTGTTTATATATAAAAAAGTTTACCCAGTAGAAATGAAAAGCCTTAGGGGTGGAAAGAAAACTTCAGTGGCGCCTAGTTCAAAAGAAGAGAGGAATAAGAGGAAATACGGCAAACTTCAAGCCACTTACCTTGGGGCTCCCAGTCCCTTCCTCATCCTCTGTAGACACATCAGTAGCCAGGATCTCTGCTTTGATGATATCCAGAGCCCGAAGAATCCAGCTGTGTTGCCGTTTGATTTGCCTCTGCAGTTCCTTCCATTGACTTGCAATCATCTGCAGCATGTCCTTCAGTCCTTCTCAAAAACGAAGGGAGAGAGGAAAAAAAAAGCCAAAATTGTGGGTTTGATTGCATCTTTAGTTACTGTTCTTTACTTGGTGGGGACGAGAATAAATGGAAATTCAAAACAATTTCCATAAAAGCACCTTGGTACACCCCTCCCCCACTCTATTATTATTATTACTTGTTGCTCTCAAGATAAACTAGAAATTCTTGCATTCACATTCTCAGCAGGGCAAAGTCAAAGTCAAAGGACATCCAGATCTGCTACTCAACCACACTGAGTCATGGTTTAAAATTCTGTTTGTATCTCTTGATGGATGGATGTTGGACAAGGGGCAGCTAGATGGTACAGTGGATAGACCACTGAGGCCTGGAGACAGGAAGACTCATCTGCCTGAGTTCAAATCTGATAGGAGACATTTCTGAACTGTGTGATCCTAGGCAAGTCACTTAACCCTGTTTGCTTCAATTCCTCACCTGTAAAATGAGGTGGAGAGAGAAATAGCAAACCATTCCAAGAAAACCCCAAATGGGGTCATGAAGAGTCAGACACGGCTGAAATGACTGACAAACGACTACCAAAAATGTTGGATAAAATCATGATTAAAAAGTTAACCATAATTGAATGATTTCTGTTGTTCAAAGACAAGTTCTCATGTACATTTGTGTAGAGATTCTGTAGGTCAAGAAACAAGAACCAGAGAAATGAATGGGAAAAGGCAAAGCAGTTCTGATAGGAAGTGCAGTAAGCAGGCCAGAATTCTGACAGCAAGCTTTAGCATTGGCACATCTGATTAAAAATTCTCGTTAAAACTGGTCATGGTAAGCCCTAAAGATACTAGCTAAATTCTAATTCATCCCATCTTGAGGCTGTTGCATACAAGGATAAGCATAACCAAATGACAAAACTGTTTTTAATTTATAATATGTTCCTCATAAATGCATTAATAACAGGGAAGGAATTAGTTTAAGGACCAGAAAACCTACTGATGCAATTACCAGAGCAGAACATTAAAAAAAAAATTATGTATATGGCTAGGCATAGAAACATCCAGCTATTTCTATACATTCTCCCTTATATCTAAAGATATATCTATATGTATACTAATGCATATGCATCGATATCCATACGTGCAATCCTCATTCATTATCTTAATGTTATTTCCGAAGCTTCTACATCAAAGACTGTGTCAACGTGAAGTTTTCAGTGATGTGATTTCCACTGAAATTCAGCTGAACAGCAAGACCAAAATAAAATGAACAGACTATTTGGAGGCAGTATTTCATTTTATAAGTATCACAGCATTGTATGCAGTATATGAAACATTTATAAATCTTGAAGGTCAATCTGATAATGTAAATATTAATAATACATAAGGAAGTGAATATATGCAGTAATTTACAGCAATGCTTCTTCATTCCTTAATAGTCTGGAGACATAAAGACTTGCAATATTTCAGGAGGATTTACCTGATTTGTGAGATACAATAAGCTCCAGAAGTTGCTGCCCTTCTTCCACCACAGCTTCCTTTAGAGCACAATGACTGTCTACATTCAATTTAAAACTCTGCGAAAGAAAAAAAGGAAAAAAGTTAAATATATATGTATATATATTTAACATTATGTTATATATGAGTATATATATATACATATGTATATACATATATATATACATGCATATGTGCGTGCTTCTATATACATACATAAACATAAAATCCTAAAGTAAAAGTTAACCGTAAAGGACAAATACAAAAATGACTTATTACATTTATCAAGAGCCATAGCCCAATTTACCCAATAGACAAACTAATTTGCAATAGTAAAAGCTATTGATATGTGGGATCTGGGCTCAAAACATTTCCATTAGATTAGTAAAGTGCATCTGTTTGGAAACAGCTGACAAATCTAGAAATTCATTAGGTTTTTATGAAAAGTCACATCCCGTAGGCTCTATCAAGAGTAGCAGTATTCTATAAAATACACTGAATTTATACCAGAACATATGAGCTCTTTTTCTTCAGGTTTTTTTATGTTAGTGATAGCAGTATTTATGAAACCATAAAAAATTGGCAGAGTAAAATATATTAGCCTTATGTGCACATATATAAATCCATTAATATAGTAGATGTCTGATTCTTCTCCACATTATTCCCATGCCCCACCCCCACAATCAGATAGACAAGGAGTTTTTAGACATCTCATTAAAACTTAAGTCAAATATTTTTCTAATCTTTACTATTATTTTGAAATCTATCCTTTGAAAAACATAGCACGATATAGCAGGTAGCACAGCAGCACAGAAGATAGACTATCAGGCCTGGAGACAGGAAAACCTGAGTTCAAATTTGGCCTCGGACACTAGCTGTGTGACCCTGGCCAAGTCACTTAAACCTGCTTGCCTCAGTTTCCTCATCTGTAAAATGAGCTGAAGAAGGAAATGGCAAACCGCTCTTGTACCTTTGCCAAGAAAACCCCAAATGTGGTCATGAGGAGTCAGACACAATTACTGAAATGACTGGATAACGACGACAAAAAGCATTGTATAGCGGATGGAGAGCTGGTCTTTGCTTCAGGAATACCCGGTTCAGGCCTCACTTCTCACTCAGTTTGCTGAACAAGTAATTTAATACCTCAATGCCTCCAGGCAAACCTCTAAATTAATATGTTGCAGAATTGTTCCTGATCCTCATTTGGAAAGGAAGTTTCTTCACTGAGAGTTTCTTACAACAGGGAAATCACAGGTCCAGATCAAAACCAAAAAATTCCTTATAACACCACGTAGCTTGCAGTGATGCAATATGGATAGCATCCATGTTAGGGACATTTCCCATCATGTGCCAGTAATCGAGTTAACTGCCCATAAAAAAGAATGCAAGACAAAGATGATAGAGAAAGAGTATTTCTGTCCTAGAAGTCAGGGCTCTATGTTTTAAGCTCTGCAATTTAATTTTTTCTCTCTTTTTTTTTCCACTCGTAGAATGACAGAACAGCTGAAACTTTGAATGTGGAATCATGGGAACTGCCATTGATGGCAGCAGGACGGCTCACAATGGAGGCAGCACCCATTGTGTAAGATTGTGTGATCTGGAGTCAGAGAGACCCAAGTTCAAGCACTGCCTCAGATGCTTACTGGCCATAGATGACTCTGGGCAAGGCACTTAACCTATCTGTGTCCCCATTTCTTTATCTGTAGAATCAAGAGGTTAGCCCTCCAAAGACCTCCAAACCCTATACTACAATTAGCCTTTGGAATAAATAAGTTTCCAGTTAAGACTATGGTCCTTAATTTAACCAGCCAATACTGTCCTAGGGACTGACCTTGAGACATTAAATTTTAATTTTTCAATGAGTAGCTTCCAAAGTGTCACAAATCTTCTTGTCCTTCTAATTAGGTTCCTTCCAAGTCTTCTCTAATGTTTGGCTACTTAGATTGATCCTTGATATCACTGGCACAGATAACTCATCTATCAGTTCAATTTCTGACCTCTCATTGTCTTCTTACCCTGGGCAATTCTCTTCCACCTTCTCCTATAAATCCATCCCATATTGTCTGCTGATTTTCACAACGCATGGAGCACTTTGATTCTTAGCTACTAACCATCCACGCAACATCTCTCATTCTTGCTATATGACTAGCCCAACTTCTCTTGCCATGGTTTATGTCATTGATGATATTTTACATGACTTTAAAATCAAATCATTCTTAGTAATAAATTGAAGTTGATTTGCACTCAACATGCAACTTTCCATTGTCTTTAGGGTCACTTGCAATTTAAATTCTTCTGATCTAAATCTCTATTTGCAACTATATAAAATTATCTGGATTTCCCATGAACAAGACACTCCATTTCTTGGCTCCAGGGATTGTAACTGTCTACCATATCTGGAATGCTCTCCCTCCTCTGCTCCAGCTACCGACCTCCCTGGCTTCCTTTAATCCCAACTAAAATCCCACCTTCCACAGGAAACCTTCCTTGACCCTTATTAATTCCATTGTGTTCCCTCTATTAATTACTTTCTATTTAGTCTACGTGTGGCTTGTTTTTATATATTTGTGTATATGCTGTCTTCCCCGTTAGATTGTAAGCTCCATGAGGGCAAGGTCTGTCTTTTGTCTCTTTTTGTATCCCTAGAACTTAGCATAGTACCTGGCACAAAGCAGGTGCTTAATAAAGATTTATTAAGTGATTGAATGACTTGGACAATATTGATATAGAAAAGATGGAGTTTTTCTTTTCTTTTTTTTTCTTTCATAAAATATTTTTATTCAACATGAAAATTTCTCAATTCAGCCAAAGCCTTCATTTCCAGGTAACTTCTTCATTAGGCTTCAGTTCCCTTCTATATAACATGCTCTTATTCCGGAAAGCAGTTAGTTTTTCATCACTCCTCTTGTCTAGATAATAGCCAATGACAAATCCCATTGGTACCAGAATATGAACCCAGTGGTCACGCACAGCCTGAATCAGATTCACCATGATTGCTGCAGACCGGGCGCCGAGAGTTCCGCCAAGGGCAGCAGCTGCCTCCAAAAAGATGGAGTTTTTCAGTGGGGAGTGGCTAGGGATCACTGAAAATACTACATAATTTCCCAAAGGCGATACAGAACAAGATGGCTTTTTTTTTTTAGATTATGATTTCAAAAAGAGTTTTTTTTTCCTAAAAAGTCATGTTGGGGAAAAGAAGAGAATCCACAAAGGGATTGCCCCATAGTCCTCACTTGGGGCACAAAATAGCACAAAATATTACCAAATTTGAAGATGAAACAAAGCCTAGAGGGAGAGCTAATCTACTGTATACAGACTTGGGACTGAAAAAGATCTTTGCAATCTAAAGCAATGGACAGAGCTTAGAACTTAGAGTCCTTATTCTGAAAAAGAGTGGGCATTCAATAATTGCTTGTTACATTGAAGTGAACTGAAGATGTTAAGCCTGGAGAAGAGAAAACTGGTTCACGACTGCATTCACTGACAGGCAGTGAAAACTGAAAGACTGTTCAAGTCTTATCTTATGTCTCTGATCTCTCTCTAGAATAACAATTTTTGTACTGGGAAAGATAAGAATGGTTGTTAAGGTTATTAATGATTATTAAGGACCCAACTCTGAAGATAAATGAAGAGATACAAAGCACCTAATTCCACCCTTGGTGACTTCAAGTGATATTGCCAGTAGAACTATACACTTTAGTACTGAAAAAAGTTGGTAAAAAAAATTATTAACGAGCCATGGCCAGAGATATTCAAAGGATCACAGACAACAAGAAAGGTACTGCTGGAATGGAGCAGGAAAACATTACCTCCATTTTCCAAGAAGGAAAAATAAGGGAATCATCAAGGAAATCTAGGCTTTAATTTTTGGCAAAATTTCAATTATTAAAGGGATAGTCAGTGAAAATCTAGAAAGAGAAGCTGCAATCACAAAGAGCCAACCAAGTTTCACCAAAAAGATGTTTAAAACAGACTGTCTTTCTTTCTTTGTTTTTTCTTTTCTTTCTTTCTGATAGTGCTACCTCACCAGTAGATCTGAAGGGAAGCTATAAGCATGACATACCTATATTGCAGAAAAGCACTTTGACTAATTGTGTGATGCTATTCTTGTGGACAAAACAGAGAAGTACACACTGGAATAGTACAAAAACATGCATTTGGAACTGATTGAATGTCCAGCTCCACAGAGTAGTCATTAATTAGTTTATGATCAACTTAGAAAGAGGTCACCAGTGGTATGCACTTGAGATATCTATGTTTGACCTTGTGTTGGATGCTAATGGCAACGTGGATGCCAATGACTTAGATAAAGTCAGAGATAAAACACTTATTACCAAGTTTGAAGATGAAACAAAGCCTAGAGGGAGAGCTAATCTACTGTATACAGACTTAGGATTGAAAAAGATCTTTGCAATCTAAAACAATGGACAGAATCAAGATGAAATATAATAGGGATAAACATAAAGCAAAAAAAGATAAAAAAATAAACATAAAGCATAAAAGTGGGTTCAGAAATTCAAGTTCAAAAAATAAGATGGAGGAGATATATAGAGAGAGTGATTCTTATGGAAAAAATCCATCAATAGATAAACATTTATTAAGCACTTACTATGTGCCAGGTACTGTGATAAGTACTAGAAAGCACTGGAAGAAAAATTTAGTGTTTCTACGGATTGTAAATTCAATATAAGTGAATTGTGTTATGTGCAACTCCCAGGGGAATATGAGCTCCTTGAGGGCTGGAATTGTTTCATTTTTGACTTTGTATTGTCAAGGCCTAACATAGTGTCTGGCATACAATAAACATTAATATGAATTTGTTGAATTGAGTAGAGCAGCCAACAAAGCTAACGCCATCTTAGCATTAAAAGAAGGATGGCATCCACAACTAGAGGTTATGCGCCTGCTATACTCTATGCCCTGATCAGGCCTTATCTGGAGTGATATGTTCATTCTTGAGACCCACAATCTAGGAAGGATATCGATAAATCGAAGAGCATTTGGAGGAGGTCAGTTAGGATGATGAATGGCTTTGAGTTCATGCAACATGAGGAATAAGTTGTTTTTCTCTCATACGTATAATGTAAGCTTCTCAGATCCAGGGAATGTTTTGTTTTTATCTTTGCCTTCCAGAACCTAGGAGAGTAGCTGGCACATAGTAGGTACTCAATAAATGTTTGTTACATTGAATTGGATGGGGTGTGTTTTAGCCTACAGAAAAGCGGGGTGTGACGTTTAAATGTTTGCAGTGCTGTCACTTTGGCAAGGGAATGGGTTGGTTCTAGTTTTTTCCATAGGACTGAACTCCAAAGCAATGAGTAGAAGTCACAAAGAGGCGAATTCAGGTTTGAGGTCTGGTCAATTTTCCTAGTAATTATTACCACACAAAAGTAGAATGGCATGCCCCAGGAGGAAGTAGGTGCCGCTTCCCATCACTGGAAGTATTTTTGTAACCCTGGCCTCTTTCGCCTACAGGCAGTTAAGTAGCTGAAAGGAAATATGGAAATTATTAGAGAGTCTGACCTTCTTGGTCCAGCCTAAATGGCCGTGAGTCAGGTATGTTATAGAATGGTTTCCTGTCCTGATCAAGGTGGACTCTGAAATCTCTTCTTTTTTTCTGATTCCTTCTCCTATTCAGACTTGGATCAAGCTCATGGATCATCTGTCACAGCCCCTCTAAGACATACTGATAGACTAACTCAAGTGACTATCCATCCATGTCATCATCTAGACAATATGCATTTTCATCCACTTAATTTTCCTAGTATGAATAGCTAAATCGATCTATTTTAAATGACAGATTTCACTATAGAAGCTTCGTTGTATTCCAAGGTATGATGTAATTGGTATTATATCATCTGCTAATTAGAGTACTTATTTCTAAACCTTGCTCCTAACAAACCATAGCGAATCTTCTTTCTGTTTGAGTTCTGCATAGGATATTCTATATCGCACTAGCAAAAGCCTTAGGTGAACATATTGGATCACTAATGAGCACTTATTGAACGGCCCCTGTATGTATAACAAAGTAGCTTGGCTTTTGAATAATTTATAAAGTAGGTAGAGTTATACTGGGGAAATAATATAGATATAAAAATCATAAATATGAAAACAAACATAAGAAGAATTTCAATGAACAAGCATACATGGTATGCAGAAAAGGAGCCATGTTCGTTATTCTGTAATGATTTGTGTATCTGGACCAGCCTCTAGTTAGTTAGGGAAAGTACCAGGGATGGTTTGAGTGCATTTTTAAAGAAAACTTAGGTAAATTCACAGAGAGAGAAGCAAGAGGGTCAAATGGAGTAAAGAATGGAAGGGACATGGGAAATTTATAAGTTATTTGGGTCTTCCAAGTTTGAAGTTAGTAGTTTTGAATCAAAGCCATTTGATAACCAAAATTCATCAGAGACCAGTATGATATTCAGTTCTAGGAGCCACGATTTAAGAAAGCTATTGATAAGCTACAGAACATACAGAGGAAGGCAACTAGGGAGGTGAAGGTCTTTGAATTTAGTCAGTATAAGGAGCAGTTTTCCCCTGATAGAATGTTAGCCCTTCCAGGGCAGGAACACGTTTCAATGCTCCCATTTCAAAAAACACCCAGAAGGATCCCTGAAAAATCCTGCCAAAACACTAACATAAAAGGAGGAAAATTATTAGGTTTACTAGATTACTAGAATGGTGTCCAAAAAGACAGGCTTCTTCAAATTTTCTTGTAATATCACCCTTTATGTCTAGGTCATATATACATTTTGACCTTATCTTAGTAAATGATGTTAGATATTGGTCTAAGTTCAATTTCTGCCATACTGCTTTCTGGTTTTCCCAACAATTTTTACCAAATAATGAATTCTCCTTCCAAAATCTCAAGTCTTTATACTCGTCAAATATAGGGAGGAAAGAAAGGAAAAAGAAATTTACATAATAACTATTATATATATATGCACATATATATAAGGAATAGCAAGTTGTACATAATAGATTTGCCATTTCATGTGCAATCATCTTTTTTATTATACTATATTATGGAAATGCTTGTTTCGTTCCATAAATTAAAAATAACAGAAATAATTTTTTAAAAGACTTGTACTTCTTTTTCAGAGCATCTAACTCCTGCCCTCTTTTCAACTACAGGCAGATAATTAAGTAAAAGGAAATATGGTAATTATTAGAAAATCTGACCTTATTGGTCATGCTTGAACATGGACAAAGTCAACTTTGGTACTTTGCCTTCAATCTCCTTTTGCATCTGAGGTTTAAAAAAATTAAATCTAAAATAGCCCCAAATATAATGGTGGGGACCAGGGGGAGGATCAGGGAGAAAACTTGAGATGCAACTCAAAATAGTCCCAAAAGACTCAAAGAAATCTTCCTACCCAACAATTTCCTGGAATGAACCCTATTCTAGAAGTTTCCTCACAACTGTGAATTTAGCCTAGTGCTAACAATATTTAATTTACTGTTTACTTAAAACAGAGTTGTGTTGAATGGTATGTAATCATGTGCTTCACAAGAGGTGCATCAGGCATATGCCTCAAAGCAGAAGAGAACGTAAAGGACCTGAGAGTAGGTTGGGTAATTTGAGATAATTGAAGCCAAGAGTATAGAATAGATGCAGCTGGGTCTGGCACAGTCTCAAGATGATGTGGATGCATTTGATGGGAAAATTTGAAAGGATGAAGTATTCACTATTAGGAAAAAGATCAGCTTGATGCCCTGGAAAAGAACAATTTAACAAATATTACCCAAATGTTACAATATTGCTTGATTTTCAGGTGCACCTATTAACCATTAATAATATTAACCAAGAAATCCACAATGGGTCTCCTTAGCAGCATCTCTAAGGAGGCCCATCTTTAGGATCTTCAACAAAATATCTAACTTTAAAAGGACCCAAAGATTGCCTTACTTTATACTCAAGGATAAAACCAGGATGTGAGGAATTTCTGCCTTTCCACTAGGAAAAACAGCTTCTTCCCTAATGCTGCACGATAATACCTTATAGTCAAGAGCCACCCTCTAACTCCCACAGTATCTTCTGAAAATGGATAAAATTCAGAGCAAGTGCATTGCCCAAGATGAGCACCCTAGTCTCCCATGCCATTAATTCTAGGAAGCACCCACAAATATGGGAAGTTTGGGCCTTGTGAGACATTAAAATGGTAATTTCCCTAAAGATAAATCTGGGGAGATAATTTTAAGCAGCATCTTAAACCAAGCAATGAAATGACCATGAAGGGTTGGTCTAGCTGAGGTCTTCTTATCCTTTTTCTTGTTTCAAAGATCCTTTTGGCAATCTGGTGAAGCTGATTCTCAGAATAATGTTTTTAAAAGCATAAAACAAAATACATAGGATTATGAAGGAAATCAATTATACTAAAATACAGTAATCAATTTTTAAAAGTTCATAGACTCAGGGTTAAGAACCTCTGGCTTCCAGATAAAATGGTAACAGAGGTTTCCATAACTGTACCCCACAAAGTGATGAGCTTGTATAGATCCTGAATATGGCTTCCGGGAGAGATTCTATGTGTATTTATGAGTCTTGGCTGTACTATGATTATGTTCCCCAGGAAGAATACACATACACATGCACACACACATATGTATATGTATATGTGTGTGTATACACTCCCCCACTCTGAAGATGTGCATATATGTGTATATATGTGTGTGTGTATGTGTGACTATATAAACATATATTTTAATATGTGTGTGATACATATATATGATATATGGGACAGCTAGGTAGTGAAGTGAATAGAGTGCTGGAGCCTGGAGTCAGGAAGACTCAATTTCCTGCGTTCAAACCTGGCCTCACACACTTAGTAGCAGAGTGACCCTGGGCAAGTCACTTAACCCTATTTCTGTTTCTTCATCTGTAAAACGAGCTGGAGAAGGAAATGGCAAACTACTCTATATCCTTGCCAAGAAATTCCAAATGGATTCACAAAGAATCAGACATGTCTGAACAACATATTACACACACACACACACACACATCCTATAATCAGCTCATTTCATACTACTGGGCATGACAATTTGGCAGATGGGAGGAGAGATGGAGAGCAGAAGCCTATTAACATAAAACAAAACCAAGAAATGCTATGCCCATTTGATAACAAAACAACCTAGTACTTCAAAATGAGATACCCTTGGGGAACTATATGAATATATTTGAACACACTGACATATAACGTAATAAGAAAGGAGCACAGTTGGGTACAGAGGCTTAGAGCATAAAATTGGCAGTCAAAGGTTTCCTCCTATGTAGAAGGATCTACCAGGATGCTATCTACCTCTCACATTAGCCTGGCAACACTTTTGGAAGCTCTTGAGCCCAAGATGGAATCTAGTTATATCATATGACTATTCTACTCAATGGCTGTGGTTGGCTGGAAAGTCCTGGAAGAATAGCTGAGTTCTTCTTCCTTGAAAATGTTAGATTCTCTCCTCTACTCCTTAAGTTTTGTTTTTTAAAAGGCACTATGTTTTTTTCTTTTAGATGGAGGTGGGAGGGGATGAAGAAATTCTCTTTCAATTTTTTTCCTTCCCTATAAGGACATACAAAAAGCATCTGTCAGAATTCAGCATCTTAGCTGTTTCTAATGATAGATGCCACAGGCGATCAGTCAGGCTACAGAGCCTCTAAATATGAAAGACATATTGAACCGGTGAACTTTTCCTCCCATTGTCATTTTAAAGGGATGGTATCATATACTGATGATGAATAAGGTGCTTGCTGACACTTTGCCTTCACTCACAGAACCAGTTCAAGGATTTTTACTATCCTGAGTAAAGAAAGACTTGCCTGTCTACAAGAGAAAAATAAGATATGTTCTGTCAGAAGCCCACTGATTCTAAAAGTCATCTGTTGTGTTGACCAAATCTTCCATGCTGCCCTACTACAGTGACTCCCCTTGATGCCCCACTCCCTCATTTCTTGAGAGACACATAAGGAAAGAGTTATTTCTCATGCCTTATTGGCACAGCCTGGAAATCTCCATCTTCCTCTTCCTGAATGCTACTAAGGATTGTGCCTCAGAAAACAGACTGTTCTGTGGTGCTGATCCCATAGATAAATAAGGCTCTAAATGGTAACTCAGTGGCCGGGCATGTTACTTTGAAGTACCTTTGTATAACTCAACATTTTCTTTTTTAACAACCTTACCCTTCCCTAATAGGAGCACTTAAATTTAGGGAAAGCTACAAAAGCTTACAACTGCACTGAGACTTTTGGGACACTCTGTACAATGGAAAGTAGTGGATTCCAAGCCACATGGTTTGGGTTCTGACTATGCCCTGTAACCTTAATCTTCTAGCTCTAATTTTCTTTACCTCTACACAGCAGTGATTGGACTAAGTTATTTTCACAGCTTGTTTAAGTACTAGGGCAGAAAGGAGATTTATAGAAGAATCAGCTCAAGCCAAAAGTAGAGAAAAACCACAGTATTCATAAACAAGAAGCAGCTCCCAAGTCCACGTAGTCCATTATTTACCACAAAGTGAATCCTGACTCCATCTACCCAAAGCCGGCAAGGTGTCTTTTCTTGAGGATCTCAAGGGAAAGGATTTTTAAATTTTCTTGTGGCTTCTCAGCAGGCAAGATGAATCATTTCTTCCTATTTAAAAGGCCTGAGGAGAAGAATTCTACCTCCTAGGGGCTTCAGTGCTAGGCCAGGGGTGGGTAGCCTGCGTTCTGGAGGCCATAGGTTCCCCGCCTTGGTGCTAGGCCTTAATCTTTAACCTCCATTTTGCAGGAGAGTTATCCATGGAACATGGATAGCACACTCAATCCATCGCTCTATCAAGAACAAGTGAGTGGAAATCAGATGAAAGCAGAGTCACTCCCCACCCCCCACATCTCTAGCTGAATTTCAATCTGCCAATCATCTTTAAAGGAATTATTGGTGTATTTAGTCTTATTTTAGAAATAACTTGAGAAAAATTTCCAAGCTTTACTCAGGGAGGATTATCTACTAACTGCCATGTTCATGAGGTATGGCTAGGGACCAGAACTGTGATTTCATTGGTGCAGAGAATTCCCAAATGGGGGAACTCCCTCTACCAATGCAGACTGCCATGTGCTCTGCAACTTACAGTCTTAGAGTTACCACATGCTTTGCCTATGATCAGAGAGGCAGAATGTGTCAGAGACAGGATTCAAACCCAGCTAGGGCTCCAAGGCCATCTCTTGATGCAACTCCATGCTGTTTCTGCATGTTCTTCTCTTACAAAATCACTACTTGGCTTTTATTTAGAGAATCGAAGAGTAACTGTCATGTAAACCATGTGCTACTTAAGGTAGCCCAAATAATCAATTTATATGTACCCTCTTGACTTGCAGTCTTAATCACATAAGTTGGTCAGTTCCTACTAAAACTCTATATTTGCTCCAAATAAAACAAAGCATTCACATTTATTATTGATTTTATTTTCAGACACCACAACCAACTACCCCTTCCAGGTATGATGGTAAAAGCTTTAAAATTTGAAGGTTGTTGTTTAGTTGTTTAACCACGTTTGACTCTTTGTGACCCCATTTGGGGTTTTCTTGGCAAAGATACTGGAGTGGGTTTGCCATTTCCTTCTCCAGTCCATTTTACAGATGAGGAAACTGAGGCAAATGGGGTTAGGTGACTCTCCCCAGGTCACACAGCCAGTAAATGTTTGAGGCCAGATTTGAACTCGGGTCTTCTGGATTCCAGGCATGGGGCTCTATCCACGGATGCCATTTCTCATAGCCTCACTCAAGGATAAGACAAATGGGAGAGGTCCTGAATGCTTACAGCTCTCCCCCTCTCCCACTTTGTTATTTACTATTTCTGATGGTCTCCACCTTGACACAAGTATTCATGCCAACTACACAGTGTGACCACATGACATATATAAAACCCATTAGGAAAGTTCTGGCTGAATAGAACATTTTGACTTCCCAAACTCACTGCTGCTGTACTCCTGTGTTTCACCATTGATTAAAAAGGAGACCAGTTCAGGTACCAAAGATCTTCTACCGCAATCCCAAGGTAAAATAATTGACGTGGAGTAGCCCCTTCAGAAGTGGAGTCACCAAGGTGACGGATGCATATAAGTATATTATTCACATGTACATCTGCTAATGTAACAGCCCCAGTGCAAACATTAGCACTTAAGAACATTATGTGGATTTAGGACAATCCCTGGAGGACTCCAGTTCCATTAAAATTTTGTTTGGCAGCCTGGGGCAGAACTAATCCTACTCCCACATGCTTCATGCATTTTAGAGGGGAATCAAACTGCTTTAAAAATAAACTTAATAAATTTTGTGATGTCAAAACATTAACGTACTATTCATACAGGCTTCATATTTTGAAATAACAATGTGAACTTGTAGACTTGTTTTAGCCTTCCTAACAGCCCGGTTAAAACCCAGTTAAAATTCTTAGTTTTCTGTGTCTTTTGCCAGAGCTGATGGCATCATTAACACCTCAAAAGGAGCAAAGACAGCATTCTTTCTATTTTAGCACTCTAGGTGTTACTGTTGTCATCATATTAGGCAGACAAAACCCAGAATTCTCTGTAACTCAGTTCCAATCTGATTAGTAAAGATCTGGGGGAACCATTTACCTTAGAATCATGCTTGTCTTCCATCTTGAAATCAGTCTTTGAAATAATTTGTAGTTTTAATCATGCTGTGTTTTTGAAGAACCAACACTATTTATTTTAAGTCTCTCAACCACTCCTAAAAGGCTATCCATGCTTCTTTGCACAGATATTTTATATGTCTAGGATAAAGCACTCTAGGATAAACTACATGGCAGCCAAGTGGTGCAGTTGATAGAGTGCTGGGCCTAGAGTGAGGAAGACTCATCTTCCTCTGGCCTCAGACACTTACTAGCTGTGTAACCCTGGGCAAATAGTTTAACCCTGTTTGCCTCAGTTTCCTCCTCTATCAAATGAGCTGAAGAAGGAAATTGCAAACCAAGAAAACCCCAAACGGTGTCACAAAGAGTTGGACATGACTGAAACAGCTGAACAGCAACACAACAAGTGGATTAATTACAACTCTTCAACCTAGCACTTAAAGCCTTCTATTTTCTGGCTCTCACCTCCCTTTCCAGGCTTATTTCATACCACTCCTTCTCCCTCACTCTCCATTCCAGGCAAGCTGGCCTTCTGTCTGTTTCATCTGCTACTTTCCCATCTTTGCACAGGTAGTCCCCCATGACTAGAATTCATTCTGTCCTCATTTTTGGAGAATCCTTATCTTCCCTTAAATTTGGGTGGCACAACTCAGGTGTGACCTTCTGTTTGAGGCCTTTCCTGATTATTCCAGTAGTCTTGGCATTACTTTGTCACACATTCTGCATTTACTCACTTGTGGATATGTTGTATCCCTCCAAAAGAAGGCAAGCTCCCTGAATGCAGTAATTGTTATCATTTAAATCCCCAGAATCAGGCCAGACAATCCAATCAGAAACAGCTATCACTTCATCTGAGTCACAGATACATCACAGACTCTCCTATGGTGTGGCTTTCCCCTCAGACACTGTCAAAACAACAAATATAACCTTGAAAAATAAGACATCTCGGAAGAGAAGAGAGAAAGCATTACAAATACCACCCCCCCTACTGTTTCTGGCCTCCAACCTAGTAGACTTGGTCAAGCGACAGCAAACAAAGACGTAAGAGAAAATAAGTGCCAAAATTATTAAAAAAATTCTTTCTTGGTTTTCTACTCTGCACCAGTCTTCTCTGAGTCTGCCCCTGAGTCAGCTAGGCCTATACTCAAAAGAGATTAAATAAAGAAGAAAGGGTCTCATACATACAAAAATATTTGTCTATTTAAAATATGTATAGCATCTCTTTTTGTGATAACAACAACAAAAAATACCCCAAACTGCAAACTAAGAGGATTCCCATCAATGCTTATGGTTAAATAAGATTATTAATTATTATCGCTAAATAAGATGTGGTATATGGATATGATGGAGTATTATTGTACTCCATTTCCAGAACTGAGGAAATAGACGATTTGAGAAAGACATGGAAAGGCATATAATGTGGAGTGAAATAAGCAGAACTTGGAGAACAATTTATAACTTTAAGATCAGTATTATAAAAATGAACAATTATGAGGACTTTCATAAACTGAAGAATGAAATGTACAGATCCAGGGGAACCGCTTATATATAAAAACCAACAGCTTTAAAAATTGTAAGAGGACCAAAGATGAAATATGCTATCTATTACTGAGAGGTGATGGATGTAGGGTGCAGAATGAGACATACACATTTTTTTATAAATTGTTGAGAAAATTTCTTTTATTCAAACATGCATATTTATTACAAGAAATTTCCTTTTCCCCCAATGGGGTGGAGGATAGAAAAGAGAAATTTTATTTGTTTATTTGTAATAGAGAGAGGGGTGCTACAGATGTAGAATATTGCATTCACTTTCAGATGAAGTCATTTAGTCTTACTTATTTTTCTTTGTTACAAAAGAGTTTGCATGAAGTGGGAGAGATCTGTAAATGTTTGTAATATAAAACCAAAGCACAGCAATAAAACATGGAGGGAGGGAGGGAGGGAGGGAGGGAGGGAGGGAGGGAGGAAGGGAGAAAGGAAGGAAGGAAGGAAGGAAGGAAGGAAGGAAGGAAGGAAGGAAGGATGAAAAGAAGGAAGGATGGAAGGAAGGAAGGAAAGGAAAAAGTGAGAAAGGAAGAACTTGAAGGTAAAATTGGTTAACTCCTATTGTTAATCTTCAAGAAATCACAGGAAATACTAGAGATTATGAGAGACTGGAGATGGACAAGGGCTCTGGTTTTCAAAAGGGGAAAGAAGATAGGTTGTAAAAACTCCATCAGTTCTAAGCAATATTCTATAACATTCTCTTAAATACAATCCATTAAAAAAATAGAAAAGAGGAAATGGTGATCATCAGGTGTTTAAATAAGCTCACTAGATCGCAATGATAACTGGCATTTTTTTACTGTCTTTAAAGTTCAAAAATTCTTTATCTATATTATCTATCTCATTTGACCCTCACAAGAAACCTGTGAGATTGTTGACCTTCTTTCTCAAAGAGGACCAAAATGACATCATCATGCTAGAGTCAAGTTTCAGTATGTCCAACTGTGCTTGATCAGACCGATACAAAATTGGAATGCTTGTTTGGGCACAAATAGTCCATATGAACATTTGGGGTGGATTCTTTAAATTTGCGCATCTCGAGTTTCTTTTAAGCTAGCTACTTCAATACTGCTTTGTTTCTAGAGCAAAACACCTCTGATGAGGGTATGCCATAATGGGCAGTTCTGTGCCAGTGTCTCCCATGTCACACAATCAATTCCAAAATTCTTAAGAAAGACCTTGTATTGCTTCTTCTGACCACCATGTGAGCGCTTGCTGTGTGAGTTGTCCATAAAATAGTCTTTTAGGCAAGTGTATATTTAGCATTTGAATAATGTGGCCAACCTGCCAGAGTTGCACTCTCTGCAGGAGAGTGCTGCAGGTATTATTATCTCTGTTTGACATATGAGGAAACTGAAACTCAAAGTAGTTAGATAACTTTATTTTTGATCATACAAGTAGTAAGTGTTAGAGGTGTGATTTGAACCCAGGTATTCCTAATTGTAAGTCCAGTACTCTATCCACTATGCTATGTTGCATCTTCTGTTTGGCCAAAATCATTTCCTTTTTTGACAGGGATACTAGTTCAGTAGACCAGAAGAAGGCCGTAGACACAGCACATCTGGTCATTAGCAAAACATTTTTAAAAGTGCCACAAAATGGTGTAGCGGACAAAGTGGAGAAATGTAGCCTGGTTGAATGACTAGACACAAAGAGTAGTGATTAATGGATTCATCTCAACTGAAGGCATTTTTGTATAGTAGGATAAACACCTTCTCTGGAGTCAAAGATCTGTGTTGGAATACTGCCTCTGACACAAACTGGGCAAGTCTCAATCTCTTAGAAACTGTTTCTTCATCAAGAACATGAAGGAATTGGACAGGATGGCCACTGGGTCATCATTATGATCCTATGGCACAACATTTCTGGTTGACTCTTGCATATATCTATTCTTCTGCCTCATTTGGCATTTTTAGCAATAACTTGGATGGCACACATATCAAATGTGCCAATGACAAAAAGCTAAGAGGTATGGTTTTTCCACTAAATAACAGAATAGAGACTAAGACTTTTTGCAACCACCTTAAAACAATGAGCTGAATTAAATCCATTAGAGATAAGGTTTTTCGCCTACATTCCAAATCAATGTCATAAAATCAAGAAACCATAACCACAACCCAACTTTCTATGAGGGGTCTTCTCATTCCTGATTCTTGCTCTGGCTCTATTCTATCCAATGACTACTCCTATGACATTGTTTTACTTCGTCATACTTTCATAAGACCAGTAAATAATGTTAGGAGCTCTATTGACTATATAGTTAATTAAATTCACCCAAAATTATATGTATTGAGAAGCATCTGCTATTTTCAAATTCTGGATATAACTCAAAACCACTGGCCTATCTCTTTATCATTCATCTTTTTGCTTTGAAAGTACAGGTCTGACCATAGCACTCCTCTGCCCAACTCATTAAACTCCAGTGGTTCCCTATCAATGAACAAATATAATACCCTCTGTTTGGCATCCAAAGCTCTTTAGAACCTGCCACCCCTTTCCAGTCTTCTTATATCTTCTTTCCCTCCATATACTTTTTGATCTGGTGAAACTGGTCTCCTCGCTCTTCCTCGAACCACCTCCTGTCTGGGCATTTTTACTGGCTGCCCTTTACCCCTGGAATCTTCTCCTTCCTTATCTCATTTTCCAGGTTTCCTTCAAGTCCTAACTAAAATCACACCTTCTACAGGAAGCATTTCCTAATCTCCTTTAATTCTAGCACCTTCATTCTGTTGATTATTTCCTATTTATCCTACATATAGCTCATTTCTACATAATTGTTTGCTCGTTGTTTCCCTTATTAAACTGGGAGCCCCAAGAGAGCAGGGATTGTCTTTTGCCTGCCTTGGTAACCCTATTGTTTCGCACAGTGCCTAGCACAGAGTAGGAGCTTAATAAAAGCTTATTGACTGACTGACCCACTGTATAAGGATTTGTGGAGAAGACAGAGATAAGTAAAATATGATCTCTGCCATAAAGTATGGTACAGTCTAGTGGGGCTGGGGGTAGGAGGTGGGGGAAAAACAAAGCACACAAATGACTAGTATTTAAAGTAAGATATGGTAAGTTCCATAAGAAATGTAAAAACAAAGTGCTATTTCTTCTGGTTCTGAGAATGGTTTTAAAAAGGTTATCTTATTTTAACCATATTGTGACATTACCCTAGTGTTCATTTAAAAAAAAAGATTGGATCCCAGTTGTAATCTGAGTGGCTGACAAGGCTTTCAATACAGATATTCATCACCCAGGGCACACATTTGTCACCGATATTCAGATCCCTACTTCATATCATAGTGTTGATTAAATAGCATTCATATGTGTCATGAAAAAAATCAATATTCTTCCTTCAGAGCTTTTAAACTATAAATGGAAAAAAAATTCAGAAACACCTTTCAGCTTCTCTCCTCCCCCTTTCTCTTTTCATTTTTCATGGCTTGGAGTTTAAAAATTCATTTTCTCTTGTTCCCATCTTCTTAGGGCCACCTTAGGCCTCTCCCTTTCCTCCACTGAGGTGACAGGTAGTCATGGACCAAGCAACTTGAGATTCAGAGGACCAGCTGCTGCCACTGCCTGTGCTGTAAAACTAAGGATATGGTTGGCATACTTTGGCAAGTTTGCCCTGTTGCTGCATTTCTGCAGTACAATAGAGGGTCAGGGACAATGATTGCCCCCTTTAAATTATACTTCTTCATTACATATAACTGCCATCAGCTTAGGGGGTGGGCCAAAATAGCATCAAACCTGAAATATCAGTCAGGAGCAACAATATCCTTCTTTAGAAATTTGCACTGTTCAACTACCAGGTAGAAGTTACTATGCTTGGAGGACTGGTAAGTGAAGAACGTGTCAGCTAAAAAGTTGCTATGTATAACAGGCATTCGTTGCTCTTCTTCTGGATGGTTGAGTATGGGCTGGTATGATTCCAGCTTTTGAAAGCCCAGAACTATATTCATGAATAGAAGTGTCAAAATCTTGGGTGCTTTGTTGGATTAATGCCTCATAGAGAAAAATTCTCTCATTGAGCATCAGGCTACCTCCAGAGAGGGAAATTTCTCTTGATGACACAACTACAAGGTGTTTTTGGATATAAACTCCACTTTGGTCTCCATTTGAGGAATTTTAGAAAAATTGCATTTTCATTAATGTCATTTTTTCAAAGAGTGATTATTTTAAACTTGAATACCAAAGAAGAAATAGCATAAGAAGGCATTTCTTAAGCACCTGTCTGTTTCTTTCTCTGGGCTAGACACTAACTAAAGAAAATTAAGACATTGGCATTGCCCTCAGGGAGATGATCATTCAAGGTAGAGAATACTTATATGTGGTTACATATAAAGAGGCTACAAATCCTACTCATCCTTTATAAATCAGCTCAAATGTCACCTCCTCCATGAAACTTTTCCTCCTCCCTTTATCACAGGATTATAGAATTAGAGCTGGTAGGGTACAGAATTTAATAGGAGGAGAGAAGGCTGGATTGCCTTTGGAAATCTGAAGCACATTTAAGTAACTCTACTTTCTCCCTGAACAAAGGTCGTTCTTTCAAATACCAATCAATATTCTACCATTGGTCCTATATGGCTTTGAGTCATGGAACACTACAATCTTTGAAAAATAAAAAATGAGTATGTTCTAAAGGGCACCGAAGAGATGCATAGTGTGTAAGAGCTAGCTACAACATAATAAAAAAAAACTATAAAAAACTAAAGCATTTGATCAGAGAAATGTATGATTAAAAAGGAAAATGGGGTTGGTTGTATGGTAATGCTGGTATCCTCATGATATCAAATGAAAAGAAAAACATTTTGGATGGACATGGACAGAATCACACGGGATGGGAAAGTATGCATAAATCATGTTCTATATATTTGTGGATATCATGATCACTTTTATTTCTCATCCCCCCCTCCAAAAAAATAAGTAGATGGCAGAATTTAAAGTGAAAGACCGTGATATTTGTTAGTTTTTTCCATCCTGTACAATGGGGATTATAATAGTTTAGAAAAGGATTGAGAAACTTTCTTGAAATGAAACATTCTGAAAGTTGGTGTATCCTAGTTCATTTGGTTGGAAGAGCACTCTTTAGATTTTGACATTCACTTCTATTTCAATTCAAAAAATATTTATCAAATCCCCTGTATAATGCATTTAAACACGTTTTCCTTTGCATAAACAGCAACATATTATCAATGAAGATAATCTGCACATAAGAAGTGGCATAGAAGATATAGCCCAAAAATGGGATTAGAAAAAGAGGTGGGGTAGTCATGTATATAGCAAAGGCAATGGATAACAGATAGATAATCTGATTGTTGGACTGCTATAAGTGAAATAATAAAGTTCTTAGGGGAAGACCACCAGGATATTGGGTAGACCGTTCATAAAGGATCTGTAAATGTACAAGGTCAAGAATCACTTGGGATCGGAAGTCCCAGATGGGCTGCAATCTGAGGCAGTGAAGGGAATACCTATATTGATGAGAATACAGATTTATTATTGATGATGATTACTATTGTTTCCTTTCATCCATGTGCAAATGTTTTATCACACTTCTCTCAGATTCTTGGATTTGTACTTTGCCACCCTTTCAAATTAGTTTCAGGTGAACAAAACATAGCCCTTTATTGCTATACCTCATCCCACCAAGTCTCAATAATTATCTCCTAGATCATGTTTGCCTCCCTGCATTATAATCTCTAGTTCACTTTAGGACCCATACTTTTCACATTGGTATACAGAGTTCTCAGACTATAGGCAACATTCTCAGCTTATTGCCTCAGTCAATTATTAGACACCTCTTGCATTATTATTAACTTATATTAGACTTATGGAAATAGTCACAGAAGGAAAATGGATTCATCAAGTAAAAAATAATGGCATGAGTCTCACATCAACTTATAAAAATCAACTTATAAATCAACTTATAAACCTCAGCTAGTGTCATGTAGGCAAGTTTTGGGAGGTTGTCCCTCTAGGCCCCCTTCCAAACCCCACACTCCAGCTAGCTGCCTTGAGAGAAATACCGATAGGGAGGGGAAGGGAGAACAGTGATTGGTCATGGATTCTTTACCTCCTGGGAAGGTGCTGTGCTGCACCTTCTCAGAACAGCTCTGCCTTGAGCCTAGTTTCTCCTAGTTGAAATTCAGAACTTCACTTCCACCAGTTTTTTGGACCTGATCTCCATATTGTATTCCTGAGAGAAGACTCAGGACTACTGGGAGGGATGGGGATAAAAAGAGAGGAAAGGTACTGGTCCCAAGATGCATGACTGAACAAGAGAGAACTTCAGAAACAGGGAAAGCTTAAGGGAGACAGCTGGGAGCAGAAAGATGTCTAATGAGAGATAAGCACTCACTCATGTCAAACCATGTGTCATAAATCAGATCAATGCTTTGCTAGAAAGGATGTGACGATATATAGTTCCTCCAACTGGGAAAGACAGATGAATTAGCAGAGCAGTGTACTTAGTGCACAAGTATCTAGCATTCTTAGTAGATGATACTTCTACATGAGTTGAGAAAGCATTCCAAAAACTGGTCACGAAGGCAAAATATTCCAAGGGCAAATATGTGTGTGTATGTGTATGTATGTGTATATACATGTATATATATATATATATATACACACACACACATACATAAACACACATATATGTGTGTTTGTGTGTTCATGTATATAATTATAATGCTACCATCTTTTACCTCAGTTTCCCATTTTTAAAACTGGCTAACAAATCTTTTCTTTTCAAGGCCATTAAGATGGATGAGGGTGGGGGGAGGGTATGGGGTGTAAATGTTCATGTTTGCAAAATACTGCATCATGCTGTCATCTATATAAAGTCCCTACTCAATTTTGAACTAGGCATCCATGCTCTATTTGTTTCTCCAGCCTCTGATATATATGAGACACCTACTTGATTTATTTTCCCTTACCTGATATTCTGATTGGTCTCTATTTCCCTTTTGAGATATTAGAACTTATTTGTTTTCTTGTGACTGATTACTATATCATCCAATGCCCATTTGGGGACTTAGGGATGCATGAAAACAATTTGGGGAGCTCAGGGTTATAAGTTCAGAAAGCCAAACTAACACTGTGAATACATTTAAAAGGAAGTCTCCTGAGAGGAACAGTATTAACCCACTCTACTCCTTCAGCTTTAAAGCACTGTCATTCTGAAGATACCATACTATATCTTAAAGGAAAAATCTAAGCAGGCTGCCAGGAACAATGGAAGTGGCCACATTATTTATAGTGCTTCAGCTGCAATTGGAGTTTGGGTGGCTTTAGTATCTTTAGCGAGCAAGAAGTGGGGGAAGGAGGGAGGGAGAGGAGTCAGGATTAGCCAAAGGCACATATATAACACTATATTAAAAGTGGTTTTCAAAAAAGAGGAATGTTCAATATATTCAATACTTGCAAAATACCTTTCCAGACTGACATTTTCCTGAAAATGTCACTTTCCAGGAAGATAGGAATTATATTTTTTGAAAGGAACAGCTAGGTTGTAAGCAGATGATTAATTATCATGAAAAATCATTGATGTATCTTCGCAATTTCACAGTATTTCTTACAGTTAAAATGAAGCACCTTCACAGCATTTCCTCAAAGAGATACTGGGAAGCTTTCAATGATTAGCAAACACATTTGGCTACTACTGTAGAAAAGATATGAACTAAGTCAGCATCAAATATCATAGCCATCATCATCTTTCCTGTGGTTATCTTTGTGACAAAATAAATTTTAGACAAATGACATATAACAGTTTCAGACACAATTCTCTTTTGTTGTGCTTCTTTGTCTATAGAAACACGTCTTGAAAATGTTAACATTCACAATTGTGTAAGGGATGGCATGATTATTAGAAGAGATTTCATTTTCCACTACTACAATGCAAGCTCCTTGAGGCATGGGCCTGTGCCACTATTTTTTATTTGTACTGCTAAATATATGTGTTTAGCACATACAAAGGGCTTAATACATACTTATATCATTTATTGATCCTTTCATCAAGTGACTTATCCAAGGCCACATAATTATTAATTAATAGAGCTGGAATTTGAGCACCTGAACTCTATGGTCTCAATCCTATACTCTTAAATTGCATTCAATCACTGCTTATTAACTGTAATACTATTACACTGTACTATGCTAAACACTGAGACTTGGATTTCAAGAAGCATACAATCTAGTAGACATGATGACATGTGAGTTCAGATAAATGGAATACAAATTTTTGACATGATCGATGCACAAAAGGAGTACAAAGTGTTATTAGATCAAACATAGCTGTAACTAGACCTTTTGGCAATATGGTAAGCTATGAAAATCAACCCTCATATCAATACTATAGGATAAATTCAGCTGATACATTGGAGAAAAGAGTAAGATCCAGAGAACTGAGTCCAATATCTAGAAATCCCAGGAAAATGAAAGGCTGCTTCTTTGGGAGCTGCCACTGGTGGGACTAGAGAGGAGAACAGAGTAGGGTATGGCCAATAAGAAGTTCATCTGAAGAACAATCATGGCAAGAAAGAAGCAGACCATTTACCAGCTTCCTATTTTAACTAATTATTTTTACTAACTCAGTCCTAAGATCAGTTGTTTCATGCTACTAGAGAAGAGATGAGGAATCTGTGGCCTTGAGGCCATGTGGTCTTCTAGGTCCTCAAATGCAGCCCTTTGAATCCAAACTTCCCAGAATAGATCCCCTTAATTGAAGGATTTGTTCTGGGAAGTTTGGATTCAGCAAAAGGGCCACACTTGAGGGCTAAGGAGATTTATTCTACGAAGTTTGGATTCAGTCAAAGGGCTGCACTTGAGGACCTAGAGCGCCACATGTGGCCTTGAGGCTACAGGTTCCCCACCCCTGTTCTACAGATATGCAATGGCAATTTAGAGTGCCCTTTAAATTCTGGTGCTCTGGTACAATGTCCTCATTGCTCCCCCTAGTTATTGCCCCATCATTTCTAGCAGACAAGATTAGGCAAAGCTTTACTAAGGAGGTGGCATTTGCCGTGGACCTTGATCAGGATAGGATATCAATAGAGAATTTTAGATGTAGGAAACATCATGAGAAGAGTATAGAAATAGGATATGTTCAAAATGTTGAAAACAAAAAAAGTATAAAGCCTAAAAAAAAGATAGGTTGGAGCAAGGTTGTAGAAAGCCCTGAATGCCAAGTAAGTAATCTGACCTTTATTTAGTAGGCAATGGGAAGTTACTAGAGTTTTTAGAGCAGGGAAATGTGATCAGACATGTGCATTCAGAAGATTACTCTGGCAGTGATACATAGGACAGATTGGAGGAGGGGGAAAACTGGAGGTGATGAGACCTGCTGGCATTCATTTACAGTAGTTCAGGTAAAGAACAATAAAAACTTGAACTAAGATTGTGGCAATGGACATGGTAAGGAGGTGACTGCAAGAGATACTTCTCTGAAAGAACTGATAGGAAGAACTTGGCAAATAGATGTATAGGACCAAGAGCAAAAAATAATTTGGAGGTTATCATTATAGGTGACTGTAAGAATAACAGAATCATTAAGAGAAATAAAGAAATCAAAGAGAAATGTTTCAGGGAAAAGCTCTTTGTGGTTTAGACACATTAAGTTTGGACAACCATGGCAAAATGTCCAAAAAGCAGATCATAATTGGAAGACTGGAACCCAAAAGTCAGTCCTGGCATAAGTACAGCAGTGATACTGAAAGTGATGAATGTAACAGATGCGATCCCCATGTCTAAGATCTCTTTAGGAAATTGTGTTCCTTTGATAAGTCTCCCCTCAAATCTACTTGGCCCTATGACAAAGTACACTTTTACTACATCTCAAATTTCAGCTGCTTTGGGTAATAATCTAATATGTACCTGTTCAGCCTGAAAGATGAAGGCAGTGTGGTCCATTCAAAGACAATGTCTAAAGAAGGGGGAAAATGACAAATTATTCTTCTAATAAGTAGAAGGACTGAGTGGCAAAAGTTCTCGAAATAGATCTAATTTCCACTAGAGAATGGTAATTCAAAATATGAGAGGGATAAAGCACACAAATTTCAACCACCACTGACTAACACTTCTAGGACATTAAGAGCCAAAATTATTTCATGATTGTCAAGAACTAGAAATAAAGTAGATACCCATCTTTGAGTGAATGACTAAACAAATGATGGAACATGAATGGAATGGAATTTTACTATTCTATAAGAAAAGACAAACATGATGAATACAGAGAAGCATGGAAAGACTTAAATGAACTGATACAAAGTAAAGCAAGTAGAGCCAGGAAAACAATATATATGAAGGCTACAACAATATTAATAGAACCACCACAAAACAATCAAACCAGAATGCTGCAAAATTATTTTTAAAAATACTTGGTCTCACAGAAGACATATAATGAGACATCTCCCTTGCCCATTCTTTTTTATAGGTCAGGTCCACGAGTGTGGAACACTGAATATTCAATGTGATGATTATTTTTGCTGATTTTTTTTCTCTTCTCCTTTTTCAATTAAAAAAAATTCAGACTGTATTCAGGGACAGAGCCAAGATGGTGGGTAGAAAGCAGGAACTTGCTTAAGGTCTCCCCCAGATCCCTCCAAACACCTGGCCATGCCAGGACCAACGAGACTGGAAGCTTGGCGGAACAGGCCGTAGGGCCATGAATCATTGAGCTGGGGCAGTTACCAGACTTCTCAGCCCACAAATGCCAAAAACAACAGAGAAGGTTAGTGGGAAAAACTACTGGATCTGCTGGATCGGAGTGAAAGGCATGCATGGTTGGCCCCAGGCCCGGGGGCATGGAAGTGGTGCAGCTCTGGGGCTGCTTCCAGAACTCCAGCTGTGGTTGCTTGTGGCCCCAGGCCCACCTGGTGGGAGGAATTAAGTGGCGGATCAGAGCAGGAGTGCAGAGACTGCTTGGATCTGGGTCTAGGTCCAGGTTGTCAGTTCTTGGGGGAGGAAGAGCACTGGTGTGGCAGAGCTTACTGTGTAGAAGTAGCTCTGAAAGCAGCAACGCAGACCTTAAAGCTTGGGACAAAGTACTCTCTACTCTACAAGCAGTCATACCCTGACAAAAAGCTCAAGCGTCAAGTAATTGGCTTGGGAATATGAACAGGCAGCAAAAACAGACTCAGATTCAGATTCAGACTCTAGAATCTTTTTTTGGTGACAAAGAAGATCCAAATGTACAGCCAGAAGAAGTCAGCAAAGTCAAAGAGCCTACAACAAAAGCCTCCAAGAAAAATATGAATTGGTCTCAAGCCATGGAAGAGCTCAAAAAGTATTTGGAAAAGCAACTAAGAGAAGTACAGGAAAAATTGGGAAGAGAAATGAGAGTGATGCAAGAAAATCATGAA
>CM053624.1:160719353-160744429 GCA_028646595.1 Phalanger gymnotis
TACAGCCAGAAAAAGTCAACAAAGTCAAAGAGCCTACATCAAAAGCCTCCAAGAAAAACATGAACTGGTCTAAGGCCATGGAAGAGCTCAAAAAGGATTTGGAAAAGCAAGTTAGAGAAGTAGAGGAAAAATTAGGAAGAGAAATGAGAAGGATGCAAGAAATCCATGAAAAACAAGTCAATGACTTACTAAAGGAGACCCAAAAAAAATACTGAAAAATATACTGAAGAAAACAACACCTTAAAAAATAGACTAACTCAAATGGCAAAAGAGCTCCAAAAAGCCAATAAGGAGATGCCTTGAAAGGCAGAATTAACCAAATGGAAAAGGAGGTCCAAAAGACCACTGAAGAAAATACTACCTTAAAAACCTGAGGGGATGTAGCCTGCTCTCTCAGGCCCCAATTAAACAGTGCCAGAAGGAACTGGGATAAGGACCACCATCCCCCCACCCCACGACATTGTATGGACTGCATGAAATAATGTTAAAGAGACAGGTCTGGAGATAAAATGTCTTTTGCCGATTTACAAAATTTCCAATATATCTCTTTTTAAATCAATGTAACTCAGAACCCTGACAGAAAAACTACCATCTTTTAGTAACTGGGAATTATAGGATCATTTATAGGACTTAGAGCTGGAAAGAATCTCAGAGATCACTCACTTTTGGTGAGAGAGCTGAGACAAAGAGAGAGTTGGGTGGTTTGTCCAAGGACACAAGAGTGGATAATAGCAGACCCTGGGTTTGAAACCAGATCCTTTGGCTTCAAACCCATTCCTCATTGAACTCAATCATATGACCTTCTTAAAGTAGAGAGGAAAAGCTTAAGATGGCCAATTTGAAAAGATCTAGCAAGCCAAGACCTCCTTCCCTCCCTTTCTTTTTCCATCTTACATTCTTTCTTTTCTTTTCTCCCTAACTTCTTTCTTTTCTTTTCTCTCTCCCTTCTTTCTTTTCTTCCTTCCCTCCCTTTTCTTTCTTTCCTCCTTCCCTTCTTTCTTTTCTTTCCTCCCTCCCTTCTTTCCTTTCTTCTTTCCACCAACATTTAAGCAACACCAACTATGTGGAATATAGATTCTCCTTCAGTGATTCCATCAATCTTTGAAATAATAATAGTTTTATGCATGAGTAATAATTCTTGAATTTTACTTTGGAACATGCAGAAGTACACAGAGAGAGACACCAGGAGGGCAAGGGCAGGGCCAGGGAGCAACGAATGCTAAGCGTTGAGAGAGCAGTTCCTCTAACCTGAGCCCTGCAATTTAGAAGGCCAGTGTTGGGCAGAGGTCACCACAAGGAACAGAGTAAGGAGTGCTGTCACAGTGACTTTGAGGATGGGAGCATGCATTGGTTACAAAGTGGCCTAAGTCACTCAAACCCCGAAGAAGAGGGAGACCTTTGTTCACGACTATCCTGACATAGATTTCAATAAATTTCCTTAAGCTAAAAGGCTCTTTATGCCCCTGTGCCCTCTGGGACCTTGAAAACTCAATGTGTTTGCCATAAAATGTGAAATCCAGAGAAATCAAGACAGTGTGCTTAATGTGAAATAAAGTTCATATACTCCTGTTTAAACACAGATTAGAATCTCTGTCAGAACAATACCAGTGAAAAGTTGACATTCTAATTAATATAATTTACATCACAAAGTATTGAATATCTTTATCTTCCCATTACAAAATGTACACCCCCTTTTATAAATGGGGGTGGCAGAATTGAACCTCTATTTGAGTAGGGAATTGACAGTACAGGCGATATTTTAAAAACCAAATACAGGAAAAGGTATAGGGTCACTGGTATTTTTAAACACCATCCACTCAAGTCTTTGAAAAGAAATGCCATACAACTCCTTATGGAATCACACTGTTTTGTGAAGCTCTACCACTCGAAAGATTATTTGTCATGGAGTGGCATGACTTTGAGACAGATCTTGTGGTGACATCAAACACAATGCAAGAAATATCTTATAGGATCTCTTTTGCAAGTTCCAAAGCCCAACCCTGGCACTTGCTCATCTCTCATTCATTTAGAATGCCCCCAGAAAGAGACTCAATCCAAATTCTGAGTATGTGAAGGGGGGCAGGGAACCTGCCCCACAGTTGGGTAGCCATGGATTCATGTTCACAGCCTTTGTCAATTTTATGCTTTCAGTGAAGGGAATAAAGATGAGAGCCTTAAAGCTTGAATTTTCATTTCCTACGACAACGCGGTTTGTCTTCATGCTTTATCACAGCTCCAGGACTTGGTTTCCACCCCTTTGTAATTGATATCGGCCATTTGAAGCATTCAGTAAAAACCTCATGAGGTTCATCAAATGTCCCTCAGTCTATAATTCTTGCTTCTAACATATTCAGCAGCATATTCATCCAAGTGTTTTCCACTTCTCCTCAATGGTTTTGCTTTTGCACAGGGACAGGAACAAGTATAATGACAGTTGTATTAATTATATGCTAAAAAAAACCCCTATATAACTGCAAAAATGATTGAGATCATCATTTTAAATATTTTATTAAAATAATTCAGTGTAAAACAGATAAAGCAGACCTTCTTGATAATGAGAGGTTCATTAATTTTACAAGGATTCTAGAAGGCTTAGTTGGAATGGTCACTAGAATTATTAAATTCTCCCAAAAAGAAAAAAAGGAGAGAAAAACCTTTTATTCTAGCTTTATGTAGTAAGGTTCCTATATCATTTTTGACTGATATTTTTTGGTATTACAAGGTTCTTTGCCTTGATAGTTCTATCTCTGGAAAAGAAGCTTGACATCAGAGCTAGAAATGGGGAATATTTCATTTTCTTGGAAGTACTAAAATAAATGGCAAATTTTCAGTTACCGTGGTTTAAGTTTACACCATTTGAGTTTGTTTTTGTTAACATAAAACCATACCCTGGTGTCCTTTTTCCCCCCTCCATCATCCCTCAGTGAGGAAAAAAAGACAAACATTAAAATATTTCAATTACTGATAATAACTATAGTATAATCTTGTCCTACCAAGTGTGTCTCCAGGTAGAGTTTAAGGCCATCCGTCTCTGCTTTAGGGGGAGTCCAGTTTTCTGTTGTTTCCATGGCTTCATTTAGCCACTGAATGAATTCATCGAGTTTGCTTACAAATGCCTAGTCAGATAAGGGGGAGAAAAAAAGGACGAGAGAAAGCATAGTGGTTAGTAAAAAGTCAATTCTGAAGAAAAATTCTTGAGAACACTGATTGTGGAGATAAGTATCCTAGGCACTTCAGTCCTGGTTTCCTCTTTGCTATGGCACAAAATTCCAATCCTGCTCACACCCAAAATCCATTAAAATGGTCAGAAACTACCAATGACCAATTTGCATTTATTCCTACAAATACTGTCTATGGGAATTAGGTTGCATTGGTTTATGAGCTGAGTTTTTTTCTAATGTTAACAGACATTTAGAGATACCATAATCTTCTATTCCTCTCAACAATAAATCACATCAGGTCTTGCAGGAACTTATACTTAGGGACAAAATCTATCCTCAAGAAAGACTATGCATTCTCTTTAGGCTTAAATGAAATGGAAGATTGAGAGGTTGGATAACCTTAAACAGAGTCAGAAATTTAGTCAAAAATCAGGGAGCTGTTTAGATAATGCTTTGAGAAGCCCTTCTGACAGTCCAATATCTGAGGCTAAGTGCTGGTGTTTGGAAGGACGGAAGGACAAGGCTGGAAGAGGAGAGAGACCAAGAAGCTAATGTGAAGATCTAACTCTCCAGAGGTGTCCTGATCATAAAGAAATGTTCTTGGCTGGAAAGCACAAATCACAATAATCCTACTATTTTTCAAATAGTGGCTATAAAAATTTATTGGAACCATTCAAAAGAACACATCTGCAGAAACTGAAAATAATTTGAAAAACTGAGAGCCCAACCTGAACCTGAGAGATGGATAATGACAAGGGCCTGGCCTTCCATATGTAGGTAAACAGCACCACCTGGAGGCCTAAAAGCATACAGGCAGGCTTACACATTTGGATGATGGTTTCAAAGGCTATTTTCCCAATTTAATCTATACTATTTTTCAAGTGTGATCCCAAGAACTGATTAAACAGACACACACACACACACACACACACACACACACACACACACACACACAAGCAGGAGCATCCTTAATTAAAGAAACCATTGTTTGAGACTATATATGAATCAGAAAGTTTAGATGAAAAGTCATTTCCTTGCCATATTTTATATGGCTGTGTTGTTCTCTCTGTTAGCCCTTAATGACAATCTGAGATTCATAGCACCTTATTTGCTTTGTCTCAAATGAATGAACAAGTTTCTATTTGGTTCATAGCTACAAAACTGCCCAGGAAAGTCACAATTATCTTAGAAGCAACTTAACCTGAAATGGAAGTTTATGCAAATCCAACCAAGCTGATTAAGTCACTATGGCCCAGCTAGCCTAAAGCAGGGGTTCTTAAATTTTGTTGTGTCATGGACCCCTCTGGCAGTCTGTTAAAGTCTATTTTGAGTCCTTTTCAGAGTATTTTTTTTAAAAAAAAGCTAAATTTAAAAATCTAGTAAATGCTAAATTTCGGTTAGCGTTTAGTAAAAATAAATAAGTCATTTTTTCCCTAAACCAACTTCGCTGATGCCCTGAAATTTCTCCACAGACTCTCTGGGCTATGGATTTCAACTTAAGAACTCCCATTCTATGTTTTCTCAAGTCCCAGTTTTGTACAACGTTGAAACTAGAGGATTGCTTTTATTTACCTACCTTCTCTTTGTATTTCTTCTAGGTCTGAAGTTCTTAATTTAGGAGTTCGAGAATTTTAAAAAAAATACATATTGTATAACTCTGTTTCAATATACTTGGTTTCTTTTGTAATCCTGGATATTTTCATTTATGCATTTTAAAATATTATTCTGAGAAGTCCATAGGATTCACTAGACTGTCAAAGGGCCTTGTTACATACACACATACACACACACACATACACACACAAAGCCCCTGCTCTAGGTATTTTATATAGTGAGTAAAAAAGCATTAACAGTTCCATAGTAAACTTGTTTATCTTCTTCTCTAAAACATCCTCCTGGTACATATGTATTTTCTGTATTTGCAACCAAACTGCTCTCTTCCCCCCTTAAATTCATTCCTATTATTACAAGGTCTAAATATATGCAAGTCCATGCAGAAGTAAGGATTATGGTCCTTCTCTTTTTCTTTATCATTACTTGTATTTCCATAATTGTTTGAATTACTTTCTCCTTTTTTTTCTCCAAAATCCCTACATATTCCAAGTTCACAGATACATAAACTGAACTCAGTTATTTAAGCATGACTACTGCAGGTTCCAAACTGTACTCCCAGAATCTTTTCCTACCACTCCTCCTAACAGTGAGGAATTTTGCAAGTTCATATCAGATTTTATATTCATCATACTCTTATATAGAGAGATGACAGGTCCTTGCAGATATACACCTGGGCAAAGACCTAAGTCATAATAAGACTTAAAAAGAAGGAATCAAAGTCCATTCCTATATTGTGGCGTAAGTATAAATTCTGGCTACTCTTAAAAACTAATGGAGAACACTTGTCCATCACCAAAGCATGAAGGTTTTGAAGGGTAAAAGTTTAAGGCTAACGACCTGCCAGATTTCCTCTCCCAAAATTCAAGTAAAACTGAAATTTATTGGAGTTTGGATTTTGGCAGTTATATTTATATACAAAATAACTGATTAAGAAGAAGTGAATTTGGTCAAGCGGCAAATTATTTTGAAAGTAACAAGTTGAATTTAGGAAAAAAATGATTAATAGTGGTTTCTATTTAAACTTGAGGGAAGAATCTGTGTGTATATACACAGGGCATCCAGTAGACACAATGTTTGTTGCTGTTGCTAAAATTTGTGTTGTTGGTATTGTATTTGTTATCATTGTGGTTGGGTTATTGCCTTCCTGCCTGACTCTTTGCAACCCCATTTTCTTGGCAAAGATACTATAATGGTTTTCCATTTCCTTCTCCAGCTTATTTTACAGATGAGGAAACTAAGACAAACAGGGTTAAATGACTTGCCCCAGGTCACACAGCTAGTAAATGTCTGAAGCCAGCTTTGAAGGCAGGAAGATGAGTTTTCCTGATTCCAAGCTCAGTGTTCTATCAACTGTGCCACCCAGCTGCAAAATATGTGCTCCTCACAACCTCACAACCAAATTCGATATTTATCTTTTCAGAACCAGTTTGTAACTGAAGATATTGTCAGTCTTCAGCCACCATATATGATAAGGCAACATATGAAAAGCTTACTGTCATTTATAACTGGACAAAGATTGCAAAATTAGCTTGACCTATAAGATTTAGATTGGTCACGTTCTATGGCAATCTCTCTGAAAGTTATCACCATATATCACAGACAGCAAAAAATAAATTGGGGGGTAGGGGTGGAGTGAGGGATTCGCTGTATATTTTTAGAGTGAGGGACAATACCCCTTTAGTTTTCTCCTTGGTCCTGCGTCTAAACTGTGTGGCTTTTTCGCAAAATCTTATTTGTTGTACCTTTTTCCTACTTTTATTGGGAGGAGTAGGGCCATTGCTCAAAGATGGCTATTTGATTACCCACAAGAGGAACCTGAGAAATCAAATATACGATTCTTCCCACATCTTAATAATGAAATTATTCATGACCAATCTGAACAAAGCAGAAAATTTAAATGATATAGTCTGTCTCAATCCAACACATTTTGTTAACAGTCTGTATTCTCTCACCATTCCCACAGCCCCCTCATCTGGCCACTGCTGGTATCATCCTAACTGTACCACTGCTATTCATTTCTATATACAGGAACAGAGAAAAGAACGAAGTTGAAAATGGGGACATGCGGGAAAGGAGGAGAAATAAGCATTTACATAGTGCCTATTGTGTGCCAGGCACTGTGCTAAGAGTTTTTACAAATATTATCTCATTTGACGTAAAAACACAAAGATAGGCATCTGAACATATCTTTATTTCTGTATACACAAAGATGGGGTGGCCTTTCACATTTAGATGCGTAGCCCAGTATGAGAGATATGTTTAAAATGTATATCGTGAATATGTTTGTGTATTTATATATGTGTATACGATTTGCAATTGGAAGAGACCTTAAAAAATAATCTAGTTCAGGCACTTCATTTTATGGATGAATAAGTAGATGTATCTATATGTGGCCTATTACTTAAGCCTGACAAAGGGCTATGTTGTATCCTTAGAAGGTGAAATGAATAGCTACCTACAAGAATTTCTGTTACTATATATGTAAACATATATACACACACAAACATATACATATACATATTATATATATATATATATATATATATATATATATATATATACGTACACATACATACACACATCTTCGCAAAGATACTGGAGTGATTTGCCATTTTTTCTCAAGTTTATTTTACAGATGAAGAAACTCAGGCAAACAGGGTTAAATGACTTGCCCAGGGTCATACAGCTAGTAAATGTTTGAGGCCACATTTGAACTCAGGAAGATGAGTGTTCCTGACTCTGGGCCTGGCACTCTATCCATTGTGCCACCTAGCTGCCCCTATAAATGTGTATTATGTATGTGTGTGTATATATATATATATATACACACACAGACATGTACATATATGTGCATATGTACCTACATACATATATACACGTGTCTAATACACATATGTGTATTGTGTGTGTATACGTATGTGTATATAATATACATACACACAGGCAAAGTCTGGAAATACATTTATACTTAGTTATCTAGAGATTCTAAGTTTATTATAATCTAACTCAATCATTTAAATACATATTAGGTACATGGAACTGTTCTAGGCACTAGGAATACAAAAGCAAAAATAAAATACTGTCCCTGCCTTCAAGTAGCTTACATTCTATTGGTGGGATCCATCCCATAAACAGATACTACATTCATGACAATTTAAATGGGGAGAGAACATTAACAACTATCAGGAACAACCTTGCACAGAAGCTGACACATGACCTGAGCCTTGAAGCAAACTAGAGGTTCTTAGAGCAGGCACTGAGGAGGGGTTACATAGACTCTAGACACAGCAGAAGTCCATGTAAAATCATGAGAGTGGGAGATGATTCCCTATCTCGGGGATCAGCAAGTAGTCCAATTAGGTTGGAATGTATAGTGAGAGAAGAATAAGGAAGAAATAAGCCTAGAAGGTATAAAAGTAAGATTTCCTACACTGATAATCCGCTGAAATACCCTCACATCTCATATTGTACTTCTTTTGTGCTTCTCATGTTCTGTCTTACACTACAGTATTTTGTGATGTGTATAAATTTGAGAGTTGGATGAATCCTCTCTCACATTCTCATTGTCTCTAGCTCTCTCTCTCTCTCTCTCTCTTTCTCTCCATATATATATATATATGTATGTACGTATGTATGTATGTATGTATACACACACATATATACACACATATATAATATATACACACATACATATACATATATACAAACACATGTACATGCATGTACATATGTATGTGTATATACACAACTATTTACATATATATGTTCATGATATTATGTAGTACTACATATTTGCATATGTGATATTCCCAACCCCACTCTAGATTGGAACAAGAGATGTTTGGTACATAAAAGCACAGTAGAAATATTGTAGTTATATCATATAGTTAATACTTACATTACTTTTATATATTTTATATATTATCATATAGCTAACATTTATGTAGATTTTCAAAGTTTCCAGTATGCATTCCATATATTGTCTCATTTGATCTTCACAACAACGCTGAGATGTAGGTGCTATTATTATCTACATTTTACAGACGAGGAAACTGAGGCTATTCACAGCTATACAGCTAGTAAGTGTCCAAGACAGGATTTGAATTCAAATCTTGCTGCCTTTGAGTCCAATATCCTGGGTTCAAATGCCACCTCTGACACTAGTTGTGAGCATGGGAAGTTAGAACCTCTCTGAACCTTGATTTCCTCATCTACCAATTAGCGGTAATAATGAAGTACTCATTTCACAGGGTTGTTGTGAGGCTTAAAGGAGATAATGAACGTAAAGTGGTTTACAACTTCCAAAACACTATATAAATGTCAGCTATTGTTATTTAATGGCAATCAAGAACAAATAAATTTTCTATCCTTATCTTTCTTATTGTCCCTTTATGTCTGTTCTCTACCTTTTTCTCTGCTACAACTTCCCTTATCCTTCCCCTATATTCTTTCCTTCCACAATAACCATTCAACAATCCACTTTAAGCAAATATTTTAAGCACCTTTTATATGCAAGTTTGTATGTGCCAGTAATAAACACCTAGAAAAAAACATAGCCCCTTCTTCATTAAATGTTCACACATACTCTTTCACTAAGATACTGCTGCTCCAAGCCCATTAAACAACACTGTAATGACCCTCTGAGGATAATCAAAAATACTACCTACAGACTGATTTTAAATCCTCCAACAACTTCCTTATGAAACACTATTACCTTCTGCATGGTCTAAAATTTGTATTTATTCTGATGGTTGTAGCCAGCAGAATCTAAAGATGGAAAATAAAGTTCAAGAACAAATTCTAGTCATCAGAGGAGAGATTGGTACAAAGGCCATACCTGATTTCCACCAACAAGCAAGATTAAGCGCATTTTCAAATGGCAGGTAGTTGAGGATGATCTCATCAGTTCCCATGAGTTGATTCTCTAAATCCAGCCTTTCTCCTGAATACTAGTCCCACATGTACAAATGCCTGCTGGCACCTCCAACTCACCATGTCCAAAATGGAAGACGTTATCTAATCCTGCCCTTCTCTACACACTTCCTTATTTCTGTTGATGGCACCAGCATCCTTTCACATACCCAGGCTTGTAACCTTGAAGTCATTTCCAACTTTCCCCTCTCTTTACTTCCTATATCCCAATAGTTGTCGACATCTTAATATTATCTCCTACATCCACCCCTCTTTTTCTACTCACAAGGCTATAATCTAATCCTTCTAGACAAGGTATTCTAAACCTAGGATTCCTGGATAGATTTCAAGGGGTCCATGACCTTTGATAGGAAGAAAATTCTTTATTTTTGATAATCTCTAATCAAAATTTGGCACTTCCTTCAATTATGTAAGAAAAACCCCACAAACCAATATTATTCTGAGAAGGGTTCCCTAGATTTCCCTGGACCATCAAAGGGGTCCAAGACAAAAATGGTTAAGAATCTCTGTGCCAGACTATTGAAAGAGCCTCTTAATTGATATCTGCACTTAGAATCTGTCCTCTCACCTATTCACCTTCCACAAGGCTCCCAAAATAATCTTTCTGACTCCAAATCTGATTATACCATTCCCCTCCTCTAGGATCTTCAGTGGCTCCCTATTGCCTTCAGTATAAAATACAAATACTATACCTCAACTTTGGCACTTAGAGATTTCCCAACATGGAATCAACTTACTTTTCCAAACTTATTTCACATGACTCTCTTTTATATGCTCTACATTCTTGTCAAATTGACCTATTCAGTGACCAACAAACTAAGCATTCTATCTCTACATCCATGCTTTACATAGTCTTGACACCCTCTGCCCTATGTTAGGAATACTTTACCTCCATTTCCTAGAACCTCTAATTTGCTTCAAGGCTCAGCCCCTGTGGCACCTGCTATGGGAAGTCTTTCCCATCTCCCTAGTTGTTAGTACTTTCCCCCTCCCAAATTACCTTGAATAATTATTTAACTGTTATGTTACTCAACCCTTCCCCACTCCCACCCCTTATAGCACCATCCAGTAGAATGCAAGCTTTTCAAGAGCAGGGACAAGATTTAAGTTTGTTATTTTGGCTTTGCTTTTGTATTCCCAGCTCTAAGAACAATGCCTCTCACATAGTAGGCTTTTAATAAATGCTTGGGTAGCTAAGTGGCACAGTAAATAGGGTGCCACACCTGGAGTCAGGAAGACTCATCTTCCTGAGTCAAATCTTATCTCAGATTCTAGTCATGCAACCCTATTTGCCTCAGTTTCCTCATCTGTAAAATGAGCTGGGGCAGGAAATGGAAAACTGCTCTGGTGTCTTTTCCAAGAAAATTCTAAATGGGGTCATGAAGAGTTGAACATGACTGAAACGAATGAACACCAACAGCAATAAATGCTCATTGAAAGGAAGTAAATTGGACGATGAATGAAGACATTGAATTTTGTTTTTAAGCTTTGCAAAGTATCAAATTCTCTGAAGGAAGCACATTGAAAAATGACAGTGCTTTGTGCACACAAATGTACATTGGCTTGTGAAAAGGTCACTAAGGGCTTTTTTACTTAACTTGTTCATGCAAAGATTAAATATGTAGACAGTATCTGTGGTACAATCACATAGAGAAGCCTTGAAAATAGCCTCTTAACAAAAGAAATAAAGAATGCTCATTTCTTTTATTTTCCTTACTGTGTAGTTCCTACCATGAAGTCAGGTGGGGAAAAAAATCTGGGCTAGTCAATCTCTCTCTCCCTTCCCCCGCTCCCCGCTATTTCCCCCTCCTATGTCTGTCTGTGTGTCTCTCTCTGTTGCTCTCTGTCTCTTTCTGCCTCTGTCTCTCACACTCACATACACATGCACACACACACACACACACACAAGCAATATTTCTAATATCCTTCTTAAAAAAGAGTAGCATTATGCATGGTCCATGAGTATTCAAGGAATCAGAGAACTTGAAAAGACCTTCAATATCATAAGATAGATTTAGAAGTGGAAGGGACCTATTTTAGAGATCCCATGAAGCAGGTAGGTTGTGTAATGGATAGAGTGCTGGACATAAGGAAGTTAGGAAGAGCTTTGTTCAAATCCTGCCCTCAAATACTTACTGCCTTTGTGACTCTGAGCAAATGACTTCATCTTTCTGAAGTTCCATTTCCTTATCCACAAAATGGGGATAATGATAGCACCTAATTCCCAAAACTGATGGTAAGATAAAATGAGATGACAGACATGAAACACTTTGCAAATCTTGAAGTGCTATAAAAATGCTAGTATGATTATTGTTATTATTATTATATAGTCCAAATCACTCCTTTTACAGGGGAAGAGACTGAGGTCTAGAGGTCTAAGTGATTTGTTTAAACGATCATTTAGTCCAATCTCCTTGTTTTACAGATGAGGAGACTGACGCTCAGGAAGAGATTTATCAATAAATATATCTGCTTCATATAAAATTCCAAGGAGTCCAGCTTGGACCTCCGAAGTTCCTCTGATTCTCCGTTGCTGGATTTCCTTATCTATAAAATAAGGGGGCTAGAATACATAGCCTGTAATGTACCTTCCGACTCTGAATCTATGGTCCTTTTATCCATCCAATTCTAATATACTAAATGTCTGCACCTCAGGTAGAAAAACATCTTATTCAAATAGGACTAAGGAAGGAAGGGAATGGGTAATGAGTTACTAGGAAAAAAGTGGGGAAAGAACACTGTGTTACAGAAACATCAACATCAAAAGGGGTCATGCAGGACTATATAAATTCAACATGGTGACTACTGACAGTTGACGAATGGATGATATTAACTATAGATGGAGTTTTTTATTTTTAATCTCTGAAAAAATAAATGGATATGATATCTCTCATTTTCCTCTATGCATTTTGTTTTGCTTTGTTTCAGCATCATATTATTTTTACACTCAAAATTGAAATATAGAGGGAAAAATCCTCATGTCAAGACAGGCTCACTTGAGAGCAATGTTACTAAGAAGTAGTGTTTTCTCCTAATCTTACAATCCTGACAGTTAAAATATAGTTAACCTAGCTTTTAGATGGAGATCTGATAGGCTTTTTCATTCCTGCTTTTTTAAACCATCTTCTTTTAATCAGGCAGAGTTCTATTCTTTAAAGGAATTTGTGATGAGCCCATATGCTTAAAAATGGATAGGCAGTTTTGTAGCAGGCATTGAGAATTGTACAGTTTATTTCTAATTTACTAAGATCAAGCTCAAAAAGGGAGCTATGTGCTGAAATGAGGATACTTAGAAGGGTTCTCTCATCCAAGAATGTGAGTAGGAAAACTCTTTGTTTAATCCCATAGGGATCTGCCTTTATTTTCTTTGGAAATTCTAGCAGGCATCTCAGACTACTTGCTTGGTTTCATAATTTTGTTTGCTTGTTTGTTCTTATCAGGAAATATAAAAGCTCACCTTTCTCAAAGAACAGAGCAGGTCAAAGAAGTATAAATGAGAACCTGGACAGATGATTTAAATCATCAATCTGTCTGGATAGGTAGATAGATAGATAATTTCTATATATACATATAGATAGATATTTCTTGATAACATTTGTTATTATATCAGAATATTCTTTAAAGAAAAAAAAAGAAAAAAAATTCCTTCCTCCTTTTCTTCAGATTGAGCCCCCATTTGTAAGAAAGAAAAACAATTAAGCAAAAACAGTGAGATATAGTAAACACATTGGACAAAGTCTACAGAAGCGGCAGGGAACCTGGGGCAAGAGGCCACATGTGGCCCTCTAGGTCCTCAAGTGGGACACTCTGACTGACCCCAAACTTCAAAGACAAATCCCCTTAAATACAGGGATTTGTTCTGTAAACAGTGGACTGTTTCTGGACTCAGTCAAAAGGCCATACCCAAGGATGTAGAAGGCTATATGTGGCTTCAAGGCTGCAGGTTCCCCACCCCTGGTCTATGGCATTCTATCCTTGTAGTAACCTGCTTCTCCAGGTTAAGAAGGTCAGAATAACATACTGTTTCTTAATGTGTATTTAATTAATACCTCTGGTCTTTACATCATAATCATTCTCTATTTTAGCGACAAACAAAAGCATTTAAGTAAAAAATATTCCATATAGGAAAGTACCCTTCTTAATCACATTAGCTATTTTTCAAGAGCCAGAGATCATATAAACTCCAAAGTGAGATGTTTACATTTCTTGAGGGCAGGGACTAAACATTCATCAACTTGGCATTCCTAAAGAACTTTGCACATAGTCGTCATTCAATAAGTATTTATTGAATTGAATTGAAAACAATGCACAGGACAGTACTTCAATGTCTCAAAAGGTCATTTATTCTCTTTATTCAATAACATATGGTGGAACAAAATGGGCACTAGGTAAACAATCAAAAGCTCTAGTTCCGAGTTCTACTTTCCCACATTTATGTGTTGCTTGACCCTGAATATCAGTTTCCTCATCTGTAAAATGAAGAGACCGGACAAGAAGATCTCTAAGATTTTAGGTTGTTCTATAATTTTGTGGACACCCAGCAAGCTTATTAACTGGTAGAAGAGTTGAGAAAAATAGATGACAATGATGATGATGATGGTGATGGTGATCATAGCACTTGCAGAGTACTTCAAGGTTTGCAAATTACTTTAGATATGTTAATTGATTTGATCCTCACAACAACCCTTTGGGGTAAGCCCTATCGTTATCGTCATCATACAGATAAGGAAACTGAGGCACAAAGAGGTTAAGTATCTTGTCAATTGTTGTACAGTTGAGTGTCTAAAGCAGAGTTTGAATTCAGATCTTCCTGAATCCAAGTCTTGGGCTCTAGCCACTGTGCCACCTATATGCTATCGTCATCTACGAATCCCCAGTTCACATTCCCTACTTTGTTCAATGATATTAGTACTGGGTTCAGAGTTTTCCATTTCATTCCATCTTCTGCCTGCCCATTACAAAATTTTGAGAACTTCACCTTTCACATTGGCAACCCCTGCATATCTGTCAACCCTTTCAACTCTGACGACCTCTTCTACTCCACCTAAAACTAGTAACAAGATGAATAAATCATAGACTTTGACATCTCTTGAAACTGCACCATATTAAAAATCTATTAAACAACCCTCTGATCCTTCTATCTCTCCCACTCACACTAAACATACTCTTTTCTCTTATTATTACATTTGATCCATTTAAAACAACCCTCTTCCTTCAAATCACTCATCCATTTCCCCTATGTTTACCTCCATAGCCTGGATCATTGTTTCTACTACCTCAAAATTTCTTGCCCCCTTCACCTTCTGGCATTTCTGACCTATGAATTCCCATGGCTGAATCCATCATTCCGGATCACTGTTCATGGAATGAGGCAGTTGAGTAGAACCACAGTATCTTAGTGCTGGAAGGGAACTAATCTATGCCATGGGAATAGGGGCTGGACCTATGATTTAAATACCACAGGGAAATGTCAGAGGAAATTACTCTAGATGAGGATATCGCTTCTAGTAATGAACCTTGGCACTTTTCTCTGCAACTCAGAGATTCTTAGACAGTTGCCAATGTCATTGAAAAATTAAGCTTGCTCAGAGTCATACTGGTCCAGGTCTTTCTGGATCGGAGACAAGCTCTCTGTCCATGATGGAATGCTGTTTCTCTGTTCTAGTTCAATCCATCCCTAAACAAGAATCTAGTCCCCTCACCAAACAAGCCACTTTTTTCTGGATCTATTGGTATTTTTCAATGTCCTTCCTAAAATATGCTATTCAGAATCAAACAGAATGCTCCACTTGTGGTCTGAGGAGGGTAGGTACAGAAGAACTGTCATCTCTCTGATTCTGAATCAACATATCCACTAACAGAGACTGATGTTTTAATGGATAGAGTGAGGGACCTGGAGTCATCTTTCTGAGTTCAAATCTGGACTTAGACATTTACTAGCTCTGTGACCCTGGGCAAGTCATTTAATCCTGTTTGCCTCAGTTTCCTCACCTGTAAAATGAGCTGGAGAAGGAAATGGCAAACCACTCCACTATCTTTGCCAAGAAAACCTTAAATATAGTCACAAAGAGTTGGACAATGACTCAACGACAACCTCTGACCATAGAAGAAAAGATATCTCTAGTACTCACTGAGTTGATCCCTCTCTACCAATACTGATTCCATCTGCTCCCACACCTTTTAGAACAGGGGTGGGGAACCTGCGGCCTCTAGGCCACATGTGGCCTTCTAGACCCTCAGTGCAGCCTTTTGAGCAAGTCCAAGTTTTACAGAACAAATCCTTTTATTAAGGGGATTTGTTCTGTGAAGTTTGGATTCAATCAAAGGGTCATACTTGAGGACCTAGAAGGCCACATGTGGCCTCAAGGCTGGAGGTTCCTCACTCCTGTCCTAGAATCTTGATTTGACAATTAGCCTTTTTCCTATTTCATCTTAAGTCTCTCCATCTTCATCTTTAAAATGAGAGAATTTGACTAGATGGCCTTTGAGGTTCCTTTTGGCTCTAAATCTATGATCCTTGGACACTATCCGTTATCTTATGACTGCCTCCATCTTTGATTCTAAGGAATAATTGACACGAGAAATTCAAAGAAATATGCAAAGACTTCTTTGAACTGATGCAGAATGAGGAAAGCAGATCCCAAAGAACAGTACATACAGTTACTATAACCACATAAATGAAGACAACTTTAAGTGGCAATATAACTCAGAGCAAAAATAACATCTTGGACAAGATATTGATCTATGCCCAATTTCTTCTAGACTGCTTTCCAATTTCCTAATTTTTGCCAAATAATAAATGCTGATCCCCAAAACTTAAGTCCTTACACTTGTGGAATACAAGATTACTATACTTATTTGCTGCTTTAAATTCCACTAATCTACCTTTCTATTTCCTAGCCAGTGCCACATAGTTTTGATAATTACCTCCTTAAGTACTAACCTATAAAGAGCACACATATCCTTACTATTAAAAACGAAAAACTGCCAAAATTCAAAATTACATATGTTACTGATCACAATCGTCCTTTTATGCCATTTTGCTTAGTTATTTAAACACCACAGAGTGATTGTGTTGCACATTGTGGTTGAATCCATTAATGAATAATTTGGGGTCTCTCCTTTTCAAGAATAAATAATATACTTTGGTGGTTTTCCTGTTGTCTCTCTATTGTTTCTTCTCTGTCTCCTTCACTGACTCGTAATCTTCTACTTGACCCTGGAGACCTGGGCTTCTAATTGGTAAGAAGTCATCATTTCCAGTCCTACATAGATCCTCCACACTGCTATCAGATGGTGTCCTTTCTTTTAAAGAACCAATGGAATTCACTGAAGCTCTAATAATTTTCCTACCATGCTCCTGAGTTCTAGTAATTCTAGCTTTTATTTCAGACCTGGCACTTCACCTCTGCCCTGAGAAACACTGAGTTTCTGATTGGTGAGACCTTGTGATTTCCAGTCCAATGCAGACCTGCCATGCTGCTACTCTCCAGTAATCTTCGTGCCATACTATTTCACTATGCTCCCCATTCCAACCCATGCTTTCCACTTATAGCTTTAGAAATAAGCAATTATATTATCATTACCATTCTGAGAAATGATGTTTCAATCAATTGCTCAACACCCCTGTGATTTCCCAACCTGCCTAACCACCACTCCCCTGTATGCACTTGAATGTAAGTTCTTGCAGAATGGGAATAATGTTGCTTTTTAAATTTATATCCCCAGCACTTAGTGCCTGGAAACACAGCAAATACTTTATAAATGCTTTTGCATTCATTCATTCATTGAAGAGGGAAGAAATAGTATAGAAGAAGAAGAAGAGGAGAAAGAAGAGGAAGAAGATGAAGAGGAAGAAAAGGAAGAGAAGGAAGGGGAGGAGGAGGATCAAAGAGGACAAAGGGAGAAAGGAAGTAACTCAAGAGGGTAGAAAGAGTCTGGTATCACAAAGGCTCAAGAATTGAAGTTCTGGGGTTAGATATTATCTCTGCCCTTTAGTTGGAATGGCAGGGCTTCAGGAAATGAAAAGTTCCCAATAAAATGATCAGATAATATAAGGGCATGAGGCTGTCAAGTGGACAGAGACAAGGAAAGGAAGTGAAGGGAGTGGAACTGTATGATCTTTCTGTTTTGACATAGTGGGATGCTATTCTGAATTATGCATTAAGCCATAAGGGTGAGTCGAGGGTAACCCCTCCAATGCTTCTGAATTCCCCAACTTCACCAACATGACTCAGCTGCCTTCTTACCCAGAACTTTCCTCTGCCATGCCAAACCCTTTCCCTTTTTGGAGAGTTCTTTCCCAGGCCCCCATTTTAGGGAGGGTCCAGGTCAGCTTTGTTTCATTCCCCTCCAGGCTGTGAATCTTACTCTCAAGATTTTACCACTGTGCTTCTGGGCAGTTATCTCTTTTCTCTCCTTCAGCATCCTTATATGCATTGTCTTCCCTAATCTGAATCTAAACTTCTCAAGGGCAGGGACTGTCTTTCTTTGTGCTCCAATCAGAACCTCCATGTCCGGCACTCAGTAAGTGCTTAATAAAGGAGAAAGGAAGGGAACAAGCATTTATATAACACTTACTATGTGCCAGATGCTATGCTAAGGATCATTCCATCCTCTCAACAATGCTGGAGGTAAGTACTGTTATTAACTCCATTTTAGAGTGGAAGAAATTGAGGCAGACAGCATTTAAGTGACTTGCCTGGGTCATGCAGATAGTAAGTGTCCAAGACCGGATTTGAACTCGGGTCTTCCTGACTTCAGGCTTGGCGCTCTAATCATTGCACCACCTAGCTGAATGAATAAAAGCACATTGCCTTCCTGCTTTCCTGCCTGCCTGTGTGCCTGAAGTCAAATCCTGGGTCTGTGACACACTTCTTGTGTGATCTTGATCAAACCACTTAACTTCTTGGAACCCTAGTCTCCTCATCTATACAAAGAGGGGACTGAAGTAAGCGATGTCCATATACTATGCCCCATATACTATGATTGTGCAGATTGAGTACCTTTTGTGTTTATAAAAGCAAATGTATTTAACTCCTAAGGCAAAACAAGAAAAATAGAAAGGAAATGTCACCAGAATCTAAGGATAATAAAGTCAATAGAAGAGTGGGGAAAGATATAGAACTATTCTCCCCTTAAGGAATTCTGCAGTAGAGAATGTTTAAAACATACAACAGGAGCCAAAGACAATAGCAGAGTCAGGATCAGATGACCTGTACCAATGATCGGGTTCCTAATAAGGCTCTAGACACAATGAATGTATAACAAAAGCTCTTGTATCTGTGTCTACGTTCTTAGAGCCTGAAACCATGCCTTGCCACAGGAGCTGCTTCATATGGGTATTTCTTCTTAAATTTGTTCAATGGGTTTTATCTCAGCCTTGCAAATAACCTCAAAGGTTTTTTGGGAGGTTGTTTTTTCATCCCCACTACAAGTTGTCAGTATGCCTTGAACTCAAGAGGAACACAGATAACAATATTAAGGAACTCAATCTTCTCTGCAATACGTCACTCTGGTTACTGACTCTCCTCTGATCAGCCCACTAGGTGGCGGACTAGACCTAGAGTCAAGAAGACCTGAATTCAAATCTAGCCTCAGACATTTAATACCTATGTGACTCCCAAGCAAGTTGTTTAACTTAACTGTGTGCCACCATTTCCTCAACCGAAAAATGGGGGTAATAATAGCACTAACCTCCCAAGGCTGTTTTGAGGATCGAATGAGATAAATATTTGAAAAATGCTTCACAAACCTTAAAGCACTATATAAATACCTATATAAGATGACAGCGATGACGCTCTTTTGGAAAGACTCCATTTTACAAAATCTTATTTAGTTCCCAAATTTTGTTATACCTAAGAGAGGCCTCTTTTTATGTCAATTCTTAAACCACCATTGCCTCTATTTACAGATGCCGGGAGTAACAGTCCACGGAAAAGAAAAGTAAAATTCAGCACTGGTGGGCAGAGCAAGAGCCTACCTTGTAGAGACCAGCATTGTTTTAAATCATAAGATGCAAACTGGAAATGATCATAGGATCATAGATTTTGCGCTGAAAGGAATGTTGGAGGGTCCTGAATTCCACACCCATATTTCACAGATGAAGACACCGAGGCATTTAAAACATTCAGTGATCGTCCAGAATTAGAGGCTGGGTCTGAATTCGAGTCTTTTTCATGGTGTGACCTATCCATTATCAACTAGGTAATTTAATCCAGTTTCCTTATTTCACAGATGTGCAAAGTGAGGTTCCAAGATGTTGGATCTTCAGCTCATACAGATAGCAGGCAACAAAGTCATGAATCGAATCACCATCTGCTGCTCTTTTTGCTCTCACATGTATGTGACAGATTTCCTGAACTTCAGCAAATGCTTCTTCTCTGTTCTGTCTACTGTCACTCTGGCTATCTTCAGATCCATAGTATATTCTAACCACATTCTCCCACTTTCTCCTGCACCATTTCCTCCTGGCCTCCAAAGCCTCAGATCCAATTTGACTCAGTACAACATCACTTGGGATCCACCTCCCCTTTCCCCCTGAGTGCATAGTTCCCAAAAGCTATCCCCCACGCATTTCCTCCTATGCCTCACCTCTGCCTCTTAGAATTCCTGGTTTCCCTCAAGACTCATTTGAAGTGCCACCTTCTGAATAAAGCCCTTCTTGACCCTCACAATTGCTAGTACCACTCCCTCTCCCACACTATCTTGTACTTATTTTACACGGATCTATCTCAACCTATAGAAATTGATGTAAATATAGATGAGTATGGATATTATTACATATGTATATGTTTATGTATGTATACATGTATATGTGTATAGATATATAGATAAAACATATATTTTCCACATCTATAGATACATATCTATATATACAATAGATTATATAATATATTTCATATGTGTACGTGTATATGTGTGTGTATGTATATACGTACATATATACATATATGCACAAACACATGTACATGCTATCTCCTTCAGTAAAATATTAGCTCCTTAGGGGCAGGGACTGTTTCACTTTTGTACCGGGCACACAGCAGGCGTTTAATAAATGCTTGTTGATTAAGTTGACAGAAATAATTACTGTTGATCCTCCTGCCTACTTGAATTATATGGATCCTTTGATAGTACCAATATCCTTCATTACATAATGTCCCATTCTTCGCTCACCATTTTTTAAATTTTCCTCATGTACACTTTTCTCCTTTGACCTTTTATATCATTCTATGCCTCATTTTTCTTGTTCTTTCTCATTTGTCTTTTCCTTCCTTGTCCATGTCCATTTAAATACTTTTTCTCTCTCTCTATCATCTCAGCTTCTGCCCCTCTAGATCCCTTCTTTTCCTTCTCAGTTCTGTCCTCTCCCTCTCCTTCACCTTCTAATGAAGGTTATCTCACCCCCATCTTATATCTAATTAATCAGTCTGCAGGCAAGATTGCCCATGGTTCCAACAAAGGAGGTTGGCTCTTTTACATTGAAATACAGAGTTGAAAATGTTATTACAGTCATGTGTTTATGGTATCCCTGAATATTTTCCTGATTAGCAAGTTCTCCTTATAAATCAACACTAAATTTTTAAATAACTGGAAAATTGATGCAAATAAGTAGATGGAAATTATTGTAGAATGTGAAGGTCATTAAAAGAGATTAGCATCCCATTTGCAGATTTAATTGCACCAAGTGCATAAGAAAGCTATGGCCAATTTTTAATCTGTAAAAGAAAAAAAAATGCCTGTACCTGACTAGGAAAAAAATTAAGGACTTTGATCCTGGTCTTTCCACATGTCAAATGTCAATTAGTTGTCTTCCTGGTTCTAACTATTACCAAAGAAAGTGAGCCCTTGATGGAAGGAAAGGAAACTGAAGCAGAAGAGGAAGAGTGGGCTTAGGTGGATATTAGCTAGCACTGGGCAGGTGAACAGATGATTGGTGACCTGGTATTGGAGAGAAATTGACTCTTGTCAAAAGAGCCACTCTTTTCCACGTGGTCTATAAAAATAAACTATAAAACTGTGTTCCCCTTTGGGGGAAGTTAGGTGATAAAGTGGATAAAACACTGGCCCTGGACTCAGGAGGACCTAAGTTCAAATCTGACCTCAGATACTTGACACTTACTAGCTATGTGACCTTGGACAAGTCACTTCATCCTGACTTCCTCACCAAAAATATAAAAACAAACAAACAAAAAAAAATGTTTCCTCCCCAGCTTTTTGGCATGTTCTCTAGAGGAAAAATGAAAATTTTCAGAAGCGCATGATACGCTTAAGAGACAAATTCCTGGGCATTCAGTTCCTGGCTGTCTTCTTTTCTAAGCACAAATTAATCCCGAACTCCTAAGAATTGATTTTCTCAGCTTTGAGGGCTACCTGACTGGTATTCCCACTTACAAGAGATTCAACATTCCTAAGTTTGAGTCTTCATGCACCAGATGTAAAGGGAGAAGAGGATCTTAACGGTGCTCCTTAAAGATGAACCAAAAATACCTAAGTAGCCTCAGAAGCTAGAGAACTGGAGCCATGTCATGGGAGAGCATGCTACCCTTCTCTCTACTACTGTCATGACTTGCTCTAACATTTCAGGTTAGAGGAAAGTTTGTTCAACAGCCTAAAAAAGTGTTATTACCTTCCAGGAAGAGTCTAGAGTACTTTTTGTTTCACTATTTGTTCGTGAGATCCCATGAGTCCTTTGCATCTCATACATTTTCTGCTGAGGATTACTGTACGTTACTGTACATTCAGTAACTTTGTGGGTTTTAGGAACCCTGTTACTGACTTTGGGGAAAATCTAGACTTGAGTAACGCCTAAATTTATTTTTGGAAATTTCCCCAGAGTAAAACTCCTAGTTGGAGATATGAGACAAAGAAGAAAAAAAAATGACTCTTAGGTCAGTGTAAAGTCCACGGGGAGGTCCTGGACCACGGGCACTATGTATACCTAACCATCAACATCATTTTTTCTTCATTTGTACTTACTTTTCATTCTGCTATCATTTTCACTTTTCCTAGAAATTGTACAGCAAAGTCCTCTCTTTTAATCCTAAACCAAAAGTGACATCTTCTCCGTCTAGCCCCCTAGCCTTACAAATACTGGTCAGCTTCACAAACAAGTGCCAGACAGCGTCTTATGAAAACTTCTGCGGTTAAACACTCAGTAAAGCCTGATAAGGAGCATGGCCAAGACTTAAATTAAATCTCTGGTTCAAGGTGGCCGAAAAAAGTTTCTTGAGGTTGAATAATAAACCAGCAACCAAGAACTTGAGTATTTTTTTTAAAGTCTTAACTTACAAGGCAAGTCCTTAGACTCTCTGCACTCTGGTTTCTTGAAGCATAAAATAGAGATAATATAAACCACTCCCAGAATTCTTAAGCAAACAATGAAAGAAACTGGGAATGACATGAAACACTCTAAAGTAGAATGATGTGCATCAATTAAGTTCAACAGGCCTTGATCCTAGAGTCAGCTCACCTAGGTAAGGTTACATGTTCATTCTGAAAGACTCATGACAGTCTTTATTTCTCCTTTTTTTGACCTGTTCTGTGATTTCACTGGTTGGTGTACAGAACTACCAGTGTGGAAATTTCCTCTGCCAGTACAATAGTCTGAAACTTCAAGTTTTAGAGAGTTGCCTAGACATTAAACAATTTGTCCAGTCACGCTGACAGAATGTGACAAAGGCAAGGCTTGAACTTGGATTTCTTGACTCATCATTTCCTGTACAAGACTTGGGGTGTTTCTAGATATCTTTGCTTACAGCTGGAATGCCTTCTATTCCTCATAGTGTTACTACCTGTTCCCTTCCTACCTATCCTGGGCCTGGAGTCAGGAAGACTCATCTTCCTGAGTTCAAATCTAGCCTCAGATGCTTACTAGTTGTGTCACCCTGGACAAGTCACTTGTGCCTGTTTGCCTCAATTTCCTCATCTGTAAAATGAGCTGGAGAAGGAAATGGCAAACCACTCCAGTACCCAAATGGGGTTGCAAAGAGTCATACACGACTGAAAAACAACTGAACATCCTATCAAATACAGTTGCACAACTCTGTAATCTCACCTACTGTGAAGGCTAAGGCTTGCAGATATCCTGAGCTCAGGAATTCTTAGCTGCAGGGGGCTATACCAATCAGGCATTTGCACCAAGTTCAGCAGTAATATGGTTAGCCCCTGGGATTGAAGGTCCACCAAGCTGTCTAAGGTGGGATGAACTGGCCAAGGTCAGAAACAGAGGGAGTCAGAGATTCAATGCCAATCAGTAGCAGGATCAGGGTTATGAAAAGCCCCTGTACTTTCTGACTGGGTAAGATGGAAAGACACATTCTTAAATAAACGAATCTAAAAAATACATACATGAAATATACAAACAAATGAATGAATAATGGCAAGAGATAGGTGATAGATGGATGGATCAACAGACAGAGAGATAGAAAGAAAAATGGACAGGTGGACGGGCAGACAAAGGAAGAATAAATCCTACCTAGCCTTCATGCTTCATCAGAAATGATACCTCTTCTAACAACCATTTCTTGATCTCTCAAAAGGGAATTATCTTTCCTTCCTCATTACTTTATTGCATTTCATTGGCACTCCTTTTAACCATATATTTTTAATCGGAGTCATTTGTGAATATGCCATATGTCCCCAACTAGACTATAAGCTCCATCAAAGCAGAAATTAGGTCCGACTCATCTCAGTATCTACCACAAGGCCTAACATAATACTTTTTGCAGTATGATCCTATTTAATAAGTCAGGATCTCAGAGTTGGAAGCAATCTTGGGGGCTACCTAATTCAGCCTATAGACAAACATTAATTCCTTCTACAATATCTGTAAAAGTGTTCACTCAGTGTCTTCTGAAGACTTTCCCCTAAGGGTTAGGGGTGGAGATAATCTTGCTAGGTCACCTATTCTACTTTGGGACCAGTCTAATTCTGAGTCTAATTACTTCAAACCAAAATCAATCAATCAAAATCAATCTCTCGCTCTCGCTCTCTTGGTCTCTCACTCTCTCACTCTCCTACTTATTGCTACCAGTTCTGTCCTATGAAGCCAAGCAGGACAAGTCTTCCACATGACAGCCAATCAAGGACTTGGAGACAGCTATCATAATTCTTTTCCCCTACACAATGCCCCCAGTCTTCTCTTCTCAAGGCTATACATCCCCACCTCATCAACCCATTGTAGTAGGAAGGCCGAATTTATGATCTCAAAAAAGATCATATACATATCAGAGTGGTTCGAAATCGTTGGGTATACAGAATTCTCCAAGCAGAAGGCATCAAAAAATTTATTCAGGGCCCAGAGCAACAAATTAGCGAACCAACCTCCCCATTCCAGTACTGTGAACACAAGCCTCCAGGCCCAGTAGG
>CM053624.1:160744929-160777415 GCA_028646595.1 Phalanger gymnotis
GATGGCGTAAATCATATTCACCACTCGAACTCCTGGGTCCACACAGGGGTCGGCTCTGCTTCGGATTTTTTCCAGCTATAGTTTTGTCGCCTCTCCTCGCAGCCAAGCCTCTGGCGTTCTCAAGTCAACGACTAGAGACCAGAGTCCAGAGACCCATTGCTTCCCGAATTGGCCCCTTTTAAGTCTTTAATCTACGCCCGCCCGCAGGGGTTTCACACCTGATAGGGCTTTGGGCCTGGGGCTTAGCGTTTAACAGGTGAAAGTACTTTCACCATAAACAAAAGCCAAACTCCTTAAGCACACCCGTTAAACTAAGCCCATTTTGCCTTACTGGCACACCCATCCTCATATGAAATAGTTTCCAGTCTTCTCAATACCCTAGTCTTTCTTTTCTATATGCCAACTTGTCTATGTCCTTCCTAAAGTGTGGCAGCCAGGATTTGATACAATACTCCAAATATGGCCTGGTCTGATGAAATCTAGGTATGTTCTATCTAACACAAAGGTGTCAAATTCAAGGACTACAGGCCTCCCAGGTACAGACCACAGACCAAAGAAGATTGAAATGTAATTAGGTAATGTTTAACAAAGGAAATAAAAATACAATACAACATAGGTAATGTTAATTTGTTGTTTTCTAAGTCAATATGCCACAGAGAGAAATCAGTTTCTATGTGAGTTTGTGTAATATCAATTGAGTTGGGACTTTCTTACTGTTTTAAAATGATTAATTAAGTGTCTTTGAGTCTTACTAGGTGCTAAGCCCCAGGCTCAAACCCCAATTAGGTGCTAAACCTATGTGGGTGTGGCTTGGTAACCAAGGTAGGGCCCCAGGTAGGGCTAACTAAGGGAAGGCCTAGTTTACACATTAAGTGGTAGGTTTGGGACATCAGAGGCTCTCACCACTTTGTGATGATTTTAGGTCACATGGGTGAGTCGCATGTGTGACTCACCCCTGACTCTGAAAAAGATATAAAACCAGGGGTTGGCTTTCTCTTCTTTGGAGCTCTTACCCACAGCAGTGGTGGTGTGCGTGACTCTGAGCCAGCCCTTGTGATGAGCTCCTGGGCTGAACCTAGATGTTGGTAACTATGAATTGTATTGGGTCTGTCTGCTGATGTTTGTAATTTGTTTGTATTTGCTCTGAAGTTCAGGGTGCTGGTCTTTTCCCCTGAACTAAGTGAATAATATTTGCATCCTGAATTAAAGTGAGATTGTCAACCCCTTAACGTTGCTTTTCTTACTAAAGCAGATCAAAAGAACCTCTGCTTTTGCAGTGTGTTGGCAGCTTTCTGGGTGCTGTTTGTTGGTGGATCTTACACTCCCACAGAAGCTGCTAGCTGGATTGTGGAAACAGTTTGACACTACTTGTCTATAGCATGGCCCTGATCCATCAGTCCCATTACTCAGTCCAAAACAGGAAATGAGGTCAGACTGGAAAGACATAATCTTCATGAGGCCATGCTGGATTTTAGAAGCTCTCTATTTCCCTTTCTAAAGTCTCAAAAACCATCCTTTAATAGCATGTTCTAGAATTTGCCAGGAATACAGGTCAAGCTTACTGGCCTTTAGTTTACAGATCCTAGCCCCTTTCTCCAGTTCTATAGCATTGCCCTAAGAGCTTTCAAAGAGTAACTAGTAATTGCTAGGACTAACCTAGCGATCATGACTTTCTTACAGTTTTATTTGAACTCTTATTGAAATGTTTTAAGTTTAGACATATATGAAGAAGTAAATACTTCAGTCTCGTTTAATGCAGCTATACTTGTATGTGGTAAATGCATCCTTAGTTTTACACACACACATGCGCACACACAGAGTGAAAGAGTGAATAAGAGAGAGGAAGGGGGGGGGGACAGAGAGAGACAAAGGAGAGAAAGACAGAGAGAGAGATTCTCATTTACTCACTTATCTAGAGATACTGAGACACAGCCAGTCACTGAAGGTCCCAAATCTTTCCTGGTGACTTCAAGTTCCCATCAGAATACTGCACTAGTAATCCAGGGCAGCAAAGGAGAGCTCTTATGACCTATTTTTCTCCTTTCATACTTTGACCAATCAGGTCCATCAAATAGAATTTACCATGGGTAACACAGCTAACTTCTGCTTAGGAGACATGCACAAAGAAAAGGTGCCTGGAGGTGAAGGAAGCTTTATCTTCTGTTCCACCTCATATGTATGTGTATGTGTATATATATACATATATATGTAGATGTATACATATGCATACATGTACATATGTCTGTATATGTATGTATCTCTGTGTATAGTAAGCATAGCTACATGTATATGCAAGTATGTAGGTATATGTATAGATGTATACATATATGACACATGTGTATGCATATACATAGGCATATATTTATATATACATACATATATGTACATAGCACATTACATAAATATACAATGGTGCTTGTGTAGATAGACAGACAGATGGACAGACAGACAGATAGATATGAGAAAATAGTCTAAGAAGTGGAATAACATATCACTGAAAAAGGAAATGGGCAAGTCATGTAGCAAGAATAAAAGATGGGCAGTCCAAGGGGTCTCAATTGGCACATTAATTATGTACCTGAAATATTGAATGAGAACTGAAAAGGCTCTCTTGCCATCTTCATGGCATACCTTCTCACTTCTTCTGCCTTTGATTGGGCATTTCAGCACCTGCCCTAGGATCAGGATGGGTAACAGTCCTCCTTATGTGCCTAGACCCACACCCAGCACACTGCTCTCGGGTTTTCTTCATTCCATACAGCTAGTCATCTTCCAAAGCCATGTTTTCTTATACCTGACCCCAGCTCCAAAAATACTAATCAAATCAACACTTCCATTTCTGTGACTGATACACCAGTCAGCTCCCCTATGGCTCCATCCCTGTGATATTCCAGACCAAAATACTCCTGTTTGAACATTACTCCCTTATATATGTTGTCTTCTCTTATTAGAATGTAAGCTTCTGGAGGGCCAAGATTGTCTCCCTTTGTATATTTGTATTCCCAGCATTTAGGATAATGCTGACACATTGTAAACCTTTAACGAATATTCTCATTCATATTTCCTCTCTCTGTGTGTCTCTGTCTCTCTCTGTGTCTCTCTCTGTGTCTCTGTGTCTCTCTCTGTGTCTGTCTCTGTCTCTGTCTCTCTCTCTGACTCTCTCTCTCTCTCTCTCTCCCACTCTCCTTCTCTCTGCCACTTATTCTTTCTCCTTCCTTTTTATTCTTTCTTCTTTGCTCTTTCCCTTTCTTTGATTCTTTTGCTCTTCCATCCTTTCTCCCTTCCTTCCAGTCATAGTATTTTGGGAGAATCTACTATGGAGGGTTTCAGAGAAAAGACATATAGATAGTAAGAGACACACTGACCCCAGCAACCTCACTATGAAATACAGACTATGTGACCCTAGGCAAGTCACTCAGTCACAAGTCACTTAACTGCTCAAGGCCCCAAACCACCCTCTAGGATTGTAAATTGCATAATAGTGGTAGAGGATGTTTCCTCATTGGTACTTCCCTATAACAATGAAACCATGGTTGAAACCAAATTTAAAAAAAAGATAAGAGTCATCTGTGGCTTAGTGAACAAAGCATGGAGACTGGAGTTGGGAAGACTAATGTTCTAATCCTGCTTCTGATATTTGGTAGCTTTTCAGTAAGGATATATACCTCCGAGAAATGAACCAGACGTGGGGTAGCTAGCTTTGAGCAAGGACTCAGCTTTGTAGAATTTATTCTCCATCTAGAACCTTTTGCAGAGAGTAGAAAGGGGGAAGATTTCTCCCTCCCCAAATGTCATCTGGTAGCCCTAAAAAGTCACAACAACCTCCTAGAGACTCACACAACTTCCTAGGCCTTTTCTACTAAGTCACAGAAATATTTCAGTGAGTCAAATATGACAAAATCACAGGTCCTGCATTCTCAAATCTGTATAATGATAAAAGTGAAGCATCAATGAAGACGAAGAAGGACAGGAATTTAAACTGGTGGTTTCATCAAAATATGAGCAGATGGGCAGAGCCAAGATGGCAGTTAGAAAGCAGGGACTCACTTAAGCTCTCCCCCAGGGCACTCTAAACACCTGTAAAAATGGTTCTGAACAAATTCAAGAGCCGCAGAACTCACGAAATAGCAGAGGGAAGGAGGGCTCCAGCCCAGGAAAGTCTGGATGGTCACTGGGAAGAGTCTATTAGACAGTGCTGGGAGCAGAGCACAGCCCAGTGTGGGCCACACCAGGACCAACCAGACTGGGAGCTGGGCAGAACAGGCCCTAGTGCCCTGAATCAGTGAGCTGTGGCAATCACCAGACTTCTCAACCCACAAACGCCAAAGACAACAGAGCATGTTAGTGGAAAAACTGCTGCAACAGAGTGAAAGGAGTGTGTGGTCGGCCCCAGCCCAAGAGGCAGCGGAGGTGGTGCAGTGTTGTGGCTATTCCAGAGCTCCAGTAGCAGTTGCTTCTGGCCCCAAGCCCACCTGATAGGAGGAATCAAGTGGTGGATCAGAATGGGAGTGCAGAGATTGCTTTGCCCTGCTTGGAACTGGGTCGCAGTCCTGGTTGGTGGTTCTTGGGGAAGAGGAGTGCTGTTGTGGCAGAGCTTTCAGTGACAGTGGAGTAGAAGTAGCTCTGAAGATAGCAACACAGCCCCAAAAGCTTGGACACAGCACTCTCTACTCTATAAGCAGTCATACTCTGACAAAAAGCTCAAAAGTCAAGTAGTTGGCTGGGAATATGAACTGTGGGAAAAAATGGATGCAGACTCAGATTCAGACTCTAGAATATTTTTTGGTGACAAAGAAGATCCAAACATGCAGCCAGAAGTCAACAAAGTCAAAGAGCCTACATCAAAAGCCTCCAAAGAAAAATATGAATTGGTCTCAGGCCATGGAAGAGCTCCAAAAGGATTTGGAAAAGCAACTAAGAGAAGTACAGGAAAAATTGGGAAGAGAAATGAGAGTGATGTGAGAAAACTATGAAAAACAAGTCAATGATTTGCTAAAGGAGACCCAAAAAATACTGAAGAAAATAACACCTTAAAAAATAGACTAACTCAAATGGCAAAAGAGCTCCAAAAAGCTAAAGAGGAGAAGAATGCCTTGAAAGGCAGAATTAGCCAAATGCAAAAGGAGGTCCAAAAGACTACTAAAGAAAATACCACCTTAAAAATTAGATTGGAACAAGTGGAAGCTAGTGACTTTATGAGAAATGAAGATATTATAAAACAGAAACAAAGAAATGAAAAAATGGAAGACAATGTGAAATATCTCACTGGGAAAACCACTGACCTGAAGAATAGATCCAGGAGAGATAAGTTAAAAATTATCGGACTACTTGAAAGCCATGATCAAAAAAAAGAGCTTAGACATCATCTTTCAAGAAATTACCAAGGAAAACTGCTCTGATATTCTAGAGCCAGAGGGTAAAATAGAAATTGAAAGAATCCACCAATTGCCTCTTGGAAAAGATCCCAAAAAGAAAACTCCTAAGAATATTGTCACCAAATTCCAGAGTTCCCAGGTCAAGGAGAAAATACTACAAACAGCCAGAAAGAAACAATGTGAATATTGTGGAAACACAATCAGAATAACATAAGATCTAGCAGCTTCTACATTAAGAGATCTAAGGACTTGGAATATGATATTCCAGAGGTCAAAAGAGCTAGGATTAAAACCAAGAATTACCTACCCAGCAAAACTAAGTATAATGCTCCAAGGCAAAATATGGATTTTCAATAAAATAGTGGACTTTCAAGCTTTCTTGATGAAAAGACCAGAACTGAATAGAAAATTTGACTTTCAAATACAAGAATCAACAGAAGCATGAAAAGGTAAACAAGAAAGAGAAATCATAAGGGACTTACTAAAGTTGAACTGTTTTGTTTACATTCCTACATGGAAAGATGATGTGTGTAATTCATGACACCCTTCTCAGCATTAGGGTACCTGAAGGGAATATACACACACATATATGTATATAGATATAGATAGATAGATACATACATATTTGTGTGTGTGTTTATATATATATGTGTGTGTGTATATACATATATATATTATATACATATATATGTAGAGAGAGAGAGAGAGAGAGAGGGCACAGGGTGAGTTGAATATGAAAGGATGATATCTAAAAAATTAAATTAAATTAAGGAGTGGGAGAGGAATATATTGAGGGAGGGAGAAAGGGAGAGATAGAATGGGGTAAATTATCTCACATAAAGTTAGCAAGAAAAACCAGTTCTGTTGGAAGGGAAGAGGGTGCAGGTGAGGAGGAACGACTGAATCTTGCTCTCATCGGATTTGACTTGAGGAAGGAATAACATACAGACTCAATTGGGTATCTTACCACACCAGAACATAGGGAGAAGAGCATAAAAAGGGGGGATGATAGAATAGACAGCAGATGGGGGAGGAAGTAATCAAAAGCAAACACTTTTGAAAAGGGACAGGGTCAGGGAGAAAATTCAATAAAATGGGACAGGACAGGATGGAGGGAAATATAGTTAGTATTTCACAACATGACTATTATGGAAGTGTTTTGTATAATGATACATGTGTGGCCTATGTTGAACTGCTTGCCTTCTTAGGAAGGGTAGGTGGGAAGAGGGGAGAGAATTTAGAATTCAAAGTTTTAAAAGCAGATGCTCAAAAAAAAAGTTGTTTTTGCATGCAACTGGGAAATAAGATATACAGGCAATGGGGCATAGAAATCTATCTTGTCCTACAAGAAAGTAAGGTGAAAGGAGATTGGGGGGAGTGGGGTGACAGAAGGGAGGGCTGATTGGGGAATGTGGCAATCAGAATATATGCCATCTTGGAGTGGGGGGAAGGAGAGTAGAAATGGGGAGAAAATTTGTAACTCAATATCTTGTGGAAATCAATGCTGAAAACTAAAATATATTAAATAATGAAATATGGAATTCAAAAAAATATGAGGAGACAGAGTATCAGAAAGGTTAAATGACTTGTTCATTCATATTATATGGCTCATTCTTATTAGAGTTGAGATACACTCAGAACTTTACAACTCCCAGGCTCTATGATTTTTCTATCTGAAAAAAAATCCGGGAATTCTATTGTCTAAAGATAATAAAGACTTCACTAATATACTAAGCATTATATTAATTGTACTAAGCAAGTTAATTTCTCTTTTAGCTTTCATTCATCATAGAAGACTTTGTTCTTAAATGCAATTTATTTTCAAAGTACTGTAAAGACAAAGGTGCTATTGACTCAATTATAATCTTTATCAAACAAAAATGATGATGTATAACAGTGTTACACATCAATAAACAAAATAATCTTTTGTTATCACCTTGCTTTGTTGCAAATGGTATTTATTGAAATGAAATCATAATAGGATCATTTCTGTGTGAAATATATAGGATCTTAATTCTCTCTAACCAACATGCAGTAACAAGATCCAGCCTCAAGATGGTGGTAAATTACCATTTCTATCAGGCTTTGGTTTGCTATATTGTCTTTGCCCCCAAGGACTCAAAACTTCTCTGTATTAAGGAGGAAAGTATTTGCTTTAGGGTAAATAAGGTTCTTATTGACTAACCTTGAGCAATGTTCTTGGTATGAATAAGAAATACCATTCCAGCAAATTAATTGGAAATTTGAATTCATATTTTTTTGCATCCTATAAGATAGGTTATTAGCATCAAAAAAGACTTTTGTAATTTTATGTAAAAGCCGCATCTCTGTTGATTTAGATTCTTTCAACTGTGATCTTGGTCACAATCTTTCTACACATGATGACCTTTATCTTTTCCCTGTTAATTTTTTTAAAGTCTTAATTCCTCTCATTTGTCCTCCTGGCAGAGTTTATATTTAATAATAATGATAATAGTAGCTAGAATGTATGTAGTATTTTAATGTCTTTTAACTATCACAATAACAGTGTGACACCAATACCATTACTTTCCTCATTTTACAGATGAGGAAACTGAGGTTAAGAGTAGTTCAGTGACTTGACCAGGATAATACAGCTAGTAACTATGTGAGTTCAAATTTGAACTCAGATCTTCCTGATTCCAAGTCTAACACTCTAGTCACTGTCTGTTAGTCAAAAAACATTTATTAAACACCGAGTACACGTCAGGTCCTGTGCTAAGCTCTAGTCTAGGTATATTGAGAAAGGTAAAAGGTAGTCCTTGTTTCAAGGAGTTCACAATTTAATGGGGGAAACAACATGCAAATAACTAGGTATCGTTTAGCTACATACACAATAAAGTGGAAATAATCTGTTGATTATTGAGAGAAGACACTAGAATTAAGGGAGATAGGGAAATCCTTCCTTGGAAAGGTAGGATTTTAGTTGAGATTTGAAGGAAGCCAGGAGGCAGAGATGAAAAGGAGGGAATTTCAGGCAAGGAGGACAGCCAAAGAAAATATCTGGAGTCAGGAGATGGAGTTGCTTCTGTGAGGACCAACAAGGAGGTCACTGTCACTAGATCACAGAGCACGTGGTAGGGTGTAAGGTATAAGAAGACTGAAAAAGTATGGGAGGGCATGGGAAGGGAAGGAGAAGGTTATGAAAGGCTTTAAATGCCAAATCGAGGATTTTGTATTTGATCCTAGTCATTAGAATTTATTGAGTAGAGAGGTGAGTTCATCGCACTCATGCTTTAGGAAGATTTTGACTGGGTGGAGAATGGACAGGAATGAGGAGAGACTCATGGTAGACAGACCAACCAGCAGGCTATGGCAATAGTTTAGGCATGAAGTGATGAGGAGAGTGCGGTAGTGTCAGAGGAAAGAAGAAGATCTATGCAAAAGATGTTACAGAGGTGAAATTGATAACTCTTGGCATCAAACAGGATAGGGGGGAGGAGATGAGAGAGTAAACAATAAAAAATGACACATAGGTTATGAACCTGGTGGACAGGGGAAATGTTGGTGTACTTGACAGCAATAGTTAAATTCAGAAGGGTTCGTTTAAGGGATGGGGGGTGGGGAAGGAGTTGGACATTTTGAGTTTAAGATTTCTACAAGGATATCCATTTCAAAATGTCAATAGGCAGCTGAAAATGCAAAACCAGATGTCAGCAAAGTGGTTAGGGTTGGATAAGTAGATTTGAGAATCACCAGCATAGAAATGATCATTGAATCTATGGGAGTTTCACCAAGTGAAATAGCATAGAGGGACAAGAGAAGAGGTCCCAGGACTGAGCTTTGCAGGACACCCATAGTCAAGCAGGAGTGGTCAGTCAGATAGGTAGGAGAAGCAGAAGACAGTGGTGACATCTAGTGGCCTAAATTATTTTCTACAGTCTCCAGGCTTGAAAGCTCAGCCATCTCTGATTCTTTCCCTATCTTTGACCTTCCCATCTAATCAATCACAACCTTGTCTAGTCTTCCTTTATGCTGTCTCCTGCATCTGTCTCTTTGTCCTTACTCCCACTGCCAGCAGATTACTTCAATCCTTTTTGCTTCCAACTTAGACTAATAGAACAGCTTTCTAATTGTTCTGCTCACCTCCAATCCATCTCCTGTGGCCCCCTTTGTGTGTGTAGGTCAGAATTTGTCATTTCATTGGTGTAGAAATTCACTCCACTTGAGCAGATATCATCATCATTCATGTCTCTAACTTGAAATCTTAAAGACTGCCTGAGTTCAGTGAGAGATTGAGACTTGTCCAGGTCACAAAGATAGTATGTGTCAGAGACAGGATTTAAACCCAAATCTTCTTGTTTGGATCCACTACATCCCAAGGCTTCATCTCTTAATCTTACTAATTGTTCACCTTTTGCGTAAGGCACAAAATTCAAAATCACTCATTACTTCATTCAACAAACATTTATAAACACACGCAGGACGCTATACTGGCAACCCATTCGATAGGCATTCACTTTCCTACAAAACGTTCGAGGATTTTATAAACACTTTTGTTATTGGGAGGCAGCATTATCAAGTGGATTGAGAGCCAGGATTGAAACCGAGAAGATCTGGATCTAAATTCCACACGTTTCCTGTGTAATATTGGACTGATCACTTAACTTATCAGTGTTTTGGGTAGGTTGTATCAAACTCAAATAGAAATGGATCCCTGTGGCAGCATATCGACCTGGAAAAACACAAATTAATATTATCTAGTTTTATCATTTTTATCATATTTTTCTTTATTTTGTTAAACATTGCCCAATTGTGTTTTAATCTGGTTCTGGTTGCACTTGGGAGTGTTTCTGGTCTGCTATACCTCTGGTTTTTGCAACTCTTTAAAACTATAAGTGGCAGAGAAGGTGCTGACCTTCATTGGTGGAAGGAGTTTTCTCACCTGGACTCTCACTAAAGCAATAAAATCACAGGTCCAGTTTTTATCCCCCATTGTTATTCTGAGTTATTGTTATGCAATCTCAACTTATCTTTCAAACATTTTCTCCAATTATTCCCTTCAGGAAATATTTGTTCCCAGAAGACTTGTCACAGAATCATAAATTTAGAGTTTTAAGGGACCTTAGAGACCATGAAATTCAACCCTCTCATTTAACAGAAGAAGAAAATGAGGCACAGGGAAGTTAAGTGATTTGCCCAGGATTACTCAACATATAAATCTCTGAGGTAGAATTTGAACCTAGGTCATCTGGATTCCAAGCCCACTATACCATGCTTCCTCCAGTGGTCAGAGAGAGAAGAAGGAAGAGGAAGAGGAGGAAGAGGAGGAGATCAGATTGTTAGAGAACAATCCATATTCTGCTTAGTCCTTTTCAAAAAATAATTAATCCAGATTCTCTCAAGATGGTCTGGCTACAACTCTGAAAGGAAAAAATCATGGTGACATCCCACCCTGTGAGAAGTACAGGTCAGTCCAAAGTCAGAAACGGGCCACCTGAAACATAAGAGGAAAAATTGTAGAGAAAGATATATCAAGAAAACATTTTCCTTAATAGCTAACACCACTAGAGTGCTTAAAACAAGACAAAAAAAGGGGAAATATATAAATATGTTTGGTACGAATAAGCTTTCTTTGCTGCAAAACTTAGATATGAGATTTTCAACTAATCCTGGGGTATTTTGAATGCTGTTGAGTAGTCATGACATCCTACTGTTGGAAAGAATGTTGATGAAGGGTGGAGTTGGTGTGAGAGCTTTGGAGAGGATACTCATGGTGCCAGACTCTTTTGGAGACTGACTGTAGACGAGGACTGCACAACACATGGCCCTCAGGCCACTTGCAACCTGATGAAGGATTTTGGGCAGCCTGCAAAAAATGTAGGGTTGCCCCTGCATATTCTTCTGTTTGTCATGCGACATGCGGCAACCAACCATGTCAGTCTGTCTTTAGTCTAAACTATCTGTGGCCCAAAGAAGTTTAGCCTATTATAATTTTGGCCCCCACCTACTGCCAAGTGGTGCAGGTCTGCTGTAGATGGAGGTAAAGGATGGGGAGAGGGGGAGGGGAAGGAGGAAGGGAGAAAGGGAGAGAGAGGGAGAGAGAGAGAGAGAGAGGCAGGCTTGCCTCCTTAGGAACTTTGGGGAATTTCTCAGTGGGTAATATTGATAACTATCTCTTGGTTAAGCTGCTCTCATCTAAAGAGTTCATTTACTCTGCACATCGTCTGGTATATTCTAATCTATATAACTTCTCTGATTTCTGTTTACTATTTGCCTTGGAAAAATGGGTGAACTTGCTCTTCATTATTTGCAATAGTTTTTTGTGTAACCAGAATTTAATGGCAGGGAATCTAACTGGTGAGTGTAAGCTCAGGGTAAACCTCCCCTCTTAAAAGGACCAGGCAAGTAGATTTCGTTTGGAATCTATGGCGCCCTTGGACTACATTTAGGGGACAGATAGGTGTAATTTTAGTCTAGTTTTCCCTTGGAGACCAGAGGAAAGAGTGTCTAATATGACTGTGCCCAGGGGCTTGCCTGCCCCTAAACTTTAGTGATCTTGCTAGTTTCCCTCCTTTCCTCCAGTCTTCCGGTCTTACCTATCAATAACTCACACAAGCCATATTTAGACAACTCAGGTTGACCTTTCATGGGCATACACTTTAAAAAAATATGAACTGCAATTTAAGAACATTTTTGGTTCTGGAGCTGTATGATGAACAAGGGGCATCAGAACTCCTTCCACAGATGCAGATAAATTGCTGAATTCATCTAAAACTCAGTCTTATTGCCTGGAGCACTGAGAATTTAAATAACTAGCCCAAGGTTACACAATCAGATGCCTCAAAGCCAGATTGTGAACTCAGGTCTCTTGACTCTATGGTTACCAACTATCACTAAGCCACATTGCCTCTTTAAGATGCTAAAAGAAACTTAAACATTGCTCATGGGGCAGGCTAGATTTCAAAGCCTAAGGCATTCAAGGCAGTGTGGTAAGAAATTAATTCAGTATGTGAGCCAGTTTAGTATAAATAGCATGACATCTGAACAAATTTGTTATAAATATCAGTCAAGATACAGAAACCAATCTTAAAGTCCTGACGAATATCAAAGGGCTCAAGACCCCAGGCCAAAGTAGTGTCCAGAAAAAGACTGTTGATAATTAATCAAGTCACTGACACTGGATACATTCTTGTCTGAATACCATGCCGAAATAACCCCAGGGCAAAAGATTCTCTACTTAAACTTTCCACCTGGTGTTAGAAACTGATGGATGCCCAAGCACAAACATTACCCTTATTCTTCTTTAAGTGATCAAACCTGGAATAACAAAATCAGTACCTGACTTAACCAAAATTTTACTTTATTCATGCTGTAAAGGAAAGGCGTTCTCTTGAGCATTTGCTATCACTGAAGCGGAAATAACTGACCTGCATGGGTGGTATTTAGTTGGCCTTAAGGAAGTTTTAAATCTGGGCAGAGACTTACTTAGGATAAAAATGCCACCAGCAGCTGACTCCCTGACTTACACCTAAGATGCTGTAATCAAGCATTTATAAAGATATTTAGAATTCTTCTAAAAGGAATGCCACTTTTTCACCTTTTTGATTGTTAGTTGAACCAATTGTTAGCAGGATACCAACATGTATGAGTTAACAAAACATATTCTCTCTGGGACATGTTTTTAGATTTTAGCACAACTAGAAAATATGTGACATGAGGTAGCCGGAAAATGAGATGTCCAAAAGGATATTTTTTCTAATACTACCCAACCATACTGAAGTAAAAGGCAACACTTGTCGTTCCCTTTACCTGTATGATTTCATGATAAACGGGTCTTCAGCAAAATGAGATTTCTTCTGGAAAAAAAGGAGTTTTTTTTAATGTGACTTGAAAGTGCCCCATTTAAAGCTTGGAGATTGTTATTTATATTTAAGTATTCAGTGCGTAATATAAAGTTCCATTTTTTGAAAAAAAAAGCTTAGAAAATGGTTTGAATTTTCATCTTCCTTTTCCTGTGTTGAAAAAAATAAATCTAGTTTCTAAAAAGAAAAGATATAAAAACAATTTTCTGGAATTTTTTTAAAGCCAGCCTTCTTTAATGACCCCAGCCCACAAAGACATCATTCTTTTCTGAGTTAACATAGCACTTGTCTGTATCATTCACTTAGCATTTATTCAAACTCATTCAAACATTCACAAAACATTTACTAAGCATCTACTAGGGACAAGGTATTGTGCTAAATGCCAGAGATACAAAGGTAAAGTTGGGTACAATCCAACTCATAAAGAACTTAGAAAATGTAAACTTGTGGGATAGTTTTACTTTTGAGGTCTATATGGCATTCCTCCTACCTTAACTATAAACCTCATAAGGCCAAAGACCATGTATCACAATTTTTTGTATCTGTTCCAATGTTTTGTACAAGTCATCACTCCATATGTGTATATTAATTTCCCATACTCTCTAAGGAGGTACATTTTCTAATCACTCACCTGTTGGCCTGGCATCCCTGATTACTTTTGCTGAGTTGATTTTTTTGCCAACCTACATAATTCATTCCTTTTTGTGTTATGACACAACTCCTATAGACTGTTCACTAATTTAGTAGCATTTTACTGATTTTTAATATCCATCAAAATGTTAAATATTCATCAAAATGCCTATTTAGTGGAAGTATGACTTAACTAATCAACTCTAAATCCACTCTGTTGCTTTTTTTAGGCCAAAGAAAATCCAAATGCATCTGAGGGTGGGTGCAAGGGCCTGAGATTCCATGTGCTATTCCCAGTGGATTAATTTTAGGATTCCCTTGATTCATTTATTCCAATTTATTTTAAGACTTAAGAAAGCTGTGGAGGAGAGGACAGAGTCCTGGCACGCTTAACCTATCTACAGAACAAGCTCTGGGCAAGAAGATATCAACAATAGAAAAATATACAACTCACTTGGTTAATCATTGGACTGGTCCATTACCAACCTATTAATGACACCAATAGTTATGGTAATGGAGAAGCTGGTTTGTTATATATGAAATTTTTGGCCTCTTTAAAATGAGACACTGAAAATTGACACACAGTTTTTTTTTCAAATAAAATCATTAAAAACAACCAAAACAGGAGCCCAATCTAAGTTTCAAAAACCTTGATGGATGATGAAAGAAGAGGGAGTTAGCAGAGACCTATCTACTAAGTATTGAAGAATGCATAGGATCACTTTATCTCTTTGTGGATATTCTCTTCTCTCCAGGTTCTCCTCTTTCTTAGTCTACTCTGCTTACTCTGCTCTCTTAATCAATTTCTCCATATCATACCTATCCAATATGGGTATCCCCCCAGGCTCTGTCCTGGACCCTCTTTTCTTCTTCCTCTATATTATCTCACTTGGTGACTGCATCAGTTCCCATGGTTTCGACGATCATCTCTATGCAGAGATATTTTTTTAAAAAAAGGCAATATAGCGAATATCAACATCTATCAATGCCTCCACTTCCAGTCTTCTAAGTGCTCTGTTATCTGTTTTCCAACCCAAAAAAAGTTGGAAATATATTGAAATTACACAAATCATGTATGAAATTAACTTTACAGCCACCCTAAGGCAACTGGGCATAGTAAAAAGAGGTAGAAGATCTGGGTTCCAGTCCCAACTCTGTCACTTAGTAGCCATGGGGTCTTGGGCAAGATTTTTTACCTTTCCAAGGCTCTATTTCTTCATCTGTAAAATATGGAGATAAAAACATCCCCCTTTGCCCACTTCACTGGGTTATAAATGAGAATTATCAAATCACATGTAGTATGGGTACATAAAAGCACTTTGGGAACTGCAGAGACCTAAAACCAATATAAGGTATCTTTATTAACCTGTGTTAACAGCTCTTAATTCTTATAGTAATAGAAGAACGATCTTTGATTTCATAAGTGAGAGAAATTCCAAGTGTGAGAATTCTTTCTAACAACCCCACAGATCACAATTCACCTATGAATATTACTCTTTATCATCTACTTAAGTAGATAAATCCTAGGCCTGAGCCATATAAGGGTTAGGTGAGTTTCCCAGATTATACAATTAATAAGTATCAGAGGTGGGATGTGAACCTGGCCTTCTGAACTTCAGGTCCAACACACTGTCTACCACACCATGTTGTGATCAGCAAATGAATTAGAAGTATTTGTGGATGACACTCTATTTAAGCAAAGACCATGACAACTACAGTAGTAACTAATCTTTAGGGGCAGGACTATTTATTCCCCAAAGAAAAAGGTCATATTATACTGTATCCATATTAGAAACTGTGTCCTAAGAATTCTGATTCCCTGCACTTGGGTGAATGAGAACCATATGGAAATGGAGTTTTTGTCAGTTCTGATTTAATGACACCAAAATCTTATTCTTAGAGCAAATTTATATAGCACAGTTGGCATTCCCATGTTCTAGAACATGATGCGAGATCTATCTAGAATGTAAACTTCTCAAGGGTAATGATCCTTTCCTTTTCTATGTAGGTATTCCCAGCACCTAGGACAGAACTTTGCACGTATTAGGTGTTTCAGAAAGTGTGTGTTATTGAGTTGAACTGGATTTCAATGATTGTTAGCCAACAGCATAATGATATACAGAGATTAAAAAGAGGCATGTTCACAGTAAATTGAATTGACCTCTATTTTTTCTATCTAGAAAAGAGGTATCTGTTCTGGGTTGGGATGAGCAGACGGAGCTTGAAAGTCCTGGGAAGAAAAGGAATGATTTCATTCTCATATAGCTGAGATACTGGCACATTCAATTAATTAAGCTCAAAAAATATTTGCCGTCTAATGTATTATTTCTTTTGTGCTACCCATTTGATTAGGACCTCACTTCTGTTCAAGTAATATTGACTGCAAAGAGCTTTGCCAAACACAAGCGCATTGTTTCAAGCGCGATCAACATGATGAAGGACTGATAAGCAGTTACTCTTTACATATACTTTGGCCCAATGTAATGAACATTGTTCTTTTTTCCACTTCATAATAGTTTAAGACAGGGCTGTCCAACTTTAGGTTTTTATTGAAACAACAGACAATATATTTTGATTTGCCATTTTAGTGAGAGCTCTGGGGTAGCTCGGCTTTGTTTACTAAAGCATTTATGTAAATTTCTACGCTTATAGTCAGGCCGCGTAAATCAAACCGCGGCTGCATTTTGGACAGCCCTGGTTTAAGAGAACAAAAGCTAGGCCTATCAAAATAGTAAGAATTATTTCCAACTTTTTTAAAAAGCATTTTCATTGAACTTGGGCCTTAGGTCCTCCATCTCTACACTGGGGATAACAGAATTAGTGTATTGTAACTAGCAATCAACCAATAAGCTTTTATTAAGTACCTATGCTGCGCCAACTACTGTGGCTATAGTTCTTGATTTCTGAAAGGACCTTACCTCAATTTTTTCCCAGATTGCTTCATAGTTCTCTTGGTGTTGGATATCTTCCATCAACTGCTGAATTAAAGCAGTTTTACTAGAGGCAGAGCTCTCATTTTTCTTAGAGGTTGGAGCTATCTCTGACTTTTCGGCTCTATATTTTTTGATGCCAGATGTAGGCATGCACAACTCTTCATCAGAAAGAATATCACTGAGAGGACCAGATTCAATGCTTTCCCCCAGGGAAGATGCGATATCACTTGAAGAACTAGGGGATATTCTGCCTAACCTTTTGTGCTTTGTTTTAATCTGGTAGGTCGGATAGATTTCAGAATCTGAATTCATTTCTGACAGCTCCCAATCATCAATATTCTGAACGGTTTCTCCTCTGGGTTTCTGAGGCAGAAGCTTGGTCAGATTTTCCAGCTTTAACGCTAACACTTCAGTTTGTTTAAGGTGGGATGGAAGAGCTAAGTATTCATCAGAACCATACCAGGCCTCCACAACTTGGCCATTTCTAGCAACATGACTTGGAGAAGAGGAATAGCATTGTTTGCTTTTGTCTTTTGAAAGAATGGTTAACGGGGAGATGATGGAGTCTGAGCCAGATACAGAGTCATTTCCTTGGGAAACAGGTGGTAAACTGGTTGGAATCAACTTCGGGGACAGTTTGGCATTCACATTTCTTGGACTGCAAAGATCAGCTGAGGATGGGGAAGCAGAATCTGTCTCTGGCCTTTCTCTGGACTTGAAAGTACAAGAAGGAATTCCATTCGGCACCACTGAGTTTTCCATATTTTCAGCTGGTTTGGCTGCCTCAGCACCAGATTGCCCTTGAGGTGGTTGACATGAAATTGTAATCTCAGAGGTTTCATCATATTTTCTTCGGGGGGCTTTTTCTTTACGATTGTATTCATTAAGTCTTTCTAGGCTACAAGAGATTTCTTTAAAGTGGCCCATGACTGGGTTTTCAAGATTCCCATCACCTGTTTTGTGCAAACACTCATAAGACTGGCTAACTGCTGATGGGCTGTTTGCATAAGAGGATTGTAACACCAGACATAGCTTGGATCGGTCAGGTGGATCCAAAAGGGAGGGTGTACTTCTACTCATTTCTGCCTTTAAGAGAATCATCTGTTTTTTCCCATCACTGTCTTTGAGTTCATTTTTTAGAGTATCTTCCTTAAGAAAAAGTCCCCTTTTGGGCAGAGTAGGTTGTGTGGGAGAATCTTCATTATAATTAAAACAGTCTCTTATTGACCTCTTGGGGGTTGGATTTTCAGAGACAGGAGGATGTGTTTTTGCACCGGGTTTGGATGAGGAATGGTTTTCCTTTGTCCCTGCATCAGAAGAGCGAAGCCTGTCCTTCTTTTGCCCTGAGCCTGTAGAACCAAGAGGAGACAAGACCTGAGGCTCTTTGGCTACAGGTATTTCTTTGCTCTCATCATTTCCACCTTCATCTCCTGCTGAAAGCGTCAAGTGAGTACCCTCCTCACTAATGGCTTCACTGTCCTGGGAAGGAATTTGGTCAGCAGCTACTGTAAGGAGACCAACACTTCTAATAAGTTCTGGGAAGTCTTTTTCCATTTTACTCCAGGAGTCAAAGGACTTGGTTTTAACCTGGCCAGAGGTCATATCACCCAAGGCACCAAGCAAATCCTCACTGGGGCTGTAGTCAGACAGTTCAAAAGCTGTAATGCCACAATCCAGGGACAGGTAATTCTGGGAGCATTTGATGGTTAACTGTCCAGAATCATCCACTTCAGTTAAAGAGTCCAGACGACCCTGGAACAGACAATGGAAATGGTTTGAGGAAATGCAATCTCAATTACAGTTAACCGTTCCACATCACAGCTTTTCCCATCACAATTTTGATAAATACTGGCTTGGCATAAGAAATTAAATAGTAATATTTGGGGAGTTTTGTGGAAGCTTCAGACAACATGTGAAGGCCAGCAGATGACAGTCTATGACCAAATACTTAACCCAAATTTTACAATAAGGTACTATAAATATCCTATAAAAGAGAAAAAGAAAAAATTCAAACTTCTGGATCAAAAAATTTTACCCAGATTTTTTGGTTCACAGGAATGAGGCACCCCCTGAGATGTGGAAGGGATAACTGCATAATATTCCACTCCTGCTCAGATGAATTATTAGCACACACTAGAGAAAAGTTTAGAAATGTAATCAGTGTAACTGGTTTCTAGAAGGACATATATAGGAGGATAACATTCAATCACCACATGGTTTTGTACAATCAACTTCTTAAACACTGGGGATTTTTTTTAATATGGTAGACACAGTCTAAATAGAAATGTTTTCATTCTGACCCAAATATAACCATTTCTTCCTGAATATTCTCTATTTTAGAAAAGCTAAACATATATGCTACCTTTGTTAATTTACCTCAATTAAAAATTCCCTGGGGTCCATCTTCTTTTAGATAAATCAGATATTTTGATCTTTACAACTGTCACCAACATAACAAAAATATTTCCTATTTTGATTATTTTTTATTTATCCTATAATCTGTATGTAGGCATTTGCATGTTGTCTACCCCTTCAGCCTGTGGGGTCTTTGAGAGCAGGGACTGCTTAGCTTAGCAATGGCATATCCTTATTACCTTGCCATTGCTTGGAGGGGATCCAGCTGAATCCTAGACTTGCCCCAGCAAGGTTGGGCTCCCTAATGACTCACATGGAACCACAGAGAGGCAGCTGAAAGCTTTCTTTTTTAAAGGTATTTTGATAAAAAAAAAATTTCAATATAATTGGCTTCCTTTGTATTGTGTATATTTTATGTATTTAAAAACATTATTCAGAAAAGAGGTCCAGGATGGGGAAAAATACAGAACTCAAAATTTTATAAAACGTGAATGCTGAAAATTAAAAGTAAATAATTAATTTTTTTTTAAAAAAAAGAGGGCTACAAGCCTCTCCAGACTGTTAAAGGAGTCCACAGCACATAAAAATATTAAGAGCCCCTAGATTAATCATCAGGACTTGTGGATAGCCCCTGTCCCCAGCTCCAAAGAGGGGCAACGTCCAAAGGTGCAGAAACCAGGCCAGATCAGAAATCAGCAATGGGAGCTTCCTATTACATCAAATTCAAGAGAGCGGTATAGGAACAAAAAGTTAGTAACCATACCGGAGGTCTGAAGCCAGAGAGATATGCATGGAAATCAGGAGGCATGCTAGCACAAGTATCAGAAAAATAGTTATTCATTCTTCTATTAATTTCTCTCTGATGGTGAAAAACACTCTCAAACCTTTCCTTTAACACTGTTTTGTCAGGTGGTTACAAGCAGTGGAAGCACTAGGCCAAGGATGAATCTGTGCATCCAAAGAGCCTAAAGAGAGCACTGAATTTGGAGTCAGGGAGTCTGGGACCAAATCAGGGTTCCACCACCTACAAGTCCGTGTTACCTTGGGCAGCTCACTCAGTCTCTGAGTCTGTTTTCTCATATGTAAAGTGAGAGCTTTAGACTTGATAATCCTCCCTTCCATCACTAATCTGTGATGCTTTAATTGTATTACTTCTTTTGTGTAGTTGCTCAGGAATAACTTTTAATAAAGGGACAGCATTCCTATGTCACTCATATTATTTCTACCCTTAGCTATGAGTTTCTGACAAATAAGCATACTCTTTGAATGTGACCTTTTTTTTTAACAGCGGTATCACTGTATAAAATTACATGTCCTCCATGGGGGATCAATCAACTTTCATTGGTAATCAAGGTGACAAGGATCTAAGGGGAATTTCACACTTAACTCGGGTCTATCTTTAGGTCAGTTATTTTTTATAAGAAAGTCAGATGCCAGGGGGGGAGCCAAGATGGCAGCTGGAAAGAAGGGACTTAGTTGAGCTCCCCCCAGGTCCCTCCAAAAACCTATAAAAATGGCTCTGAACAAATTCTAGAACTGCAGAACCCACAAAATAGAAGAGGGAAGCAGGGCTCCAGCCCAGGACAGCCTGGATGTTTGCTGAGTAGGGTCTATCGCATGAAACTGGGAGTGGAGCAGAGCAGAGCCCAGCTTGAGCCACACCTGGGCAAACCAGACTGAGAGCCAGGCAGAACAGGCTATAGCACCCTGAATCAGTGAGATGTGGCAGTTATCAGACTTCTCAACCCACAAACACCAAAGACAACAGAGAAAGTTAGTGGGAAAAACTGCAGGGACTGAGTGAAAGGAGTTTGTGGTTCAGCGACCACCCCAAAGGCAGCAGAGGTGGTGCAGCTCTGAGGCTGCTTACAGAGCTACAGCTGCAGTTGCTTCCAGGCCCAGGCCCACCAGGTGGGAGGAATTAAGTGGTGAATCAGAGCAGGAGTGCAGAGTCAGCTGAGATCTGAGTCTGGTACAGGTTGGCGGTTCTTAGGGGACGAGTAGCCCTGGTGTGGCAGAGCTTGTTGTGTAGAAATAGTTCTGAAAACAACAGCACAGCCCCTCAAGCTTGGGACAGAGTACTCTCTACTCTACAAGCAGTCATACCCCACTGAAAAACTCAAGGGTCACGTAAGTCGGCTGGGAACAAGGCCAGGCAGCAAAAACAGACTCAGATTCAGACTTTGGAATCTTTCTTTGGTGACAAAGAAGACCAAAACATACAGCCAGAAGAAGTCGACAAAGTCAAAGAGCCTACATCAAAAGCTTCCAAGAAAAAATATGAATTGGTCTCAGGCCATGGAAGAGCGCAAAAAGGATTTGGAAAAGCAAGTTAGAGAAGTAGAGGAAAAATTGGGAAGAGAAATGAGAGTGATGTGAGAAAACTATGAAAAACAAGTCAATGACTTGCTAAAGAAGACCCAAAAAAATACTGAAGAAAATAACACCTTAAAAAATAGACTAACTCAAATGGCAAAAGAACTCCAAAAAGCGAATGAGGAGAAGAATGCCTTGAAAGGCAGAATTAGCCAAATGGAAAAGGAGGTCCAAAAGACCACTGAAGAAAATACTACCTTAAAAATTTGTTTGGAGCAAATGGAAGCTAGTGACTTTATGATTATAAAACAGAATGAAAGGAATAAAAAAAATGGAAGGTGATGTGAAATATCTCATTGGGAAAACCACTGACCTGGAAAATAGATCCAGGAGAGATAATTTAAAAATTATTGGACTACTTGAAATCCATGATCAAAAAAAGAACCTAGATATCATCTTTCAAGAAATCAAGAGAAACTGCCTTGATATTCAAGAACCAGAGGGTAAAATAGAAATTTAAACAATACACCAATCACTTTCTGTAAAAGATCCTTGAAAGAAAACTCTTACGAACATTGTTGCCAAATTCCAGAGCTCCCAGATCAAGGAGAAAATACTACAAGCAGCCAGAAAGAAACAATTGGAGTATTGTGGAAATACAATCAGGATAACACAAGATCCAGCAGCTTCTACATTAAGGGATCAAACAGCTTGGAATATGATATTCCAGAGGTCAATGGAGCTAAGATTAAAACCAAGAATCACCTACCCAACAAAACTGAGTGTCATGCTCCAAGGCAAAACATGGATTTTCAATAAAATAGAGGACTTTCAAGCTTTCTCAGTTAAAAGACCAGAGCTGAATAGAAAACTTGACTTTCAAACACAAGAATCAAGAGAAGCATGAAAAGGTAAACAAGAAAGAGAAATCATAAGGGACTTACTAAAGTTGAACTGTTTTTACATTCCTACATGGAAAGATGATGTGTATAATTCAGGATACCTCAGTATTAGGGTAACTGAAGGGAATATACATATAATATATATGTATGTATATATATATATGTATATATGTATGTATACATATATATGTGGACAGAGGGCACAGGATGAGTTGAATATGAAGTGATGATATCTAAAAAAATAAAATCAAATTAAGGGATGAGAGAGGAATATATTGAGAGAGGGAGAAAGGGAGAGATATAATGGGGTAAATTATCTCACATAGAAGCGGCAAGAAAAAGCAGTTCTGTAGGAAAGGAAGAGGGGGTAGGTGAGGGGGAATGAGTGAATCTTGCTCTCATTGGATTTGACCTGAGGAGGGAATAACATACACACTCAATTTCCCACAGGAAAGAAGGAGGAAGGAGATAAAAAAGGGGGATGATAGAAGGGAGAACAGATAGGGGGAGGTGGGAACCAAAAACAAACACTTTTGAAAAGAGAAAGAATCAAAGGAGAAAATTGAATAAAGGGGGATAGGATAGGAAGGAGCAAAATGTAGTTAGTCTCTCACAACATGAAGGGTTTTACATAATGATACACATGTGACCTATGTTGAATTGCTTACCTTCTTAGGGAGGGTGGGTAAGGAGGGAAGAAGAGAGAGAATTTGGAACTCAAAGTTTTAAAAACAGGTGTTCAAAAAAAATTTTTGCATGCAACTAGGAAATAGGATATACAGGCAATGGGGCATAGAAATTTATCTTTCCCTACAAGAAAGTAAGGGAAAAGGGGATGGGGGGAGTGGGGTGACAGAAGGGAGGCCTGACTGGGGAATGGGACAACCAGAATGTATGCCATCTTGCAGTGGTGGTAGGGTAGAAATGGAGAGAAAAATTGTAATTCAAACTCTTGTGAAAATCAATGCTGAAAACTAAAAATACTAAATAAATTAAATAAATTGAAAAAAGTCAGATGCCAGCAAATTGTAGTAATAGTCAACTCTGACTATCAAACAAAAACAAACACACAAACCAAATACACCACACAGGGAATTTTAAACGAGTAATATTGTGAAGTGGAAGCTAGGTGGCACAATGGATAGAGCACTGGGCTTTGAGTCAAGAAGACCCGAGTACAAATCCAGCTTCTGAATCTTCCTAGCTATATGACCTTGGGCAAGTCACTTAACTTCTGTTTGTCACTGGAGAAGGAAATGGCAAACCACTCCAGCATCTTTACCAAGAAAACCGATGGACAGTATGGTCCACGGGGTCATGAAGAGTTGGACATGACCGAATATTGTGAAGTCCCCAAACTTCCATATAAATCATCTTCCAAAAGTAGCTTTGTAAATTTCTTATGTGATGAAGTAGTCTAGTAAAAAGTGGATTTGGAGACAGAAAGCTTAGATACGAATCCTCAGCTCTGCAACCTAACTACCTCTGTGGCTGTGAATGAGAGATTTCATACCCTCTATGCTTCCCTGAACTCACCAATAAAATGATCACATTGGACTAGGTAATGTCAAGATCCTTTCCAGCTTTAAATGTAATGATTTTCAAAACTTCAAGCATATTTTCCCACAGAAAGAAGACTTAAAGTGACATCTAGGTGTGATGGTTTATACACAAAGTAGCTGAAATATCACACTGCAATGAGATCTTCTACCCACTTTCTGCCTGAGAGGCAATGGACTTAAAATGCAGAAGAAGACATACATTTTGAGACAATGGCCAACATGGGAATGTGTTTTGCTGCACTATGCATATTTGTTATGAGGGTTTTCTTTTCGTCTTTTTAAAATTATACTCTGAGGGGGTTGTGGGAGAAGAGATAAAGCATACTTCTAAGTAAATAAATCTTTTAAAATATATGTTTATCATAAAAATAAATGATATACATCATAAATAAATGATACACATAGTAAAAAATATGACAACTATATGCTGTCAATGGTTTTGTGTTTTATTGCTCAAATATAGAGTTTCAGCTACAAAATGAGTGAAATAGGATTTTGTGAGATAATCTTGGAACCTAACCACAACCACCATTTCTGTGGGCCATAGGAGATGGAAAAGATCTCAAATCCAATCCTCTAATTTTATATATGAAAAAAGAGGCTTAGAAAGGTTCATATGCTTTCCTGGGATGTACACATAGATGAGGATGATGCATGTATTGCCAGGGCTAGCTCAGTTTTTGTGAGGCTCTGAAGGAAAGTGTGGGAGAGAAGAGGTGTTAGACTAACTACCAAACTGATGGTTTACAGAACCTTTATGCTGACCTCATTGTTGCATGTCTATGAAACTTGGACATTATAACAGCATCATGCCAAGAAATGGATTCGCTTCCATTTGAATTGTCTTAGGAAGATTTTTGCCATTCACCTGGCAGGATAAGGTACCAGAAAGGTTCTTTCTTGAACTGAACTGCCGAGCATTCAAACTCTACTGCAGAGAGTGCAACTTGGATGGGCTGGCCATGTTGTTTGAGTGCCAAATATATGTTTGCTTAAAAGACTATATTATAGAGAACTCACACACAGCAAGTGCTCACATGGAAGTCAGAAGAAGCGATACACGAACATCTTCAAGATCTTTTTGAAGAATTTTGGAACTGATTGTGAGACATGGGAGACACTGGCACAGGATCACCCAGCATGGTGTGCCCTCATCAGAGAAGTGCTCTATGAGCGAAGTAAAATTGTAGTAGCTCAAAAGAAAGGTGAGATGCACAAATTTGAGACAACTCTACTCCAAATGTTCATATGGACGATTTGTGCCCGACCCGTGGTAGAGCCTTCCGAGCCAGTCAGACACATTTTATCTTGAACCCGAACACAGAGATGTTATTTTGGTCCTCTTTGAGCAGGAAGGACAACAACCAAATGTCAGAAGCAAGATCTGAACTCAAGTCTTCCTTATTTCAAGTCAGCTCTTTAAACACGACTAAATCGGGAGAATTTGTACCCCAAGATGAATTGATCAATAAAAGAATGTGATAGCTTGAGAAATACTTCCGCTTCTGCCTAAAGAAATAGAGTCTTCCCATTTCCACAGTGGCCAATAATGGTCTGTAGTGAGAAAAGACTATAGCAGTTTCTGCCCACCATCCACAGATATCTCTAAGCAACACTGGCATGCAATGCCATAGCTCAACAAATACTTCTTTAATCTCCCGTAAAAAAATCCCCTCCCATTCCTAGCATGACACACACCAGATATCTATATGTGCCAAAGTTGGCAGCTCAGGGGAGGCATGGCTTCCATTTCTGTAGGAAAGCAGACTGGAACTGTAGTTTCTTTTCATTGCTCAAGAATGATCACCAGAAGGATTCATCTAATTGTCACCAAGGAAAGAATAAAAGAAAGGTCTCTGAGTTTCTCAGAGAAAGTGACTAATGAGTTCCATCCTTCTGCTCCTTAAAAAAAAAGTTACTTTGAAATATTAATAAATACCTAGTCTTTAAACCTTCTTCTTGATAAGCCTCCAGGTTAGCTGCCTAATGTTTGCAAGAAGTAGAATCCCAAGTGGATATGGAGGTAAGAGGGTATGATTTTTATTGCCTTTTTTATTGTAGAAAACATAGAATTTAATTGTGCTCAGCCACCAGTACTGTCAGAGCAGCCAAGCAATATCTCAATCCAAAATATGCCTCCTCATAATACATTAATGCAGCAGCTTTTCTAATGAAGGTTATATTTTACGGAGGAGGATAATTTATTCATTTTATTATAGGCTTCAATCTTCACATAGATATTAAAGGAAACCTTTTCTTCTAGCTAGAAGCAAGAAATTTTGGTTGCTTCCTTACTCATTATTAAGCCACTGAAGTTCTATTTTCAACCCCCTTCCTGGATCCTTTTTTTTAAAAAACTAAATTTTGTGAACATAAAGGAGAAGCACTATTATTGGGGGCTTTACATAGCTTCCCCTCAGACCTGGAATACTTTATCAGTGCCTACACACTGCTACTCCTGTGTCAAGTTTCATGCTGTCCTAATTAAGTTCTCTCCTGGTTCCCTCCCATACCCTGCTCCATTCTTTGTATATTTTTCTTCTAAAGTAGGATCCAAGATGTTAGCAAATGTTTATGCCAAGATTATCATGTTGGCTTTCTAGTGAGAAAACTGTACCGCTTAGAGTGAGGATGTAACAAAAACAGGAATTCAATGCAATGCCAGTCAATCCAAAAATCAACCAACCAACAAGCATGAATTAAACACCAACTGGATGCCAGGAACTACAGTAGGCTCTAGAGATGTGATAACAAAAATTAAACAGTCCTTATCCTCAGTGATCTTACATTCTACCAGAGGAGATATGCACATAAATAAGCATATACCAAAGAAATATGAGCTAAGTCTTTTGGGGGAAAGAACTAGCATTTGGAGAAATTAGAAAAGATTTCATATAGAAATTGTCACTGGAGGAGAGTTTTGAAGAAAGCAAGGCATTCTAAAAGAGGACGCTCAAGCGGGAATACATTCCAGGCATAGAGGAAAGCCAGTACAAAGGTATCTAACCATCAACAACCATTTGCTAATAAACAAGCATTTAAGTGCCTACTATGTGTTGGATTCTGGGCATACCAAGATAAAAAACTAAAATCATCTCTGTCTTTAAGGATCAATTGGGAGTAGTAAAGTAAGAGGGAAAAGACTTCCATTATAGTTTTGGCTTTACCAGTGCCTTACTCTACGACCTCATAAAAGTCAGGATTCTGAAAGATCCTGATCACTTTCAGGTTTGAAACTACTAACTTCAGTTTTAAAGTAAAGATATATGAAAATAAAATAGGGCACCACATATAAAAAAACTGACATGACTCAATTTTTTTTAAATTACCAAAATTTTCCAGTCATCCTTCCCCCACCCACCCCCCATGATAACGCAGTAATTCTTCCAGGGGAAATTTTTGTATCCTCTCACTAATGATAATAAACACAGTGAGAACATTTGAATACTATTGCTGAATGATAATGGTTCTTTGTTAAATCTCTCAAACTTTCTTAGAGATGGAACCCAAACCAAAACACACTCTTGACCCTATCTGCCCTCCCTAATTAATCTTGAGATGAGTCTCTCAACCTGTCTGAGCCTCTATTTCTTCATCTGTGAAGTAGGGATGAAAAATACCTCTTTCGTTTACCGCAAAGTGATATTAGAGATGGAGCTTTACCTGTGATGTTTCTGATGTGGGGAACTCCTAGAATAAAATAGAATAAGACCCAGTTTGCCTCTTTTTTTTTACTCCTACAAACCCTCCTTCCCCAAGACAGACTTTCAAATACTTGAAGAGCTATCGTATCTCACAATTCCCCTTGAACCTTCTCTTTTTCAGGTGAAACATCCCAGGCTCCTTCAAGTGAACCTCATGGTGTAAACTGAAATCTTTTTAATCATCTTGACTGCCTTCCTCTCGAGCTTATCATTGGTCTTCTTAAAATGTGGTACCCAGAACTGAAAACAATACTCCAGATGAGCTCTCCTGAAGGCAGAGTACAGTGGGACTATCGGCTCCCTATTCCTGTAAGTTATGCTTCTTTCAATGCACCCCAAAATCGAATTCACTCTTTTGACTGCCACATCACAGTACTGACTCATATCAGGATAATAATCATTTAATGCCCCCACTCATCTCGCAGAATTCTTAGCATCATATATGTAAAATTAGAAGGGCATCCAGTCTACCTCCTTCATTTCATCAGTAAGGGAAGTGAGGTCCAGAGAAATTAAGTGACTTTGCTCAGGATTACAACAATTGCAAGTGGCAGAACTGGGATTTGAACCCAGAGCCCTGACTCCGAAGTCAGTAATCTTTCTACTAGCCATGCTCTCTCCCAGTTTTGACAAATGATTACATATAGCAGGTGCTTAATAAATGCTTATTGACTAAAGTAATGTATGCAAAAGTGCTTTATAAACTACAAAGCACTATGTAAACAAAGGATTTTTTTCAGAACCAGTCTGAATCTTTTTATATGGAAATGAAATAAATAACCCCCTCATATTTTGTTTCCTTCAGGTCAGAACACCTAAATTTTATCCTAGGCCTAAAATACCTACCTCACTAGCCCCAGAAGACAGAACTAAGAGAAACAGGTAAAAATGAGAAAAGCGATATATTAGACTTGATATCAGGGAGAACTTTCTAACAACTTGAAATGATCCCTCAGTGGAATGGGTCACTCCAGGGATAAAGGGTATGCTAAAAGTGGCACTATTGTTTCAGAGACTCTTTTGGTGGGAGGAAGCAGTAAGGTTAAATGGTGACTGAAGTCCTTTCACTTCTGAGCTTCTGAGGTTCTATGAAATGACCATGGATTTCATGGAGGATTCCCTGTTGGGTTTCAGGACTTAATGGAATCAGCACAATGTGATTTGTGGTGATCTTCCCCATCTATAGGGAGTCCCTCTTCTTTTCGGATTCTACAGCAAGACATTGTCCATGCACTTACTGCTCCAGTCAGCAGAATATTGCTTTGCTCCATGCCATTGTGTGTAATAGCAATGCTACTTCCAGCTGATGTGGAGATGTAAGACCAATAACACCAGCACACAGGAGCGCTGCTAGCACAGGTTCTCTAATTTGCTTTTCTAAAGGAAAGCAACTTCAAAGCGGTCAACAATCTTACTTTAATCAAACATATATATCATTCACTTTGTTCAGGGTAAAAGTCAGCATCCTGAACTTCAGAGAAAATGCAAACAGAAATTACAAGCAGAGAAAATACAAACAGCAAAGACCAACAGACAGGGCTTCTATCTGAGAAATTAGCATAGATCAACAGCCAGATCCAACTGTCTGACTAAAGTTATACATACATAGTTATTAGAGAGAGAAGCACCAATATCTGCCTTTTCAACAGCTACCCAGGTTCTCATCTGGCCAAATAACACAAACACTTCTTCCAATGAGTGAGCCCCAAAGCAAAATGCTAACCTCAGAATACATATACACTTCTCAAAGCCAGAGGGCATCACACTCCTCATCTAATTAGAAATTAGCAAAAGGTGTGGGCCTTCCTACAAACAAGTCTCCCCTGATCAAGCTTCCTTTCATGGGATCCATGTGAGGCCTATTAATGGGGCAGGAAGATCTTCAATCGCATTAACATTACGATGTGGCATAGCCATAGGTAATCTGGGGTAACCCCCACACAGTGAGGAAGAAGAGGACAAATATTCTGTAATTATCATTTCAACCTGCAGAAAATTAAAACTGACTAGAAAACAGCATTACAAGCACAAAGGAGCTCCAAGGGAGTGGTGATCTCATCAGTGTGGATATTTGCACCAGTGATACATGTAACCCATACATGGCTGCCCATATTCTCCCTTAAGTACGCCACTAAGTGACTGAGGATATCTTGGACCAATAAAGGTGGTGGATTAATTCTGTAGGATAAAAATAACAGTTCAAATGGCACATGGGCACCCGTGAGAAAATAAAAGAATAGGAAGGACCTTTGCATGATGAGTAGATTATGGAAAATGGATGGAATAACACACAGTTATAGGATAAGCATAAAAGTAACTCTATATATTGTGCTTTGGGGGTTATAAAGTACTTTCCATATATATCATTTCAATTGAGCCTCAAAATAACCCCGTAAGATAGGTACTATTATCATTTCTATTTTGTGGCTAAGAAACCTAAGGCTCACAAAGGTTAAGACATTTGTCCAGAAACAGATTCAAACTCAGGTCTTTCTGACTCCATATCTAGCACTCTATCCATCATAGTAGATGGGATATGGAATTACTCTTTCATTTTCCCCCTCACCATAAAACCACAGTGCTTCAAAGAATCAAAGTCCAATCAGAAATGCTGAGAGGAATAATTTTATGAGTTTTCTCCAACTCTACTAACTCATAGTGACTTCTTCCTCCTCTAAACTTATCATTTGTACCATCAAGTTATATACTGCTGTGCATTTGCATTCACATTTTCATAAACTCTGTCTCCTCCATTAGAATTAGATGCTCCTTAAGGCTAAGGAATAGATTTTCCGTGCCAGTTTTAGGCCACATAGTTTCTAGAACAAAGCTAAGTAGTAGTAAGTAAATGTTCAAGGCATTTGCTGAATTAAAAATGAATAAATGGGGGTGGGGTCAAGATGGCGGCTGGAAAGCAGGGACTTGCTTAAGCTCTCCCCAAGTCCCTCCAAACATCTGTGAAAAATGGCTCTGAATAAATTCTAGAACTGTGGAACCCACAAAATAGCAGAGGGAAGCAGGTCTCCAGCCCAGGAGAGTCTGGATGGTCACTGGGAAGGGTCTATTAGACAGTGCTGGGAACGGATGAGAGCCCAGCATATGCTGCACCAGGATAGACTGGACTGGGAGTCAACAGGAGCAGGCTTTAGGGACATGAGTCATTGAGCTGTGGCAGTTACCAGACTTCTTAAACCACAAATGCCAAAGGCCATGGGGCAGGTTAGTGGGAAAACTTTTAGACAGGATTAGAAAGCTGTTTGGCCCCAGCTCTAGGGGTGGAGGAGGTGGCTTGGCGGTGGCAGCAGCAGCAGAAGGAAGCTCCTGTGGCTGCTTCCAGAGCTCCAGAGTCAGCTGTGTCCGAGGTCCCTGGCTCATACACTGGGAGCAATCAAGTGGTGGATCAGAGTGAGAGTGCGGGGTCTGATTTGCCCTGCTTGGAACTAGGTTGCAATCCTGGTTGGTGGTTCCTGGGGGAGCAGGAGTGCTGGTGTGGCAGAGCTGCAGTGACAGTGGAGTAGAAGAACCTCTGAAAACAGCAGCACAGCCTCTAAAGCTTGGGACAAAGCACTCTCTACTCTACAAGCAGTCATAGACTGACAAAAAGCTCAAAGGTCAAGTAGTTGACTGGGAACATGGCCAGGCAGTGAAAAAGGGGCAGACTAAGACTCAGACTCTAGAATCTTTCTATGTTGACAAAGAAGATCCAAACATGCAGCCAGAAGAAGTCAACAAAGTCAAAGAGCCTACATCAAAAGCCTCCAAAGAAAAACATGAATTGGTCTCAGGACATGGAAGAGCTCAAAAAGGATTTGGAAAGGCAAGTGAGAGAAGTAGAGGAAAAAATAGGAAGAGAAATGAGAGTGATGTGAGAAAACCATGAAAAACAAGTCAATGACTTGCTAAAGGAGACCCCAAAAAATACTGAAGAAAATAATACCTTAAAAAAAAAGACTAACTCAAATGGCAAAAGAGCTCCAAAAAGCCAATGAGCAAAAGAATGCCTTGAAAAGCAGAATTAGCCAAATGGAAAAGGAGGTCCAAAAGACCACTGAAGAAAATACCACCTTAAAAATTAGATTGGAGCGGGGGCAGAGCCAAGATGGTGGCAGGAAAGCAGGGACTAGCATGAGCTCCCTGCCAAGTCCCTCCAAAAACCTATAAAAAATGGCTCTGAACCAATTCTAGAACCGCAGAACCCACAAAACAGCAGAGGGAAGCAGGGCTCCAGCCCAGGACAGACTGGATGATCTCAGGGTAAGGTCTATCCCACATGGAGCTGGGAGCAGAGCGGAGCAGAGCAGAGCTCAGCATGGGCGGTGCGCAGATCAACCAGACCAGGAGCCAAGCGGAGCACGCCCTAATGCCCTGAATCAGTGAACTGTGGCAGTTACCAGATTTCTCAAGCCACAAACAACAAAGATAACAGAGAAGGTTAGTGGGAAAAGCTGCTGGGGACAGGGAGTTTGCGATTCGGCCTCCTCCCCGGAATTATGAAGGAAAACTGCCCTGATATTCTAGAGCCACAGGGCAAAATAGAAATTAAAAGAATCCACTAATCACCTCCTCAAATAGATCCCAAAAAGAAATCTCCTAGGAATATTGTCACCAAATTCCAGAGCTCCCAGGTCAAGGAGAAAATACTGCAAGCAGCCAGAAAGAAACAATTTGAGTATTGTGGAAACACAATAAGAATAACCCAAGATCTAGCAGCTTCTACATTAAGAGATCGAAGGGCTTAGAATACAATATTCCGGAGGTCAATGGAGCTAGGATTAAAACCAAGAATCACCTACCCAGCAAAACTGACTATCATGCTCCAAGGCAAAATATTGACTTTCAATAAAATAGAGGCCTTTCAAGCTTTCTCAGCGAAAAGATCAGAACTG
>CM053624.1:160777915-160838805 GCA_028646595.1 Phalanger gymnotis
TGAAATGGGCTTTCTGGGCCTGGAGTCTTTTTGTCAAGATGTTGGAATGGGGAGGCTGGTTCAAGTTTTTGCTGCTGTGGGGCCTAAATAAATTTCTTGTTGTTTTCTCCTTAGAGAATCTCTCATACCTTGCGATTTCGGACCATTCAAACATATACATGATTATATTTGAGATCATAAATTCGGCCTTCCTACTACAATAAATTACTCACAATGTTTCTTAAATAAGAATAGTTTCAGGTGTAAGGAAATACATTTTCTGTTCTTAGGTTATCATGGCCTAAATAACTTAAGATTGGGTGCTTTGATTTTTGATTAAAACCTGGGCAAAAGATAAGTGTATTTCAGTATAAATAAAAGAGGGTTTTGTAAATATATATATATATATATATATATATACATATATATATATGTACATATATATATACATATATATATGTACATATATATATATATGTATGTATCTGCAAGATAAACATAGTATTTTGTTGTTGTTGAGTTGTTTCAGTCGTGTCCAGCTCTTAGTGACCCTTTCTGGGGTTTTCTAGGCAAATATACTGGAGTGGTTTGCCTTTTCCTTTTCCAGCTCATTTTTCAGAAGAGGAACTGAGGCAAACAGGGTTAAGTGACTTATCCAGAGTCACACAGCTAATGTGGGTCTGAGGCTGGATTTGAACACAGGTCTTCCTAACCCCAAGCCCAGCACTCTATCCACTATGACACCTAGCTACCCTGTGTGTAGTATAGGTGGAGATTATCCCAGAAAGAAGGGACTCTTAGCTGGAAGAACCTAAAAAGGTCTCCCGTAGATACTGATATTTGAGCCGAATCTTGAACAAGTCCAAGGAAGTCAGAAGATGAAGACGATGAGGGAATGCATTCTAGGCGTGAAGAATAGCAAAGGCAGATGGCATGGGTGGGGAACAGCAAAACACTTCTTAGGGCTTATAAAGGGGACTAAAGCATAAGAAGACCCAAAAGGATTCCTGTTCAGGTATATGTTTCTTCTAAGATTCTGTATTAGGAAAGGAAATAAACTGGAAATGAAGAGATCAGTAAAACAAAGCAAAACAAAAAACTGCACAAATGGTTTAGCCTGATGGTGATAAGCTCTTGCACTTGCATGATGGCAGAGAAAATAGAAAAGAAGGATTTAATCAGAAAGATCTTAAAGGTCAAATCAGTGAAACTTAACAACTAAACGGATCTTGAAAATGAGAAGAGAAAAAGGAATCAAAGATTCCAAGGGTTCTAGCATGGATGACTAGGTTTCTGGTGCTGTGTTAATAAAAATAAGGAAATCAAACAGTGGGATAAATTTTGGAGAAAGATAATTAATTTGGCTTGGGACACAGAGAGTCTGAGGTGGTAATGTTAAGACAGGCCACAGAGTGTCGACAGGACTGTAAGGCTCTCAAAAATATTTTCCTACCTTTAGAACACTGTAAGGAAAAGCATTAGCATATTTGTGTAAAATGCTTTCTCTTTCATTAGTCTAGAGAGATGACACAGGAATAGTGACTCCAAGTTGACCTTGTATATATTAATATCTATGTAGACATTTCTAGAACTAGATATTACTGTAACTTACCTAGTTCAAAGAACTTTTGTTTTGTTTTATTTGGATGTTAAAACTATTTACCTTTCAATATTTTCATACCTTTAATTAATCCACTTTTGACAATCATTTTAAATAGCGTGCTATAAGCTCACAAATAATAGCCCATTTATAAAAATTAGAAAGGCTTTAAAATGAAGGTCAACAAAAATTGTTACAAAGCTGAGCATTATTAATCTATATATATATAGTATATATACATAATATATATATTATATATATAATAATATAGTATATATAATATAATAATATAATCTATTACATCGTAAGTAAGAGACTTCCTTCATAAACAAAGATGACATTAGAGACCTCCTGTCACTAGGATACAAACTTTGAGTGGCACAGTGACAGATTGGGCTAATTCAGTTTTGCTTGGTCTCCCTTACGGATGTGGCAAGAATTTTTATGCAAGATAGATGGTCAGGGTTAAAGGTACCACATGTGGCTTTGGAATAGAATGAGCCTTTTCTGCATTATGCTAAGTGCCCTGTAAGGGAATTTAGCATTGGTCTCATAAGTCAGAATGACCCAGGGCTCATTTAAAAGTTTTAGGAGTCTTCTTTTTTTTTTCCTCTCCTTTTTTTTTAACTCTACAAGTGCAACCTAGATGGAGAAGAGGCAAAAAGTCCAAAGAAAAGAATGACTAACACCTCCTTCTGCATCCCTGCTCTTCACAATTACAGAAAGAATCCTCAAAAGGCATGCACAAAGACACTTTCATTCTTCATGAACCATTCTAGCTTTCATAAAATGGCTGCCATCACAATATATTGAAAAGAACAGAGAAAATGAAGTTGGTGGACAAAAGAGCGAAAGGTAAATTCCATCATTCCCCAGGATGGAAAGCACTTTTTTTCTTTAGCATGGCAAATAGAGTACAAAAAACTTCACTTTGTAGTCTAATAATGATAACTATAGCACTCCAAGTTTTTCAAAGTTATCTGTAGATGCGACCTCAGTTAAGCCTCAGAACAACCCTGTGAGGTCGGTTCTAAAGGCACCATTATACTCCATTCTATAGATGAGGACACTGAGGTTCTGAGAAACTGTGACTTTTCTATGGTCACATGGACAGTAATTGTCAAAGGTAGGATCTAAAACAAAGTTGTTCCTGACTCTAGAGATAATATAAGTAAATACTTTGCAAACTTTAAAGCACTGAATAAATGTGAGGTATTATTATTATTATTATTATTATTATTATTTTCTATACTATTTCTCTACCAATGATGTTGTTATTCAGCCTTCATTTTTGAAGAGCACCAAGGACATCAAACTGTGATGAGTGATGTCTTGACTTGAGCATGAATTGGATTGAAGTGAGGCAAAGCTGTGCAAAGTCATCAGGCTCACTCTCTCTTCCACAGTCAGTGAAGTCCAGTGGCAGGACAAAAGTCAAGAGTGCTGGTGATTGCCCAGGATGCAGTGGGCAACCCTGGTATCTTCTATATCTGACCAAGCTCGAAGCATTCCACAGCACGTGTCTCAGCTACCTTCATGGCCGCTGGAACAAACTGTTCTCATCTGCCCATTCCGCCAGAGGAAGTCTTCACATGCTTGGGATAGATACCCCCTAACTCAATGATGGGTTTGAGGTCTGTAGGTTACTCTCAAACTGGTTTTGCCTGTTTGTCAAGACGGTTTTACTAGAGTGTGACCACTACAAATGCTGCAGCTTCTTGGAGCTACCTGAAGTGAAGGTGATAGCATCATGGACACACAGATTTAGAGGTCACTCATACTCTGACCTCATTTAGCAGGTGAAGGACCCTGAAGAACGCAAAGTTAAGGGACTTAATCCAGTCACACAAATACTAAGTAGCTGAGCCAGGAGGCAAGCTCAGGTCGTGTAAATCCAGTATCAGCACCCTCTCCACCTCACCAAGAAACTCAAGTAGAAGGTGTCCCAAAGTTTTAAGCTAAGCAGCTAGGTGGTACAATGGAGAGAGTTCTGGACTTAAGAGTCAGGAAGATCTGAGTTCAAATCCAATCTCAGATCCTTTGTTAGCCAGGCAAATCACTTAACCTCCCTAAGTTTAACCTTCCTCGTCTCCAAAATGGAGCTAATAATACAACCTACTTTCCCAAGGTTATTGTAAGGATAAAATGGGATAATATTGTAAAACACTTAAAAACCTTAAGAAACTACATAAACACCTGTTATTATTACTAAAAATAATACCACCGCACTAATACTTTGGTGGTATTTTCTGGTATATAGACAGCTGGTATTTTCTTATATATAATATGTGAAATTATGTTTATTCTCCACCCCTACAAAATGCATTTATATCTTTGCTTATATAGGTTATACCAAAAGTCTTAATGCAGTTTTAGACTTCAATACCTATTAAAGCTCATATAGTCTTTATACAATGTGGATGTATATAGCATGAATGCTGTTTAATCCATACACTGTATTTGTTGTTTGCTCAATTGACTATAAGCCTTCCCTGCCCATATGAACATCATCTCTATTAAGACAAGCCTAACCATTACACAGCCCACTCTATTTGCTTTATACAAGGAGGGCCCAGCATATACCACAGATGGGCATTTAATAAAAGCCTCCAATGATGAAATAAACAATGAAATGGAGGTTTGAAGATAAACACACAAATATTTATCCATTGAGATATTTGGGTAGAAAATTTAGCTCTACTTCACAGCATTGAGAATTTGGGCAGAAGTCCTCTGGATATTTTGATGTGTCCCATCACCAAGCTGAAACAGCTAATACAATAGATAAGTAGGCTAGATTTGAGAGTCGGGAAGACCTGAGCTCGTATTCTATCTCAAATACTAATGAGCTTTGTGATGCTGCGTGAGTCACTTACCCTTTCTTATCCTCATTTCTTCATTTGTAAAACAGACATAACAATAGTACCTATCACACAGCATTGTCTTGATGATCAAAAAACATAAAATACACGAAACACTTTGCAAACTTTAAATGCTAATATATGATATGTATACATATGTATTAATATTAACTAGCTATTGGAATGGCAATTTTTAAAATTGGATTTTAAAATACACAATAGCTTGCTTATTATATTAAGCTAGACCAGGAGTGGAGAACCTGCCGCCTTAAGGCCACATATGGCCGTCTATGTCCTTGGGTATAGCAGTTTGACTGAGTTTAAGTTTTACAGAACAAATCCTTTTATTAAGGGGATTTGTTCTGTAAAGTTTGTATTCAAAGGGCCACACTTGAGGACCTAGAGGGCCACGTGTGGCCTCAAGGCTGCAGCTTCCGCACCCCTAGGTTTGACTTTGGATTACGAGTAAGTTAAGGAGGCAAATAATTCTATTTGTAACTTTGCTGCTGATTCATAGTGTGACCTTGAGCAAGCACAGTCTCTTTATTTGATACACTCTTTGACTGCCATAAATATTTTGAAAGGTAGCCAGCTAAGAGCCTGGCATAAGCTCTTCCGCTTCTTCCTCCACCAAGCAATGGGAATACTCCAAGCATCTTGGTATGCTGTTGGTGTGTGTTTAATTAATGGATTACAGCATGCCTTTGAGGTATCGTATTATCTATATTATAAGCTCAGTTCTGACATAACATACAGGCAGGTTTTCAGGGATCAAGGTTAAGCAGTAAGAAGAGGAAATGGAACCTGATAGGAGGCAGGAACCAAGAACCAATATTAGCATCCAAGCCTTGGGGTCAAGGACAAGAACTTGAACCAGGGTCCTCAAGTAAAAGCGAAAAGAATGAGAAAAACAATTTCGGAAGGAAGTCTAAACCAAGTCTAAACCAAGGAGTCTAAACCAAACTAACTAGAGTGTAATAAAGTCAAAATCAGGGTCAGAAGTCAGGACACAAAAGGAATGAGAGTTAGAAAGGTAAGCAGCATAATTCAAAAGAGGTAACATTTGCATAGGAGAAAAGAACCTTGGTATGACCATGGAAAACTCCCTTAACTCCTGTGTTTTATTTCCTCATCAGCAAAATGGGGGCGGGGGTCGGGTTTGGACCAAATGGCCTCTAAGATCCCATTAGGTTCTACATCAAGATTACTAAAAGGTACCACTGTTAGAACAGTAAGATACTGCCTTGGTCCCTAAACTTTTCCTTTTGCAGAACGAGCTGAGCACAATCGCTTAAAAGCATGGGTGATGCTAGACCGGCAGATTGCTGAGTCAGCAGGCGTTCTTTCTTCATCTTGTCACAGGTTATATTTGTATAGTATTCTACAGTTTTCAGAATGTTTTCATGACTTTCATCATCTCATCTGATTCTCACAACAACTTTACGAGGAGGTATTATTATTTCATTTTTAAGAATAACACAACTAAAACTGATTTGATTTCCAAGTTTAGTGAGTCCTATTTTCAGCATTCTTTCCACTAACAATTCATGACCTCCCTAGCCAGACCTTGTCAGCAAGAACCTGACATACATAAAATAACCACACCACAGAGTCTAGCTGCTTCTTATGTAAATGTGAGACTCCTTATCCTGCTTTTGGATTTTTGAATATTTCCTCTTTTCCAAGTTAGTAAAATCACAACTCCCGTTCCTTAAGATCTTGCTCTCAGCTACTTGTGATGGGGAAAAAAAACCAATCATATAAACAATTTCACACCATGAAATCAATGACTGATTAGTTTAACATCTTGTTTTATTACTTCACGGGTACTAGTGCAACAATCAAGCTGTTCACGCTTGTTGCCACTATCTCCTTTTCCAGTCATATACTATTTCCTGAATGATATGAATGCTGCTTCTTGCACATAGGTTATTATTGGGAAGAGGCTGCATCCAACTTCCACCCATAACAAGTCTTTCTATTGGTTACTGGATTACCATCAACATTTATTCTTTAGAGATCATGGTTTACAAACACAGCATACCTAGGAAAAGGTTGGTGTTAAAATGATGTATTTTGGGGGCATGTAGATGGTGTAAGGTGTAGGTGGTTGGATAGAGGACTGGTCATGACATCAGGAGGACCCAAGTTCAAATCAGGCCTCAGCACTTACTAGCTGTGTGACCCTAGGCAAGTCACTTAACCCCAACTGCCTCAAATTTTTTTTAAATGCATTTTTGTTTTGTATTGTTTTGTTTGGCGCAAGGCAGGGCACAGTTTCCCAAAGGTGATCCAGATCTCTTCCACCTATTCAAGCATGGCTCAGTCTGCAATATTTGCTATCCCGTCCTATCCTAGATATGTGCACTAACTCAATGACTTGGCCTTCCAGCTTCAGGTTGGACGTTGCAAACAGCGTATGCAGTTTACCAACATAAATAACCTGAATGTAAAGGTTAGTTTTGATCTATAGAGAGACAAACTCTCTTTCATCCCTGGAAATTCTCACAAAGAAAATCCCATCCATTCAATGGAAAAATATGGACCTTGGAGAATGGAAAACATAAATCACACTTTTAGCACCAAGCCCCTATCTAAGTCACAGAGATGAAGCAATGGCAATTACAATATTCCTCCCAATTATTCAAATCTACCTCACTGCTATTTCACTTGCTAAATGCTTGAGCAGCTCCTCTGTATTAGAATGGCACATGTAAACACTGAACAGTAAGCGCTCAAACAAGCCACTGACTGAAAGTATTGGATTCCAATAGGGAGGCTTATGATTCACCTTTTGCTGCCCTTTTTAGAGTCCCCTCTGGGAGTTAAAAATCAATCCTGATAATATATCTAAGAGTTAAGTTCAATGGCCATGCATTATTAATGCCCCAATCACCCCAAAACGGTGGAATATAGATCCACTGAAATAATTCTTCATTATATCAGTTCTCTCAAACAATGTTTTACTCTTCTTTTCACAGTAGTGGTCAGAGATTTTTCTGAAAAAATCCCAATTGAAGTTGAGATGGTACCTGCTTGCTTCTTCTACAAATTATAGTCCTAAAAATCTGTGCTATAAAGGTCAAATAAGGACAGGACTTAAAAAATCCATTCTAAATATAACACAGAGCAGGGGCTGGATAACCCAGAAAAAGAAGAATCTCAAAAGAAGAAGACACAAACCTCTTATAGGCCCCAAGCCCTATTTCTTATAAGGTCAGCCCTGCCAACATTTTAGTCTGTGATAAATACCTCCTTTCCTCAATTTCATGCTTTACCAGGACTTCAAACCTATTTGCATAAGACTCTTTCTGTTGTCTTAGTAGACGATAAGATGATGACTAGAAGCTGGATGCCTGCCTGAGGGGGTGGAGCTGGTGAAGGAGTTTGGGAGAAGAGAGACCTCTTGTTTCCTGCTTTTCAGAGCAGCCATTTTTCTGGGGGAGGGGGAAGCAACTTCCCCCCCATGTCTACCTTCCAAAATCCATTCTCCTGTTCTAGATGGCATTCTCATTCTCTCATTCTGTCCCTCCCTCCCTCCTCTTCTCCCTCTCTCCTCGTTCTTTCTCTTTCCACCCATCCCCACTCTCTGTCCATCTCTGTCTCCCCCCACCTCCACCCAAGAACAAGAAACAAGAAGACAGTCTCTCTTCTCTGAACTTCCTCTGCCAACTCAATCTCTCGGCCAGGCACCCAGCATCTAATCATCATCCTCTGCACCAACAATAAGTGTCTGAATGAAAACAGACTTAAATCTAGAGCTATAGCATAAGATAAGATTAAATCATAAGAGGTAGGCAGAAGGGTCTATGAATTATCTAGTCTATCTCCCCAATTACCATGGTTTTCTGTATGAGGAAACTGAAAAATAAAGAAGCTTAGTGACTTGTCTGAAGTCCCCCAAACCAAGGACCCATTAGTAAGAACTAGCACTTGAAATTAAACCTAATTATATGATCACAGGAGCAGAATATTTCAAATTTAGAGGGATCTTAGAGGTCATCTAGTACAGTCCCTCCACTTTACAGATAAGGACGTTGTAGCCCAAATATTTGTTGCTCTTGTTGCCTGTCCATCATTTTTGAAAAGGACCACAACATGTAAGTGAATTTGATTTAAGTGAGGGAGGGCTGTGCAAAATAACCAACCTCACTTTCTCCTCTGCAGCCATCTGGGTCTGATGAGGCTTTGGGGTGCTGGGACCCTGAGAATGCCAAGGCAGAGTTGTCTGGAAGGAATTCACACACTCGAGCCTTCTCTGAATCAAGAGGCAGAGTTTATTGTAATGCTTTAGCAAAAGTGGGCAAGGGTCCTTATGAGAACCTGCTAGAGACTGAGGTTGGTGCTGGGATCTATATGGAGAAGGAGAATAGGAAAGGAACACCAGGGATGCTAAATAGGTAATCTAAGGGTTCAGGTGTCTTTGGCAGCTATGGATAGGAAAGTGTAGTATGCCAGACATTGAGGTAGTTGTCAGAGACATGGACCTTGGGGATCTGGCAAGAGGAGGAAGAGTCCTTGGCCCAGCCAGGGACAAAATTCCTTGGGCCAGGCACCCCTCTGTTCTGATAAGAGAATGTGTTCTGCAACAAGAAAACATTTTCTCACAGCACAGGGGCCTACTTAGAAATAGGGATGCTTCTAGAGACATGATCTTAGGGCTGGGCCCGAACACCCCATCAGGTCCAGTTGCAAGATACAGATAGATCAGGATGACTGGAGATGGCTCCCAGAGTGGAAATAAAAGGCCTTAGTGATTTGCCCAAAGTCACACACATAGCAAACAGCAGTCAGGATCTGAATCAGGTCCTTTGCCTCTAATCCCAATACAAGGCTCTTAAATTTATACACAAAGCTACTCTGACTCTAGAGGAGGAGGCAAGGACGAACACATAATAACACAGAGATAAGGAGATAGAATAAACTTCACGGGGGAAATGAAAATAAAAAGAATGTCTCTGTGGAATAACCCTGAATTGTTAATAACTGAGGTCAAATTTCCCTTTTATTCTCTAAACCACAAAGATTTTGCAACCAAGTGATCTCACCCCCAAAGCTTCCCTCAGTTACCATGTTTAATATATGCAGGGTCTGTTTTGCTTTTCAAATCATGGGAGGTCAGCTGCCCAGCTGGGGTGGGTGCTGGGGCTTACGGAATGCAAACGATTTCCGGGAGAGCGATCTTCAGCTGGGAAAGAAAGCAGAGTCAAGTGTCATGCGTCTAAAGTCTGAAAGAAACCTAAGTCAAGGGGGGAAGGGCAGGCCAGTTAAGAGAAAACTCCTGAAACGAAGCCTGTAAAGAAGCAAAACCTAGTTTTGCATCAGCACAAACTTATTGGCCTTTAAATAAAAGCAGGTCTGAGAGTTCTGACCATGTAGTAGACCATTTTTTATGTGCTGCCTTCCCCCTCCAGGGACATCTAGGTGGAAGAGTGGATAGAGGAACACTCATCTTTACCAACTTTAATCTAGCTTCAGACACTTCCTGTGTGACCCTGGGCACGTCACTAAACCCTGTTTGCCTCAATATCCTCATCTGTAAAATGAGCTAGAGAAGACGATGTCAAAGCATTCCAGTATCTTTGTCAAGAAGACCCCAAAAGGGGTCAGGAAGAGTTGAACACAACTGAAATGACTCAACAACAACATTCGCCTTACACTCCTTGAGAGTAGGGACTGGTGAATAACTGAAGCTGTCTCTGTCTGTCTTATCTCTAATCCTATTATTCCTTTGTCTGCCCAGTTCCTGACCAGTGCTCTGGTTTCCCGATGTCTACCTTGGCTGGGCATTCTCTATGTCCCTTTTCCCTGCTACTAAAGCAAGGGGAGGTTCAGTCAGCCCAATGGGCCCTGCCTGCTCTCTGCCACTGGTGTTTACTGGATCAAATTCCTGTCTAAATACAATACTCACCTTGCATTCTAGTTAGTCAGTCAACAAGTGTTTATTAAGCACTTACTATGTGCCAGGCACTGGGCCAAGAACCGAAGGCTTCCACACCCTGGTACAGAGAACTGGCAGCTATGGTAAGCTGCGGTTCTGGGATCCAAACTACTGTGCTAACCCAGGACTTGGCCCGTGCTACATAACTGAGAATGTGAAATTTGGGGGCAGGGAAGCTACTTTGCAAGAATAAAATGCCTGGCTGTGAGTTCATCTGGATGCCTTTGTGGGGGGAGCTGGCAACCCTGTGAGTGTTCCTGAGAAGACGTTCAGATGGACTTTGGATCTTCATGGATACGCTCTCCAAACAAAGCCATCCCTCGACCCCTGGCCCAGGGATTGTGTTCTGAGTGTGCCCAGTAGCCTTAAAACTTTTTTGTGTATTGGACATGATTTCATTGATATAGTGAACTCACGTTGAGAAAACTCCTTCTTTCAATGCAGGCTCTGAAGTCATAGTCATAGAAAGTTACTGGAGAATGTAAGTGATTTGTCCAGGGTCACACAGCCAGAATGTAGCAGAGAAGGGACTTGAACCCAGCTTTCCCTTGCAAGCTAGGTATCTAATTACAATGCCAAAATGGAGGCTGGTGCCTCCGTTGAGCCTTTTTTAATATTATTCCTGGCAGGGAATGTCACCCCCTGGCCCACATCCCAACAGGTGACCACCCCCACTAATATTTCAAGGGCTTCCTTCAGGAACAAGAGAATTTCCCTGGGTTACTTCATGTCAACACCACTGCTTCTCACAACCCATTCTAGGCAGAGGGGGACTTCTTTGTAGAGCACACCAGCAGTTTCTGGGTGTCATCTCAAGACCTCTAATAGAAGTAGGCTTATATATCTAGAGCTGGAAGTAACCACAAAGGCCATGAAGTATGACTCCTTCCTTTTAAGGCTGAGTAAACTAAGGCACAATGAGGCAAGTGATTTGCCCAAGGTCACACAGGTTTTGTTAGTGTTGATGGGAGCTTCTGACAGAGCTGGTTAAGGATGAGCGATTGCCTAGAATTGGACAAATCCTGAGGAGGTCTGGTCCCTACTGACACTAGCAGAATAGAAGTGGCTTTTGAAAAAGAGGTTCTGATTAAGTTGCAGTTTGGGTATAACTCAGTAACATTCCTGGCCCACCCAAGGGTGAAGGAAAATAGTAGCATTCTAGAGTGGGCAAGTCATTTAACCCTGTGTGCCTCAGTTTCCTCATCTGTAAAATGAGCCAGAGAAGGAAATAGCAAACTACTCCCGAATCTTTGCTAAGAAAACCCCAGATTGGGTCACAGAGGATAGGATAGGACTGAAAACAATTGAACACAGTAAGGGAGTTTATGGTGGAAGTAAGTTATCTATGCATCTCTCACCCACACATCAAGCAAGCCTACTTACTCCTGTCTTCCCCCTGAATCCTGACCAGGAACTTGATGCCTAAGTTTAAATAGACTGGGGAGAGGAGGCACTTCTCCAGCTCATTTAAAGTTTGCAGAGGCTTTACAAACATCATCTCATTCTATCCTCACAGCAAAAATGAGAAATAGTTGCTTTTATTATCCCCACTTCATAGTTTGGGAAACTGAGGCAGACAGAGGTATTAAGTGATTTGCCCAGGGTCACATAGCTAGTAAGTGTTTCAGGTATGATTTGAACTCAGGTTTTCCTGACTCCACGCCCTCCACTGTGCCACCTAGCTACCTCTAAATCTGGTCCAGTGGTGCCATTATAATATGGAACAGCTCAGTAGCAGAGGAGACTAACAATGGTTAGTCCTTGCAAGACAGAACACCTAAACTCAAGAAGCCAGACCTCTATAGGTCAAAATGAGTAACACTGGTGTTTACCATCCATTACATTTCCAGTGGTTCTGGGTTCAAGAAGGTTGACTTGGCAAAACCGAGGCAACGCTTGAGACACAAAATCAACCAATTTCCGTGCTTCCTACAACCAGTAGAACTGAATAAAAGGCCATATGACAAGGTGCCCCTCTGGCATCAGAGACCACAGCACTCACATTGTATTGGCAGTAACAGGCCATCTTCTCAGGCCTCTCCTCCTTTACCTGTCTCAGGAACTGTGCATTTTATTTGGACCTAATTCTTTGAATCATATCTGTTCCCTAAACAGGCCTAAGAAGTAAGAACTCCTAGAATTCCTGGAGAAAAATTTGTAAAAGGAGTTTGCTCATCTCCCTCCCCTCCCCAGAGAGGTGCTCCTGCTCCCACGTGCAGGTCCTGGGGAAAAAAAAGGAAAGGGGAGTTGAGAACCTTCAGTATCACCATAGTATGGCTGAACTCTTGGGACCTGTAACAGGTGACCCTGTGCATTAAACTTGACTCTGCAGAGATCCTATAACCTTGTTGCAATTCAATCAAAGAACCAACAAGGATTTTTATTAAGCTGTCATTGTGTTCTAGACACTTTAATAATTGCTGTTTGCCCTTCATTATGGAAGAAGATCATGACATTAGGAAGGTAATACCATGACTCACAAGTGCATTGGATTTAAGTGAGGCAGGGCTGTGCAAAGTCACCAGCCTCACTTTCTCCTCCAGAAGCATCTGGGTCAAGAGGCCAGATATAGATTAAGATGACTAGAGATAGCCCTGGATGCAATGGGAGACCTCAGCCTTTTTAAGCTAAGGTCTTTCCCAGGTCTCAGTTTGACAAGAGCCCCATCCAGTGATTGAGGCTAGGTAAGAAATGAGGCGAAGAATGGCCTCTTTTACCTAGTCAAAAAAAAAAAAATAATCAATCTGGAAGAGGAAGACCCTCACAGGGTTTCTGGCCAAAAGAGAAAGAATTGCTATTTAAACTCACTCTGAGTCACCAGATCCTTAGTATGAATACAAAGAAAATGCAAAAACTAGTCCTCAAGGAATTTACATTCTAATGGAGGAGAATGCACACACATCCACGAGTGCACACATACATTTATACACATATATATATATATATATGTTCACATAGAGAGATTTATATACAGATATAATCTATGTAGATAGGTATAGACATTGATCTATTTACATTGATAAAGATATTTAAGTGATTTGCCCAAGGCAACACAGCTAGTAAGTGTTTGAGGCATAATGTGAATTCTGTTTTCCTACTCCAGGCCCTCTACTGTGCCACCTAGCTACCTCTAAATCTGGTCCACTGGCAACATTATAATAGCGACAGTAGTAGTGGAAACTAAGAATGGTATGTATAAAGACAGATATATACACACACACATATAAACCATGTGTGTATATATGCACATATAAACATATACATACACATATATACATTATTTATATACACACACATATATATACATATATATACATACACATGTGCATGCCCGTGCACACAGACACACAGACACACACACACACACACACACACACACACACACACAATTATCCTTTCCACATTGCAAATTTCCACCTCATGTTTTTAATATGCTGACACTTCCCGGGTCAACATAAGAAATTAAATGGGAATTTTTGTGGAAGCCACAGATGACATGTCAAGGCCAGTAGATGATAAAGAAAAAGTTTTGAAACTCACAAGTGTATAAAATATACGTATAGTATAGCAAAATCTCAACATATTTTTCAATACCATAATAATTTAGACCTTCTTTAGTATGAATGAAAGGCCAAATATTTTATGCAGATTTTCCAGATTGCTGAGGTGCCATGCCCTTGACGTGTGATGTGAAAGGAACAACTGTGTGTGTATGTATGCATATGCACACACCCACACATATGCATGGGCCAATGCTTTCACAGTAGATGGAAGGACACCTGACCTCATGCCTGGAAGACTCCCCCTCCTCATCTCTGCCTCCTCATTTCCTTAAAATCCAGCAAAAACCTCACCATCTAAAGGAAGACATCTAATACCTCCCAATTCTAGTGTCTACCTTTGGTTAATTAGATCCCATTTATTTTGTACATAGCTCATTTGGGCATAATTGTTTTCATGTTTTCTCCCTGTCATATTGCGAGCTCTTTAAGGGCAGGGTCTCCCTTTTGCCTTTTTGTACCTCCGGTACTTAACACCGTGCCTGGCACATAGTAGTCACTTAACAAATGCTTACTGACTAGCTGAGTCTAAGCCCTTTCAAACGTTTTGTATCTTTCTGACTTTGACCTGGCTTTCTGTTTTCACACTCGTCTGGCCCTACTCTACCTGTTGACACGTATATTTATATTCTGATATTGGCTTGATACTCCAAAGTCCTGACCTTTACCTGGGCTGCTCTGCTACACTTTTCCCCATTCCTCAAGCAAAGAAAGGATTTAATCAGCATGTTACTGCTCACAGTCATGGTCCTTGCCAGACCAGGGGCCTCCACCCAACCCAAGGCCAGAACTTTCTCTGCTCTAATCTATCCTGCACACCACAGGCAGATTAATCTTCCTAAAATACCCCTTTCATCAGGTTACTCTCAGTTATACTTGAAAAACTTTAAGTGGCTCCTCAGTGTCTGCGGGACAAAGTCCAAATCCATTCCTTATTCTGAATTTCAAGGTTCTTTGCAATAGAATCCAATGATTAGAAATATTTTACCTTTAAAGCAAGTATATATCACCTAAGAAATGAGTTCCAGTGGTAGATATTGATATTTCTGCATTACAGTCACACACATATAGCTTGTTCATTGTGGTTTAGTCATTTTTCAGTTGTCTCCAACTCTCCGTGACCCCATTTGGGGTTTTCTTGGCAGGAATACTGGAGCGATTTGCCATTTCCTTCTGCAGCTCATTTTACAGATGAGAGAACTGAGGCAAACGGGGTTAAGTGACTTGCCTGGGCTCACACAGCTAGTGAGCGTCTGAGGTTGGATTTGAACTGAGGAAGAGAAGTCTTTCTGATTCCAGGCCCAGTGCTCTAACCACTGGGGCACCTAGCCGCCCTATTATAGTTTGTTTACTTACTCTATCAGACTTGGCTACAAAATCAAATTCACTCTCAAAAAAATGATAATTTACCTCAATCAAGTCTATTCCAAAGAAATGATCTCAAGTTCTAAAAGAAATTGCAAAATAACACACATTCCCAAAAATGATTTGAACAATGGTAGAACCTTCGGACCATGTATATAGCTTCCCAAAGTGACCACTTTGGAAAGGACAGCACTCATTTTGCTGTATGAACTCTAGAATATGTGTTACAAACAAATTGGTAAGATTAATTAGTAATCATGCTTTATAAGCATATAATAATTACGGTTACATGGCCATTATACATCTAACATGTACAGTGGCCTTGGCTATTTTAGGCACCTGTTAGGCAGTTTGGGGACATAGTAGATGGACTGCTTGACTTGAAATCAGGAAGACATGAGTTCAAATCCAACTTGAGCAACCGGAAAATCAAGTTAACCTTTACCTGCCTCGGTTTCCTTATCTTTAAAATGGGGACAATAATAGCACCTATCTCCCACAGTTGCCATGAGGATAAAATGAGATATTTGTACAGCTCTTTCCAAACATGAAAGTGCTACATTATTGTGAGCTATTTTTATCATTACTTGTTTAATGTATTAGTGTATATCTATATATTCTCATATAGCATTTATTATTGTGATTATTTATTTAATGTATTGATACACACCTGAATACTCTTACACAGCAGCAAGTAGATGGGATAGAAGATTAAAACTCTTCACTTAGAGTCAGGAGGAGCTAAATTAAAATCCTACTTCAAACCTACTACTTGTGTGTCTCTGGACAAGTGGCTTAACCATGCCTGGTGCAGTTTCCCCATCCCATGAAATGATCGGGTTAGACTCACCGGCTTCTAAGATCCCTTCCAGCTCTGTCTCTAGGATCTTATGATCAAACACTAGTCATCTATACATTTATTCAATCACTAAAATGATTCCATCTATATACTCAAAAGGAAATCAGAACTGGATCTATGAAACTTAAAAATTAAATTAAATTTAAAATTGAATTAAATTAAGTGATACAATCAGCATTCTAAAATACGTAGTTATATGAACAGTCTGTAGAGGAGCTTCAAGGATTCCATGAATAGTGGCCCCAGACCACCATGCACGTGCCACAACAATGCTACTTGCCACTACTGTGGCTATGTAAGGCCAATAACACCATCACAGAGGAGGGTTGCTAGCACAGGTTCTTTTATGTGCTTTCCTAAGGAAACAACTTAACGGGGTTTCCAATCTCACTTTAATTAAACATACATATATCATTCACTTAGTTCAGGGGGAAAAGCCAGCACCCTGAACTTCAGAGAGAAGACAAACAGAAATTGCAAGCAGAAATTATGTAAACAGAGCAAATAACACAAACCAGCAGACAGGCTTCTAGCTGTCTGTCCAACATCTCAATACATAGTTACCAGAGAAGCACCAACATTTGAATTTGTCAGAGCTTCAATGGCTACCCAGAGTCTCGTCCTGACATCCTTTCAATGAGTGTGCCCCCAAAGGCAAAAATGCTAACCTCTGAGTTTATATATACTTCTTCAGGGTCAAACCATTCGACTCAAACCCACAGGACTTAGGCCTTCCCTTGATGTAAGCAGGTCATCAAAGACTCCAGATTCTGTCAAAGATTCCTTAGTGCTGAGAAGCACTCCAAAGCAAAGACAACAAAAGTCCACTTTTGCTGGCCATTACATTTGAAAGGCAAAACTCATCAAAGGTACTTGATTACCTCAGCATTCCAAAAGAGAAAACAGTAAAAAAAAAAAAAGTCCCACCCTAATTACCATAACAGTATGTTATAATCAATATTCACCTGAACTTTATTATTCATCACAAAGGTACTTGGGACATTATCCATGAAGTTCTATAGCTAGACTAATTTCTTTCATTTGGGAACTAATATAGGGTATTTAGACCCTTTAATTTGATCATTTCAACAGTCATTTTATTTATACTGCTGTTCTCATGAGCATCTTTAAGAAAAACCTGACTTGAGAAAAGCGGACCACTTGTGATATAAAATTCAATTTATATGTTTATTTGATAAAACTCAGTGTGGGGTTTTTATTCTACTTCATTCAACGTATGACTTTAGGATGTTGGAGGAAATGAGACCTATAAGGTGATAATGCCCTACCTTAAATAGCAATAATAATAATGCCAGAATAAAGAATATTTGCTCCAAGAGGCTGCATAAGAGCATTTTTTCAAGAAAACCACAATGCGATGCGCTTCCTACTTTATGGAGTCATCCAATAAACTCAACATAAAAAGTCCTGGGCCACCACAGGTTGGCATTTGAACAGAACCTTGGAAATAGGTTGTATCAGGAAGTCAAGGGGTCAACAAAGGAGGCACAATAGAAGCAAAAAATGTGGTGTAGTGGAGACATCCTCTCCTAGAAATGTGGACAACTAGACTTTAGTTTTCTATTTCTCATTTTCCTTTGAAAATAATTAGCTGCGTGACCCTAGGCAAATCACTTAGCCTCTCTTGGTGTCAGTCACTTTACAAAAAAATGAGGATAGTGATAACTCATCACAGAGGATAGAGGGCCAGGCCTGGAATCGGGAAAATCTGAGTTCAAATATGGCCTTAGACACTTACTAGCTCTGTGACCCTGGGCAAGTCACTTAACCGTATTGCTTCAGTTTCCTCATCTGTAAAAATGAGTTGGAGAAAAAAATGGCTAACCACAGCAACATCTTTGCCAAGAAAACCCCAAATGAAGTTACAAAGAGTCACGCACAAAAGAAATGACTAAACAGCAACATTTCTGTGAAGCTAAAGGGTTTAATTAGGTGATTTCTTGAGGTCCCTTTCCCGTTGTAAAAATTTATGAGAACTTATTTATATTAAAAAGGTTCAAATTTGTGGTTTCCTAGTTTTTCCAGTTTAGCTTTTGTAATGATATTTAGCTAATAAAAAAATTCTAGAAAGTCTAGAAAATCCATTGGCTAACAAGATAAAGTGAAATTGGTACTGTTTTCAAAATAATTATTAAAAGACCATAGTCTGTGGCAGCTAGGTGGTGCAGTGAGTAGAACACCTGCCTGGAGTCAGGAGGACCTGAGTTCAAATCCAGCCTCAGACACTTGACACACTAGCTATGTGACCTTGGGCAAGTCACTTAACCCCAACTGCCCTGCCTTTCCCCCTCCAAAAAAAAAAAAAAGACCATAGTCAAATAACGTAAAAATGTTGATAGTAAAGAAAAGATATTATCTTTTCAAGTAGTTAATCTTTATTTTGTATTATCAGAATGATGTATAGTACATATAGAAGTATATGTGGTCCAGAGATGATAAGCCCACCCCACTCTGCACTGGGCAGAGCACATTGGATGTATTTTGTTAAGCTCTGGGCAGTGAATTTTAAGAGGGATACTGACAAAACGAAGCAAGTCCATTAGAGGGGAATTAGAATGATAGGAGACTTGAAACAATAACAGAGGAGGAAAGATTGAAGGAAATGAGGATATAAGGTGCAGAGATAGGACCAGTGACAGGAAGAAGAGAAGAGCCAAAAAACAAGGTAAGATTGTTGTCTTAAAGACAGATTAAACTTTTTCTGAACTTACTTTATGTAGCTCTAGAGGGTAAAACTAGGGCTGAGAGAAATACAATAAGGCAGATTTCAGCCAATGTAAGAGATGCCTGAAAAGAAAATGAACTCCTCATAACTGACAGTGTTCAAGAAAACAATATAAAATCATTTATCAGGGATATTGTAGAAGGGATTCATGCGTCCCCTAGGGATTGGATGAGACTTCTGAGGTCCATTCTGACCCTAAGATCATAGAACAGGCTATGATTAGCCAACTTTAAAAATAATTTCATTATCATCAAAAGATTTCTACTAGAGGGTGACTTTTGGGGGGGCAATGGTACCCTATTAAAAGGACAAAAACCACAAAATCCTCCTTTGCCCTCTGTGGTACCCTTTTGCTTCTGCGGTGATGGAGAACAGTATAAATGAGAGGAAAGTGGACTAAGAATCACACTGATTCTAGGAGGCTATATGATATCAGTGGAATAAGTGATGGCATTGGAATCAGAATCTTGCCTATGTGACTTCTACGCCTACCCAGTCTTAGCCCATGTTTTATATCCTACCAACCATCTGGCAGGAAATCAGGGCCTACTTGGACATCTTACTTTTTGTATTGCTGCATCATGCGTTAATATGAAAGTAATTACTGATACAAACTGGTGAGATACTTATTGCCAATACACTTTTTAACACTTATCAAAATAAGTCTAAAGAAGTAAATTCTCTAACAAATGTTATCAACTAGAATGTTTTCTGTTTAAGTAATCAATTTCTCCCCTGTATTTTCAATTTTGTTTCAGCCTAGTAAATTCTGAAGAGGAATAAAGAGGAGAAGGAGAAGGAGGTAGAGAAGAAGAAAGAGGTGGAGAAAAAAGAGAAGGAAATGAAAAAAGCAGAAGTATGAAGACAAAGAAGTAAGAAAAACAAGAAGAAAAAGAGGAAGAAGATTAAAAAAGCAAAAAAAAATAGCAAAATTGCATGACTGGAAAATTGGTTATTATATCCTAATTATGAATATTCAGTCACACATCAAATTTAAAGACAATTAATAATTTCAAAATAAGACTTGGAAGATGACAGATGGCTATAGCACCCCTGGAATTATGAATATGGAATTTCTGAGGCATATCTCAGGACTTTTATGACATTTTAAAGAGAGAATGTACAAACAAGAAAGAGTAAGTAATCAATCAACTAGCATTTATTAAGCAGTGACCAACACTGTGCTAGGCAGTGCGGATTAAAAAGCCAAAGGGAAAGAGTGTTTCCCCTCAAGAAACGTCCATTCTGTAAGAGGAAACACTGTCACGTGTCTTGGTGTTCAGTCGTGTCCAACTCTTCATGACCCTACTTCAGGTTTTCCTGCCAGGGATACTGGAATGGTTTGCCATTTCCTCATTTTACTGATGAGGAAACTGAGGCAAACAGAGTTAAATGACTTGCCCAGGGTCACACAGCTAGTGTCTGACTCCAAATCTGTACCACCTAGCTGCCTCTATTTGTATGTATGTAGGGATGTAGGTTGTGTATATATGTATGTATATATATATGTACATACACATACACATATATCTACATGTGTATATATGTATGTGCACGTACATATATGTATGTGTGTAGATATAATTTATGTATATAACATATACGCATACCCTCTAGAAATGAATTAGATATGCGTATGAGAAATTGCAGGTTCAGTTCCAGACCACTGCAATAAAGCTAATACAGCAATAAACAAGGTCTCACAAATTCTGGGGGTTCTTAGTATATATAAAAGTTAAGCTTACTGCAGTTCATTAAGTATGTAGTAGTATCATGTCTTAAAAAAAAACAATGTACATACCATAATTTAAAAATATTGCTAAAAAATGTTAACCATCATATGAGCCTTCAAGGAGTCTTAACCTTTTTGCTGGTGGAGGGCCTTGCCTCTCTGTTCATGGCTGCTGACTGATAAGAGAGGTGATTGCTGAAGGTTGGGGTGGCTGTGGCGATTTCTTTAAAAAAGACAATGACATTTGCTACGTTGATTGACTCTTCTTTTCACAAAAGATTTCTCTGTAGCAGGCAAAGCTGTCTGATAGCATTTTACCCAAAATAGAACTTCTTTCAAAAATGGAGTCAATCCTCTCAAATCCTGCCACTCACTGCTTTAGCAACTAAGTTTATGTAATAGTCTTCAATATTTGTATGTCTCAGGGAATAGGGAGGCCCGAGGACAGGGAAAGGGAAGAACCGGTCATTGGAGCAGTCAGAGCACACCACCTTATATAGGTGCAGTTTGTGGTACCCCAAAACAATTACAACAGTTAACATCTAAGATCACTGATCACAGATCACCATAACAGATGTAATAATAATGAAAACGTTTGAAATATTGCAGGAATTACCAAAGTATGACAAAGAGATACAATGTGAGCACATGCCGTTGGAAAAAATGGAGCCGATGCAAAGTTTCTACAAACCTTCAATTTGTAAAAAACAAAGAACTCTCGCAATATCTGTGAAGTGCAATAAAGTGCAATAAAATGAAGTATGCCTGTGTGTGTATATGCATATGTATGTGTGTCTGCATGTGCATGTACACACACACAGAGACATACACATACACATATGCATTTTTAAAAACAATTTCATAGACTCCAAGGAGACCCTGATGTAGAAGCTGGCATTTAAGCTTATCTTAGAAGGAAGCTAGGAATTCTAAGGGGTAGAGGTAGAGGGACGCCATTCCAGGCATGGGAAAACATGGAGTTGAGGATTGGACTGCAGTATGGGGGAAGAATAAGGAGATTGATGACTGCAGGGTACTGTAAAGGGCAGCTAGGTGGTGCAGTGGAGAGAGTGCCAAGCCTGCTTTGAGAGTTCAAATCTGGTCTCAGAGACTTACTAGCTATGTGACCCTGGGCAAGTCACTTAACCCTGTTTGCCTCAGTTGCCTCATCTGTAGAATGAGCAGGAGAAGGAAACAACAGTCCACTCCAGTATCTTTGCCAAGAAAACCCCAAACGGGGTCATGAAGAGTCAGACATGACTGAAAACGACTGAACGACAACATAATATAAGATAACGTAAATAGGGGCATGGGCTGGGGGTTAATGTGCAATAAGTCTCATGTTAATTCAAGGTTGTAGGGGGCTCTAAACGACAAACACAGGAGTTTATGTTTGCTGCTAAAGGTAACAGAGGCACTAGAGTTGACAACAAAAATCTTATATGCATTTTTCTCAACTGCTTAGAATGTAAACTCTCTAAATTCAGTTTTAGATGGTTTGCAATCTAAAACTGAACAAAAAATTGAGATTTCATGGAGGAACTCTTACAAAATTTACTCTGTTCTGCAAAGTGATTCGTTTAATATTAACAGAGGAAGAGGATGAAGCAATTATCTCATTTATTGTAATAAATACTCTGGGTGTAACATACTCTCCTTTGTGTTCGAAGATGAGGCTAGGAACCCTTGGTCAGTAGGTTGTTTTACTAAGAGTGGTGAGGAATTTGTACTAACCCACTCATAGACTCTCACCCATTCCCCCTTGTGACAAAGAGCACACATTTGTGAGACAGCTGGCTGGGCTTAAGGCTAGGGGTTCAGTCCGTCATGGCCACAGACCCAAGGAAGCTAGCTGGCACAAAAGTTACGACCACAGTTTCACTAGCCTGGTTTTCTAACCAACCGATCTAAATGGATTGATTTCTTTCAATCAACGAAATATCTCAGAGTTGAACAATTTGCTGTATGTGCTTCCCTTTGTTTCCTGAGAGTACAAATGCAAATTATGTTAGTAGTGAAATGGGTTTTTTAAATATTATTACTGGAGTAGAAGATAAGGAATCACAGATGCAAAAGACACATAATCTTTCCTTTCCATTTGATTCCCTTCAAATCTCAGTCTCTCCCTAAGCCCCCAAGAAAACGAAAACAAAAGCTCTGCTCTTAAGAAGTGGGAAATTATATATAACCAGGCTCTCAGAGTTGATGTGGGGATCAAATAAGACTTTTTAAAATGTTTTGCAAATTTTAAAGCGCTTTATAAATATTAGCTGCTATCATCATCATCATCATCATCATCATCATCATCATCATCATCATCATCACAGCTATAAGACTGCAGAAAAATGGCTGGATCTAATACTGTGGCACCACAGAGCTGTTAACTTTCTTCTCATCTTATAGACTCATGGAATGTCAGAGCTCCAAAGGATTTAAAGGGGCCTACGATGATTGAATCATGGATTCAGAACTGGGAGGTGGAGAGGGATGCCTCAGAAACCATCTAGTCCAATCCACTCATTTCATAGACTAGAAAATTGAAGCCCCAAGAGGTTAAATGATTTGCTCAAGATTACAGAGGACTTAAGCGGCAGAGCGATTAAGACCAGATTAGAAGCCTCATCCTCTGAATCCAAATACAGTTCTCTGTCCACTATACCATGGTTATCTAGACTGAAGCCGCCTCTTTAGAAATAATAATAATAACTAGCATTTATATAGGACCTACCATGTGACAGGCTCAGGGCTAAGCGCTTTACAAATAATACCTCATTTGATCCTCATACCAGCCCTGGGAGGTATGTGCTATTACTTATTTCTATTTTACAGATGAGGAAACTGAGGCAAATAGAAGTTAAGTGATTTGCCCAGGGTCACATGCTAGTAAGCCTCTTGAGCCAGGTAACAGCTCAAGTCATCCTGACTCTAGGCCTCTGGAGTTTCTCTCAAGTCCACAGCACCACCTAGCTGTCCTTATGATGAGGAAACTAGGGTCCAGAGATATTTGTCTGAAATCACAAAGCATTTAAATTGAAGAGCTAAGACTTCTGGTTCCAAGGCAGATAATCGCTCCTTCAAAAAATAACATTTTACGGTAACGACTCACCTGTGAGAGCTTTGGTGTGGTTTCTAGTAGTACAGGTCAGGGGAGAGAATATGGCCAGTAGTTCTAGAGAACTGCCCAATGTCTGAAGGAAAATCTTTCTAACACTATAAAGTGAGATAGGAGGTACGGAGATACCCTTGAAAGAGGAGGCACATTTGGCCACTGGTCAGCTAGCCAAAAACATAAACCCACCTGGAAACACAACAAGTACTTCTGAATATCATTTCTCAGCCTCGGGGGATGCGTGCCCATGACCACCGGATCTAGTAAATACCGTGGGTGGCATTGGGCAGAAAAGCTAAGTAACTAAATTGAAATAAGGGCGTTAGCAGCTGCTTACTGGATTTCCTCTCAGGATATGAGCCTCAAGTAGGAGGTTTTAAACTTGACGTCTGTCCTATTTAAACTAACAATATTAGCTCCTACTTATTTCCTATGAAATGAAAGAGTAGGTGAAATATGAAAGGCTACAATTTCAGCCTGAGAATCAGCACTTATACTTTGTTTTAAGGGTCAGACTATTAGTTTCCCCAAATACATGCCTCTCGCCTTTGAGATTTTAACCCTTATTTCCAGGACTTCCTCACCAATGAATGCTAACCATGCTCAGCCTCAGGTGCTGGACGGCACATCCCCCAGATCTCTCAATAAAGGTATTTCCTACAGGCAGGCCAAAGTGCTTGTTATTTGTATTGCACTGAAGAACCCCTAAATAGTCACTATTAATAATGACAAAATGCACCTTCTTGCTCTTGATGTCCTACATCATAGCATATAATACGATTCATTAGGTACAATGCACTAGGTCTGGCACTATAATGAAAAGCTTGGAGGGAATATCATTACCTGAAAAAAAAGGTATTTCTCAATTTAAGGAAACTTGCTATTCCCCTCCCCCTCAAATGAGTAAAATTAAAATGAACTGATTTGCTTCACAAAATATGTAATATTTTATATATAATACTGATAATGATATATCTTTGTGAAAGGAAATGTCACATATTATCTTAGTAATTTCCCCAAATGCGCTTAAAATGTGATTTAATTTAAACATTTTTAAAATTTTTAATAAATCATTATTTTTCCAAACTGGTTGGATTCTGCAGTTTGACACCTTATTGTTATCATAATCATGACACTATGGAATCTCATTTCGATTATACTGATATATCACAAAATCAGTTGAACATATTCCAGAAGTGTTTAGAAAAGAAGGAAGATCTAAATGCTAGCTTAGAAAAGTATGAATATCACATATTATGGAAATAGGACACTGGTAAGTGTTAATGTTTTCTCTCAATCCTTTCTGCAAAGATAGCCACTTATACGTTTTCCCCCTTAGATGAGGCTTTAAGCAAAGTGAATGAAGGTGAGGGAGGCAAATTATAAAAAAGAACTTTACTGGCAAATAATCTACATATATGTGACTTTTATTGATTCTCTTGCCATAATAATTAACGTAATAATATTGTATTATATAATTGTTTTATTATGTTGTTATACTGTTGTTATAATATATAATGATGCATTGATACAATATAACAATGTGTCATAATAATATGATGTACCAAATACATAATTTATTTTTATTAAATATTGGGTCTCCCTATATTGCCCTGGTTTATTCACAGGCTTAACTTCACTCCAACTCGCATGAGAGTTTTGCTCTGTTTCCAACCTAGACTGACTCAAACCTCTGTAGGCAACCTGGTGGCCTCCAGATGCTGGGGGCTCACCATGTTGGTGCCATACAGTACAGATGCCCACTGGCATAACCCACTACAGTTCAAAACTATAGAACCCAACAGATCTACTAACCTGAGCTTCCCCACTAGCTGGGTTGATTGGCATACTCTACCACGTATGGTGAAACATGTTTTTTTAAACTGATTTATCGTATGAAATAAACCACACCTGTATGGTTAAACAGCCACTTAATAAAATAATCTGCCAAAGCCGATGTTTTAAGGATGTCATCTTACACAACACCCACCGTTATTTTTAGATGACAGACTTTTTAAATCCATAATTAAATTTGACACCCAACAACATAGGGCCAAGTTTGAGCTGAAGGAACAATACCAGTATAGCATCTCATGTTGATTACACCAATATATCACATGGTCAGCTGAACATTTTCCAGAAATGTTTAGAAAAGAAGGAAGTAAGATTCAAACTCTAATTGAGAAAAAAAAAAATAAGAATCACATATTCTGAAAGTCAGACTCAGGAAAAGTCCTTTCTGCAAAGATAAACCACTTACACATTTGTTTTTCTTAGATGAGGCTTTAAGTAAGGCAAATGGGGGGGAAGAGACAAATTATCAAAAAAAAAAAAAAGACATTTACTGTCTGATAAATTGCGCATTAAGTGAGTTTTATTGGTCCTCTTCCTATCTTAGAATCCAAGAAACCATTTATAGATTCACAGACCTATCTGAGAGATCATCTACACTAGTCAAGCCATTTTTACAAATGAGTAAACCAAGATCTAGCCAGCCGAAGTGGCTCAAGCACACAGCTTCACACGCTCATAAGACTTGTGGCATGAAATGCAATCCAACCTATAAAGAAGGGCTGATTGAGAGAGGCCCTTAGAGAATTTGCTGTCAAACTCTGCAGGATTCAATGGTCAATTTTCAAAATCCTTCTACCATTCATACAGAATTTCAAAGCAAACTGAGTCCTACCTGAGTGGCGCAGGGGGAAAAAAGGGGACTCCAACCACAGCTTTGTTCTAAATGAGTTGCCTCAAGTTCTTTTCCCTCAACAAAGCTATTCCACAAACCGATGATATATTAAAAGCAAGAGAGAAGAGCCCCAGATAGGGTGACCCAACTCAGGTCCAGTGCTGAGTCAGCTGCCATCATTTCAGAGACAAAGAATCGAATCTCTAATGTCTCTATCTGACGCGCAGACTTAGAGGCTCATCAGGTTTCGACCCAAAGGCCCTTCTGCGTATTGAAAACTGCCATAATGTTTCAGCTCCTCAGTCACAAGGATCACAGACGGGGACTGGAATTTCACTCCACATCTGCCCCCTCACAACTAGCAGGGTTATTTTAGGCACTGACCTAAGTTCCTGGAGAATGTGAGCTGAGCCACCAGCATGGCAAAGGAGGGGCCTAAATGTGACGGTCTCTTAGTAATGCTGTAAAATTCAGGGAGAGTACTGAGCTTCCTTAAATGCCAGGGGAAGTGGTTCCATCTCCACTTTAGCAGTGGAGAAAATACAGAGCTTGTGCGTGGCATCTTTTAACAGCTAGGTGGTGCAGCGAATAGAGAGCGCTGTGCGTGGAAGTCAGGAAGACCCCCATTCAAATTCTACCTCGGACAATTACAATCTATGTAACCCTGGGCAGGTCGCTCAACTGCTCCGAGCCTCAGTTCCTCATCTGTAAAATGGGGATAATATTACCTATCTCATAAGGTTGTTGTGAGGATCCAATGAGATGACATGTAAAGTTCTCTGCAAACCTTAAAGCACTGTGTAAATGCTAGTTATTACTGTTGCTGTTGTAATATTCTCCCCTGGCAGCTAGAATCAGAAGAAATTATGACTGCCAGAAGTGTGACTCATAAAGGAGTACATACAGACATCTGTGTGACAAGGGACAATTTTTTTTAAATAATTCTTAACCCTGATGGCACACACCCTATGTTTTGTTTCTTTAAAAAATAAAAAAACGGCATTAAACAGCATATCTAAACACTACTGACCACTTAAAGAGTCAAATTTCATTCCAAGCTTCCTTAGAGGACACAGAGAAAAAAGAAAACCATACTTTAAACAATTTCATAAGTATCCAACTCAAATACTTGCACATTAATAACTACTTTCTAGGCTGCTTCTATTCCTTGTAAAGAAGTTCCTCAGTACCCTCAGAGTCAGTCTTCCCTCCAGCATGGATATTTTATAGGTGTGTGTGCGTACATACTATATCTACATAGAGAGAGAGAGAGAGAGAGAGAGAGAGAGGAAGAGGGAGATGGAGATATATACATATATGTATATACGTATATATATAGATAGATACATACACACTGCACACGCGCGCACATACACATACACACACATATACACAGACACGTGGTGTCCCAAAAGTCACTAAGACTTTCAAGCAACCTTGTGCTAGATCCAATAAACTGTTTTTCCCAACTTAGTTCTCTTTGTACCTTTGTCTGTTTCCTCTATAAATACCTCACAGCCTATATAATGTTACAGTTCAAGCATGGTGGTTCTACTATCTTAAATGGAGAAAAGTTTGTTGTAGTAAGAATGGGGAGTAAACCTATGATTTCAGTGGAAAGAACTTTCACAAGAAGCGTCTCCCTCCATGGATGCAGGTCAGGTACCTGCTCTGCAATTTATAGTCTTCAAGATTTACCTAGAACACTGAGAAGCTTAAATGACTTGCCCAGGGTTATACTACCAGTACATCAGAAGGAGCACTTGAACCCAAGTCCTTCTGTATCCAAGTGGTTGTTGTTAAGTTGTTTCAGTTGTGTCTGACTCTTTGTGACCCCATTCGGGATTTTCTTCGCAAAGATACTGGAGTGGTTTGCCATTTCCTTCTCCAGCTCATTTTACAGATGAGAGAACTGAGGCAAACAGGGTGAAGTAATTTGCCCCAGGGTCACACACAGCTAGTAAGTGCCTGAGGCCAGATGGGAACTGTGGATGACTGCAGGTAGAACAATACGGAAGACCTATACATTTGGAGAAGAGCGGGTAGCGTAACAATCAATTCCGGTGCTTGGGTACTGTAAAGAGGTAGGAAGCAACACTGGAGAACCACCAGAAGCAACACCACAGGTGTCACTGATGAGTATCAATATTTTTTCCATGAGCTCTGATAAGAGGCCCATTTGTTTTCTGCAACCTGTAAGTAATTTTCTTTTTCATTCTTTGAGCTTTGTGAACATGGTACTTGAAAGGAGACTTGATAATAACATACAGCATTGTGCCAAATGTGAAGTTCCCAGATTTTCCAGATGAGGGCAATGAGCTAGATATGTGAGAAACCCCCTTATAGGAGGGGTGTCATAAGAGAATAGAAGATACATAGGAAAAATATATGGACTAGATAATTTCTAAAGTCCCTTCCAGGTCATAAACTATGATTTTAAGATTTATCCTACAGTTAAAATAAATGCACACATCTTATTGATGGGGAAAGCATTAATCACAGATGATAATCATAGGGCAAAGTGATGATACAATTTCAAATTCTTTGAAGTTCCATCCAAGGGGGAAAAAGAGAATATTTTGTATTAGGAATGATGAAAATTCCTCATGGTACTCTATCTCCTACAAGCTTTCTTTTCCTCAGAGATAACAGCCAATCTATTCTTTATCTAGGACTTAATAGGAAAGCCTGTGGCAAATTTTAAGAGAGATATCAAAACCAGGCTCTGTGGGCAGCCCTACTCTGACAGAATAAAGAAGCATGCACTTCAGAGGATCCTATTTTTAATTCTCATTTAAGTAACTGTCATGCAAGGGGAAAAAAGAATTCTGAAGTTTTAAGCAAAATTATTTAACAAAACCCAAGTACAAATTCTAGCTCTAGTTTGGAATATAAATGCTTATTTGAAATTTCACATGTTACTGGGGGAGTCTGTGGTTAGGAAATTGGGAGTTCAAATTCTTTTCTCATTGCTTCTATAAGTGCATCACATAGATAGAAAGTTAATATATGCATAAGCATTCTTCACTGTACAGAACAGATGTATGTCAGTAAAGTTAGCTACAACATTTTCTTCAGTTGAGTTAGCCAATTTCCCCAGTAAATTCTTTCATGTAAATGAAGATGTTTCTATGGAAAAAAGTCCTCTAACATTTCAGTTGAGGAAGGGGTTAAGATAGTGGTTGGAACTATGGCATACTGGGTACCTTAGTACTAAAGGTACTTTTGACCTAAAACAACTAGGTCCTGATTACTTTGGATAATTAATTCCCCTTAAAGAACCTAATTATTCAAGTTTGCATTGTCTATTTCCATTGGCAAGAACAAATTGTCATATTTTACATAATTATAAGTTTGAAGAATGTGAATTTGAATAATTGTGGCCATTTCGGGAGAGTCATCATTTCCACTCAATGGGACCTAGCTGTACTTTTAGTCAGGTCATTTGATTTCAGGTAAATCTACCTAAGTCATGCTCTAAATTCTCATTTAAATGACTAATTAGAAAGCCTATATTTTATTATTACTTTTTTAGTTCTACAAAAAAATTACTCTTCTTGTCTTCTAGGACTTGGATTTTTCACAACTCAGATAACAGTGATGATGAACTTTTATATTTTATTCTGATAGGGAATCACAACATATTTTAAACAATGATTTAGAATCACAAAATAGCAGACGCAGAAAAGATAAGACTACCCCTTCATTTTTCAGAGAAGAAAATTTACACCCAGAGAAAGAAGTGGTTTGGGATCTCCTACATTCCCCAGCATGTTACTCTATTGCTTAAAAACTTCCAGTGATTCCATAGTTTTCTATCAAATAAAGACCATATTTGCTAACCTGTCCTTCAGGGCCCTTCATAAGATGAGCCCAACATTTCATATGCCATACCCTTCACATATGCCACTAAAGCTACCACTCTCTATACCTGGAAAGCACTAACTCAGTTCCATCTGCGAAATTTTTCCTATCTCGCAAAACCAAGAGTGGGCACCACTCTATTCAAGGAGCCCTCGCTGATCTGACATCCATTTGCTTCCTCTTGGGAACTCTCAGAGAGATGTGTATGCTTTTCCTGTGCTTTAACGTTGATAGGCCAAAGGATCTGAGACCTCACTAAAGTGAATGCTCCCTCCAAAGATGCAGATTGCAATTTATCTACAAGCTTATCATCTAATTTCTTAGCAATCCTTGCAAAAGTTACTCAAGTATAGATCTTATCCATTAGACAATTAACTCCTTAAATTAACCACATCCTATTCACCTTTGCATCCTCATTGCCTAACACAGGGCCAGAACATAGTAGGTCATCAGTTACTGCAACAATTATTATCCTATGTCAGACAGTCAGTTGGTGTTAGCTGGCCCTTTAAACACAGTCTGCAGAGTCACTCTTTTTTCCCACTTGAAAAATTAAAATTATGGCTAGTAAATATTCCCATACACTTTTTTCAGCTTTTGGTTTATAAATAACTTTTTAAGTTAAAAAGTTGCTGATCACTTGTCTCTTGCCAAGAGGTTTCTTTTGTATTTTGTATTGTTTATTCACTGTTCATTTATTTTCACTTATTCATTTAAGATTCCAAGTATTTTGCGTCTGTTGGGTTGGTATCCCTTGTAAAATGTTCTGGTAATGAAGATACTTCAATCCTTCTGCACATCACAATATCAAGCGCTTTTATGCTGAGTTTATTCCCATCATCTCCCAAATGTATTATTTCTATGATAGAATGATTTTCTTAAGAGAGAAATGCAGGTAAGTGTAGTTCTTCATGACCTGCCAAGTTATGAAAAAGCCTATGAGATATTAAGAGAATAAACATTACAGTCATCAATGTTCCAGATTCCAGAACACCTCATATTCCATATAGAATGAGTTTTGCCAATATCAAAACAGAGTTTACCAGAGCTCATCCATCATTAACTTGAAAGGGGGTTTGCTCATTTGACCTCACAGCAACCAAACTCTAACTTTTACATCTCTTTGCCACAGAAGCTCCTGAATTTTCCACAACTAGGAGAAGAAGAGTTATAACAAGATTCCTTCTTAGACAGATGCTGATATTGTCAGAGAAACAAGTGATCAAAGGAAGCCCACAGAAGCAAAATGTCAGGGGTTGTCAGAAGGTTGAAGAGGTGAGGTTAAAAGCTTGCTCTGAATGGAGTAAGCCTGGAAAAACCACAGTTTGGAAAAGTCAGGATAGGATAGAGGTATGAAGAGTACTGAGTATCTACAACACTGTGATCCCCTTCCAGAGGTTACGTGAGGTCAAAACTATTTTCATAACAGTATCAAGACATTTTACCTTCTAGTACAGTCAATACTGAGAGCTATAACCTATGTAAATAAAAGGTCTGAGGGTGACAAGTCCTCAATAACTTTTAAGAGTGTAAAAAGGGTCCTGAGACCAAACAGTTTGGAACTGCTGATCTAGAGGAATCAGCATAATAGGTAGAGTGCTGGACTTGGGGTCAGGAGGATCTGAGTTCAAATCTTACCCCAGACATTTTACTAGCTGTGTGACTCTGGGCAAGTCACTTAACTCTATGTGCCTTGGTTTCCTCATCTGCAAACTAGGGATCACAAAAGCACCTACCTCCCCAGCATGTTGTTATGAGGCTCAGATTCACAAACATGTAAACAAACTCGTGTAAAGTGACAGATAAATATTAGCTACCATTATTATTATTATTACTATCATTATTTTTATGGGAGCCTTAAGCTAACCATACTCTTCTTCATTTACCTGAAGGCCATATAGCTGCAGGCTCAGCTAAGTATGTGACAAATCAAATTAAGTCTCTAAAAATATGACAAGTACATATACAAAAGTTTGTTTTCTTGTTTTTCAGTCAAGTTCAACTCTTCATGACCCTACTTGGGGTTTTCTTGGCAAACATACAAGAGCTCTTTGCTATTTCCTTCTCCAGTTCATTTTTCAGATGAGGAAACTGAGGCAAACAGGGTTAAATGACTTGCCCAGGGTTACAGCTAGGAAGTGTCTGAGGCTGGATTTGAACTCAGGAAGAGGAGACTCTAGGACCTGGGGCTCTATTCACTGTGCCATCTAGCTGCCCTATTTACAAAAATAGCCTGATATAAAACATTTAGCATATAACAATAGAGCAAATACCAGTCTTTTTCTTCAGTACCAGTGCTATAAAGTCTTTCCACCACACAAGAACTTAAGAACCATCATTCACTTTCTCTTCATTAAAGTGATTTACAAACCCATCACTCTAACCGCCCCCTTCCTGTATCAGCAAGGCAATAATCACAATATACGTCATAATTGTCAAAATGCCTATGTGGTTCTGTATCGCAAAATGTAAGAGACTCTCCATATAGAAGGTAGAAGAAGTACACCATTTATTCAGACACCAGAGGACCAAATCCCAAAACCAATAAGCCCAATCCATCATAGCAGCAAAGAATTCAATACACAATATCACAGCAGAGAACCACTCCATCTCAAAGCTATCTGCCTCCCTGCTGGGGCCTTGCCACCAACAAACACTCACAGCACAGCTAGCACACCAGCCTCTGCTCTCTCCCTCAGTTCTAACTTGCTCTCTCAGCATTTTCTGTGGCACACTTCTAGTTCCACTGTTCAGCAAGCTCCTCCCACCATGTGACTTACGCTTCCTGTGACGTAAGCAGGTCACCGTGGCCTATTAATGGGTGGGAAAGATCTTCAAATCTAAATTGTCATTACACTTCCTAAGCACTAGAATCTTGAAGTCATTATCCAAGCCAAGAAGATAGAGAATCTCTCCAGATGCATTCATTGACATTGAATTTTAAGGTCTTCCAGGATAGGAATTATGTCTTGTCTCGTGAAAATTTGTACTGTGTAGCATCTAGCAGAGTGACTTGCACAACCAATCAAAAAATATTTGAGGGAGGTGGGCATATTGCTAGGCTGGTCTTTAAATACCTTTTTTCATCTACTTATTTTGGTATTTAACAGTTCATATGAAATCACAATATTGTTTGTTGTGCTGTGTTTTTTTTTCCACCTTGAAGAGCTGTGTGATTCATTTTATACAACACATGCACAGTGGATGGAAAAAAAACCGCAAAAGAAGAAAACATGACTATGAGAAGTTTTCTTTAAAACAGAATACAAATGTGTAATAAGGAAGTCTTTGGAAATCCAGTGTCAATTCATTTTATTTTTCATCCTGACCTTAACAACAACAACAAGAAAAATGAACATTGTTATCTAAACAATAGAATATGAAAAAAAGAATTTTATCTGGGAACTGTGAATTTCCATTATATAAAGATTATTTTTTTAAAGTACATAATAAATTCTACAAATTTCTTTCACAATTATCTTGCCTGACTGTGATTCCTTCTGAATTGCCTTCTCTTCTTTTCTTTGTATGTTTTAAAAAATTTCAATGATCTTCTTCTTTTTCCAAGAGTGGGACAGGATTTACCAGTACTTTATAATTAATATAGGGCTTTTTTGTGGAAGTCCTCTGTTCTTCTGGCTCTGGACATAAAGGTTTACAGCCTATATGTGTCTCTGGTACAGTTCTTATCAAACAAGTTACTTGGGCTTATTTGTCTACACTGGTATTGACTTTACCAGCAACCCTGTTTCTGATTGTCCATGGGCTTCTGGTTGACTTTTGTGCAATTCTGGAATGAAAGAAGTCACTGAATGAAGTTTCTGCTTGGACTTCTTGATGAATTTCAGGTTTCTGTTAGCATAGGTATGTGGGAGCTCATTTGGCAACCTCTATTCAGATAGTCATCTTTGGCTAATATTACTGTTTTATTTTCCTACTCCTTCAATTATAGAATGTTTGGAAAAACCCACATCACAAATCCATTAGAGGATCTGAGGAAATATGTTAAATAATAGAACTTGAACCAATAAAATCAGCAATATAATTGGCAAATGGCCAAACAAATTGTGGCACAACAATGTAAGTGAATATTACTGTGCAATAATAAACTATAAACACAAATGCAGAGAAACATGGGAACACATATGAACTGGTGCAAAGTAAAGCAAGAAATAAAATACACAATGACTACAACAGTGTAAATGAAAAAAAAACCACCAAAACAATTGAAACTAAATCCTGAGAAATTATAATAACTAAATTTGATCCCAAAGAAGAGATACACAAAGGTGGAGGCTGTGGGACTGATTGTGTCAGAGTTTTTTTTCATTTTGTTGGTTACTTTTACTGAACTGTTTTTTCCACTTCTTTTTTTTTTTTTAAATTTTTTGTTGTAAGGTATGTCTGTCTGGGAAAGGGAAAAGGTACATTGGTAAATGCTGGTGATGGAAAATCAAAAGATATCAACAAATGTTATTTTTTTTAAGATAAAAGGAAAACATATTCCCAAGATCACCAGTAACCAGTTCAAAGAACAATCCAACTCAACAACAATCCAACAAGGTATTGTTTGCCATTCTCCCAGCATTCTTAAAGACCTGATTGTTTTCTACTTTGGACATGTAGTCACATAATTTTGGAGCTGGACCAAACTGAACTATATACATATATATATATATACATATATATATATATACATATATATATATAGTTCCACTTACTCTGATTTAACAATTTAAATTTTTCACACTTGCAACTGTATATGTATCATGAGAATTTCATGTATAGATGACATATATTTTTCTTCTTGTTATATAGATCACCCTACTTTTAATGACCTATGGGCATAACGACTCTTCAATATCTTGATGAATTATAGACATACCCCATTTTATCATGCTTCATAAATACTGCATTTTTTTACAAATTTAAAGTTTGTGGTGACCATTCATCAAGCAAGTCTATTGGTGCCATTTTTCCAATAGCATGTGCTCACATTGTGTCTCTATGTCGCATTTTGGTAATTCTCATAATATTTCAAACTTTTTCATTATTATTATATCTGGTACGGTGATCTTGTAATTTGGTTCAGATGATGGCTAGCATTTTTATCAATCAAGTATCTTTAATTAAGATATGTACATTTTTTAGACATAATAATATTGTACACTTAGTAGACTACAGTATAGTGTAAATATAAGATTTACATGCATTAGGAAACCAAAAAATTTGAGTGACTTACTTTATTGTGATATTTGCTTTATTGCGCTAGCCTGAAACCAAACAGCAATACCTTTGATTATATTCCTTATTTTAACTGTTGCTTCCTTTTAAATTCTTTATGCCATTAATATCTTATCTTTCTCTGCTAGTAGTCTGCCTATAGTCTAAATTTTAACTACCAAATATATTGTAATGGAAATGACTCTGTTCCTCATTAAGGGAAAAAAGACTATACATAAATATATTTTACTATTATTTTGTGTTTGTGAAGGGAATTTTCTCTTAGCTCACAGAATTCTGCAAAGCCTAAGAAGCTGCAAAATGTCTTAATCCACATAACATCCTTTTGAGGGAGCTAAATAACTTGATAAACTTCCCACTAGTTAATTACCTTATTAGAGATTTTCTCAGTATGAATATGGTAGATAAAAACAACAGTGAGAAGTGGCTATTTTATTAGGACAAGATGCCTGCTCCAAGAGCTGGGTCTCCAATGTCAAGGTTTGTTTGTTGCTTTGGGAAATATCCTCTAATAGCCCCAGATGCCTATAGAACATTGTAAATTTCAATAGAAAGAACTAAGGAGATTCCCATTCCACCTACTCTATTCAATAAATTCTCCGTCTTCCCCATGACTTGGACCAAACTTTTCCTAGATTCATAATTTTTGAAGTTTGGAATCAGTCAAAAGGTCACACTTGAGGACCTAGAGGGCCACATGTGACCTCAAGGTCACAGGTTCCCTACCCCTGCACTATACCATCATAGTTTGACAACCTGCAACAAGAATGGGCTCAGTTCCCTTGATGACCTAAACACTCCCCTCCACTCTTACCACCAGCCCCCATTCTTCATTGACAGCAGCCTCCAACCTCACATGCAGTGATCAAAATTGCTTCCACATTCCCCCACTGCTCATTCCCAACTATCAGTCGTCACCACTCTGCTCTCTTCTCTCTTGCTTCTGTAAAATGAATGGATTGGATCGGGAGGCCTCTAAGGCCTCTTCCAGTTTGATCCTATGAAGAAGTCATCTGGCTTACGATTTCTGCTGACTGAGTAGACACATACTTCAAGCTTAATCTCATTTTCCAGTTTCTTGATAAATCTCTCTAGAACAAAATTACGTTGATAAGTGTGTCAGTGAATGGAGAGGCTCCTTATGATCTGTCTCTTACCTCATTTAGCTTTCCCCCAAGGCCACTCACTCTTTTCTTCTTGAACCCCCTTAAGGCAGTTATCTAACCTGCTGCTGTTGTTCTCAGACCTTGATTTCAGCGACGACCTGGAATTTCTCCCTTCACTGTTCACTTAACTAATTGTTCAGACATCTGCTAAGCAGAAGGGGCTTCATCTCCCTGGCACCAGTCTCACGGCTCTGTAGACCTTAGGAAGCCAAAGCTGGTAGTAGTATCTCATTGTACACACTGACGATGGCTCGGGGACGTTTTAGATTCTCGCTCCACCCCCCCACCCCTGCCCCCGCCACTTTGCACCTTCTTTGCAATGATAACTCACTGGAGTTTGGCTCTTAATCACTACGTGGAACTTTCAAATGGGACTTAAAATACCATACATGGCAAAGCTTACCATATACCTTTGCCCTGAGTCTCAGAGTTTTTCTTTCACATTCAAGGCTGACACTTGTTAGTTTGACTACTCTGGAAACTCCCTGTGTGGCCCCAGTATGCTTATGTAATCCCTCTATCACAGCAGTTTTTAAACTCTTTGGTATCATGGACCCCTTTCACAGGCTAGGGAAGCCCATGGACTCCTCAGAATAATGTTATAAAAGGAAGTACGCAGGATTACCGGTAATAAATTTCATATATATACACATGTGTTATATGTGTATATACATGTATATGTATAAATATATACATGCATTTATGTACACATACATAGGTATATGCATGTATTACATGCATACACGAATATATGTGTATGCATGCACATGTATATTTGTATATCTGCATGTGTGTACGTGTATGTATATATACATGTACATATATAATATGTACATACATACACACACATATAGATTTAAGTTCCCAGACCCTTGGTTAAATATTTCTGCTCTACGCCTCAAAGTGAGAGCCAAAGTCACTAATAACTAAATCATGACTAGAAATGTTAACGTTGAACTACTGAAAAATATCAAAATCAGGGTTTCAGGACCAAAAAATGCAATTTGCCAGGAGGCCTCTTTTCTAAAATTATGATAGTACATAAATGAGCTTGTGGTAAGAAAACAGAATTAGAATCATACAACCTAAATTGATTGTAAGTAGACACATTCACGATGAAAAGAATGTGCCTCTAGGCTGAGCTCAGAGCAGAAAGTCATTCTTCATCCTTGGCCTTAACCCTGAGTCCCACCCAGAGCTTTCTGCTTCAGCTGCTTCTGGCTACGAATCTCACACTCTATTTTATCTATGTGATTCAGAAAGGCCTTCAAACTTAGGACAAGCACAGAAGTTATCAACTCAGGCGCTTAAATTTGGGACCCAAGAGCTCAAGCCACTAATTTTTGTTCTGGTTAGAAACAGGATAATAAACATTAAAGCTAAATCCAGCAGGAGAAGCAGAGATACTCACTGAAAAGGTTACTGGATCAGTACTCCTCCTCTTCCTACCTATGTGGTCTTGGACCAGTCACTTATAGACCCAGGCATTAAATATGGGCCAATGGAGTCTATGTGGTCTATGGAGTCCACCGCATAGACTGTAGTCGCTCTGGGCCTTATATTTCTCATTTGTAAAACGAGAGGATTGGGCTGGGGCCCTCCAAGTTTCCTTCAAGTTCTAAATCTATCATCCTATTATCCTAATTAGTGACTCTGACTAGTGTATAAATACAATAACTTAGCTTTTGTGGATGATACCATACTCATGCAGAATGGCTTTATGCTTTTCAGCACACTGATGAGGTATAAATGTATGTAGATCCTGTCAGATCAGGACCTAAGGAGAATTCGGAGATTGTGGGGTGTAGAATGTCTGAATCTCTCTAAAGCAACTTCATCGCCCTCAGTCCTTCCCTTGGAAGCTAGTCTCCCTTCTCCTTATCTTATGTTGGTGAATCTTATTTTTCAGAGCGATAATAAGAAATTTTAGACTGCCACAATGTGTCGGGAAACTATGTTTGTAACAACATCACTTTATAGTCGAAAAAATTGAGGCAAATAGAGGACTGTCCGAGGTCATACAGCTACCAAGTGCCTGAAGTTGGATTTGAACTCAGGTTTCCTTGAAACCAAGCCCAGTGCTTTATATACTGTCCCACTGAGCTGCCTACAGAAGAAAACACCGAGCCACTGTTTTAGCTAAAACATCTGGAAATTTCAAAATCGTTAACGATGTCTAAAAGTGTCAGCCAATTCTGTAGTGCAATGGAGAGAAAACCAACAAATTCTAATAGATCAGAGGAGAAATGTTAACTTCAGATGTGACTACAGGTGATGGAATCTAGCCACTGCCCCCAACCCCAATATCCCAACTTCCTCATATGCCTCACTGCCTCACTAAAACAGCAAGTATGCCCATGATCTCAACCCCATAGGCAGCCCACCCATCTAGTCTCAGAGAGTACCACAATATCCAGCCAATAAGAAAGCAGACCAACAGGATGTTTGACCGCTAAATCACAGCCTAAGCAGATGCCTGTGCAGTAATAGCAAAGAATTGTCTTCATGTGAACTTAGGATGTATAGAGGCTTATTATAATATCACCATCATACATTAATAATACCACCACCATCACCACACCACACCTCCCAGTATACTTTTCTAGATGCATTCTGATTAACCACATGCGCAGCTCCACCAAGGCTAGGACCCCTCCCCATATCAATAAACCCCTCCTATATTTTAATATTCATGTATTCTGTAATGATGAAATTGCATTTTTGCTCTATAAATATCCCTGTCTTGCTTTGCTAAGTTGCTGGTTCCTTTAAGGAGACTAACCTGCCAAGGGCATAACCCTCAATAAATGCCTTTACTTGGGTTGAAGATGGTCTGAGTTTGTGAATTCTTTTGAGATGACTCCGCAATATGCCTTAACACAGCAAACGAGGGTCAACAAATGAATATATCTAAATGAGCTCATAATCGTTTTCATGAAGCATCTAGGTATAGTAGGTAGAATACTGGACCTGGACCCAGTAAAATCTGAATTCAAATCTCTCCTCAGACAGCTGTGTATTCCTGGGCAACTAACTTAACCCCTTAAAACCACCATTTCCTCACCCGAAAATCAAAATAATAACAGCGCCTACCTTACAGGGTTGTTCTGAGGCTCCGGTGAGATGATTCATGCAAAAATACTTTGCAAAGCCTAAAGTGCTACACATAAATGTTACCTATTATTATGCACCAGTGTCTCTGAGCAGGTAAACAAAGATCTGCAAAGTTTGTTCTTAGCACTATCCTGGGGAAAATACTAACACAGGTCTTTAAAGCTTGAAAAAATCTTTTATTGTGTTTTCTTATTCAACCTCATCATCTAAGGATCCTTCCAGGAAATAAACCTACAATCCTAGGATTCCCACAATAACCTTGGGAGGTAGGTGCTATTATTATATCTATCTTACAGAAAATGGGACTGAGACTCAGACAAGTTCAGTGATTTGCCCAAGGACACACAGTTAGTAAGTGCCTGAGTTGACATTTGAACCTAGGGCTCTGAAGGATATATTAAAGCCTCTGTAAATACTTCATGGCAGATCACACTTCTGGAGCCCAAATGTCAAAGAAATATCAAAATGTCACCATAATCAACAGTATTGTAGTACCTGAAACCTAAAGTACTACTTCAAAATGGAAAGCCACAGCAACATTTACAAAACATAACAAAGGTAGAGTCTGGATGGCTGCTGGAACCAGCAGATGGCATTGTACCCAAGCCAAGGAACTCATGCCAATCAGAGATAACGACTTTTACACTGCTTTCATCTTGCTCTCAAATACAAATTTAAGACTGATATACCATGGACGTATCAGCGAGTGAAATTGTGACAATTTCCATCATGAATTAATGGTAGAGGTGGAATGGGGAGGTGGGCTTTGACTAGAATGGGGGTATAATCTCTAATTATCCTCCAAAGTGAACTATTTTCCTACCACAGAAGGATATAAAAATATTATCACCCATGAATATTATCAGGTAGTTAAGCACTAGTGGCTCCCTATGGCCCACAGGATAAAATTTGTACTCCTCTGACGTTTAAAGCCCTTCACAGTCTGGCTCTAGCTGACCTGTAGAAATGTATTACACGTTACTCACTCTCCTTCATTCAATATATACTCCAGCTAAACTGACCTACTTGCATTTAATACATTCCATCTTCTGACTCACTTCCTTTTCAGAGGTAATCCCCCCAAACCATGTATTCCCTCACCACTGCCTCTTTGAATCCCTAGGTTCTTTCAAAGCTTAGCTTGAGCCCCTCCTCTAAAGTAGAATTAATTAGCCCATTTGCCAGCTTACCCCTCCCCCCCAATGATTTTATTTTTATTTTGTTTATAGCTCTGTATACAAGCCACCATTGCCCCTGCCCTAGTACAATGTAAACCTGTTGAAGATAGGAATTATTTCATTTTTATCTTTTTCTCTCCAGTGCCTATCATAATGCTTAGTCTGCTCTTCAGCTAAATCCTCAGGCATCTGGCCCTTACCATTGGCACTGCTACCACATCCTAATGACACCTGGTTATTTCCATTCTCCCTTCAGACAAACTCCCTTCCCTCCCATATTTGCAGTTTTTTTCTATTAGAATTTGAGCTGAACTGACCATTTTGAATTTTTTATTTGTGTCAATTGCACTTAGTATGGTGATTTGGACTTAGTAAGTGCTTAATAAACAATTTTCATTCATTCTTCATTCATGGGTAGGTGTTTAATAAATCTTGCTGAATAAATTAACCCACAAGTCTAAAATTGGCAGAAATCTTAGGCGATTCAATGAATAAAAACAAACAGAAGTTACAAAATAAATACAACTCTAAATGATCTGAGAAAACAAAATGCAAAAGATCTTACATTCTTCCAAAGAGGGGAATGGTACTTGACTGGAAAATACCAATGCCTTCTATTTCATGTATGATTATTATCATACGTGTACTACAAATTATACAACATTTGGGATTTCACATGGTTACGAGTAATTTGAATTTGTTTCTTTTTGAGGAAGTGTTTGATCCACTTGAGACTATAATCTCCAACAACAGAGGGAGTTCTTACGGTTCCTTAAACTGCTGAAGTAAAAAGCTTGTTCTATTTTTCTCTGCCCCACCTCCCATCCCACAAAGAAAGAGTTTGCTCAATTCAATTCTCCTTACAGAATTCTGAGAATTACAAGATTCATGGATGCTTGAACTTTTTTAATCCAGGTAATTTTCCCATGTATATTGGTGGTGGTTGATTTTATTTTGAGAAGGTTGGCCCAGGAAGGGGAGTGTCATTATTTAGTTGAATGATACCTGCATGTCTTCCTTTCAAGATGTTTATGTCAGAGAACAAGACTGGTTGATGGACCATCTGTCTCCATCTTTTGTGGACAGAAATAGACTTTCTTAGTTCTGATGAACAGAGGACAGACTGCCAAGACAGAATTTTTCATTGTGTTAACACAACAGTAGGCCGATGGCCCACTAGGGTGAGAAGGCAGCATAAAAGTATTCATATTAATGATGCTAAGAAAACAATGGCTTCCTGCCCACTGTGCGTTGATGGAAGCTGCATCTGGAGTGGATGAATGACCTGTTCAAAGGAACAAGACAGGGCAGTTGCCTTCTATGAAAAGTCTCAGATTCACAGTCCCATCCTCTGTAAAGCACATGCTATCAGGCAAGCCCTGTCTGGGCAGGTTTGCCAAACAGTCAGAAAATGTCTAAGTTATGAATACACAAGAATCCCAGTACCTTGCCACACAGATAGAACTCATTATATACAAAAAGTTATTTTGTCTTGCCATTTCTAACTTCTCTGAACCCTCTGCTACTTTAAACAACATAGCAAACCTTAGAATTTTCATTATTGGCACCATAACTCATATTTAAGAGCAAGCATTTTAAGCTTGTTTAGTCTGAAGTCCTAAAAGGAAGAGAGAAATGTTACACATCATGGGATCATAGATTTAGAGTTAGAAGGGATATGAGAGTCCAACTCTCACATTTTTACAGATTAAGAAGCTGAGGCACAGTGAGGTTAAGTGACTTGCTCAGGGTCACACAGCTAGTGTTTCTTCTTTCTCATAGTCACGGCGCTACAAGGCCTATCAATAGGTTATTTATTCCATTTCTCTGTTTCCAAAGAATATTCCTAAAACTTTCCAGGCAGGAGAATACCCTGCTTTAAATATTCACTTGGATACAGGAATCTTACAAACCTCCATTGAGGTCTATATTACAGCTACCCAATCTTTCAGAAAAACTGTCAATGTGCACTGGTAGGAATAGTTTCCTCACTGAAGAATCTCTCTAATGATGAAATTATAGCTCCAACATAAAAATCTTTCAAGGTGAGATTTTGTGCTTATTTCAAGTTAAGGCCATTTGCTCTTGTTCTAGCCTCTTGTTTCTCCTTAAAAAAATCAACTATGAAGTTCAGAAATAATGCAATATCTATTACGGAAGTGTGTTGCATGACTACACATGTATAACCTACATCAAATTGCTTGCCTTCTCAATGAGGGTGGGTGAGGAGGGAGGAAGGGAGAGAATACAGAACTCAAAGTTTTCAAAACAAATGTTAAAAATCGTTTTTCCATCCAACTGGGAAATAAGATATACAGGCAATGGGGTATAGAAATCTATCTTGCCCTACAGGAAAACAGAAGGAAAGGGGATAAGAGAAGGAAGGGGGAAAGTCAGAAGAGAGGGCAGATTGGGGGAGGGGGTAATTAGAATGCTTGCTGGCTTGGGGTGGGGGAGGGGAGAGATGGGGAGAAAATTTGGAACTGAAAATCTTGTGGAAGTGAATATTGGAAACTAAAAATGAATAAATTAATTTTAAAAAAGAAATAATGCAATATGTCTCATATGGAGAAATTCATAAGCAACCAGAAAATTTTCTGATGCTTCTCAAGAAGCCCATCTCTCCTTGACGCTAAAACAGCATGGCTGGATGTACACATGCACAGACACAACCTCCCTGCATGTATTTCGTATTCATTCTATGTATATTTTTCTCTATGTACTTATATATATGCTATCTCACCTGATAGAGTAGGAATTATTTTATTCTTTGGATTTGAATCTCTCAAACCTAATGCAGTGCCTGGCACACATGGTGAGTGCTAAATAAATACTTTTTAATGACTGATTGATGTCATCACTATTCAACTGGAGGTGCTCTTTGAAAAGTTATGAGCATGCAGATATAAGCAGCCCTCACATTGTTCTTTGTGGAAAACAAATGCTGAGTAACTCATGAAAAGCAGGTCCTTTCCAAGTTGCATTTTTAATATTTCACAGAGATTTGACAAGCATGACTATGTGGGATTCTTCCCTAATGGCTAAATCCTTAGCCAACAGCCATCTTTCTGAGAAAGGGGCAGTCTAGTTCAAACTAGTTTTCACTAGTTCTTACCCATGTGACTGAGAGTCACATTCCAAACATTTCCAGCAATGGGATTACATCACCCTCAGTTGAGAGCCTTTTTTTCCCTTATGGAAACAGCTGTTACATCTAATTTCCATGACCTTTAAGTTCTTGCTATCAAATTATCCAGCTGTTGGTCCAATCCATCCAAGTTGCCATGGGATAATGTCGATGCCAAAACTAGACCAATTTTCTTCAACATAGAATTACAAGTTGACATAAGAAAGAACTAATTGAGCCCAACACAATGATCCAAACAGTTGGCAGTCAAGTTTGTGTGTCTTTTCACAGCTGCAGGAGACAGCTTGTTCTGAAGACCTCCTTCCCACCTCCTTGCCAACATCACCCATCATCACCATTTCTTCATACATTTTCTCTTAGGGATTCATTGGCAACGTATGGATGAACTTGCTCTGTATTATCTTTTCTTAGATGAGGTCCATGACTGAGGACTGGGTCTTTTTTTTAATATATCCATACTTTGTAGTAGAAAACAAAGCTTCAAATGCACTACTAATCTTTCCCGATCAATTCACCAATTTCTTTATTTGGGGAAAATAAATCTAACAAGACAGCTTTGATGCATTATTTAATTCAAGATAATAATACCTCTACACCAATCCTAAAACAAAATGTCAGACATCAATTTGAATATCTGCATCTACTTTAATAGCAGTGGGCTTCTATGAAAGCTCAAGAGCATTTCATTCCTACTCACTCCTCCCCTTTCCTACCCCCAGTGACAAACAAAGGCTTCACATCTTATTATCTTTTCAAAGTCAACACTCTATATTTAGCTTAGTGGCTTCAGCCACTGGAGTCCTCAACTCTTTGTTCCAGCTTGCAAAGAGTCCTTTCCATGCTCTAATCTTTCAGTGTTTATCATTTTCCTCCTTTTTTCCTCTCCAATTTCTTTAAATGGCCATCCAAATGAATGTCTCCAGAGACAAAGCTGATGGAGTCTCTTAAGGAAGGACTCCATATTCTTCTTTGTCTCCTCCTGGACAATGTCATGTAGGCTGGGGCCATATTCAACAACAGCCACAATACAATTTAGATGACTTTTAAGGGATGAGTCAGAGACAAAAACCACATCCCTTTTATGAGAAAAATAGATAAGCTCCTACCAACAAAGGAAGCCAGAATTATACTGTGAAAGTTTGTTTTTACATTTAAAAGAAGTTGTTGGTAATGGCTGACTTTTATATAGCATTTTACGGCTTGTAGAATACCTTACAGACAGTATCTCACTGAATCCTCACGACAATCTTATGAGATACATTTTATTATTGTCTCCATTTTACTGCTAAGGAAAATTAAGTCTCTCAAAAAGATTAAGAAATTGAGGCTCAAAGTTAAATGACTTATCCAAGATTATACAGCTAATATTTAAATCATTATTCAAGCTGGCTCCCTTGACTCCAAGTCTGACATTCTATCCTTTTTGCCTTTATGCCTTTCACTTAAATGAAAGCACAAGTCTTAGCCTGACCTTCTCAGGGACAAACCTGAGACAATCCCAGAATTCATAACCTTCCTATATCCCAACCGATGGTTTGTTAACTTAGCAGATTGTTTCCCTCAACAGAGAGAAAGAAAAAGGGGAAATACAGTTTAAGAGTTCATCCTGGGACTAATGAATTATGTATCACTCATCCTGTTGATGCTTTGTAATTCAGACATATGTGGAAGGAAGTGGTAAAACTCAAATCAATAACTTTCTAACATCTCTGAGTTAATTCTTCTGTGGGGAAAGAAAAAATGAATCAGAGCTTAATAGTAATAAGCCCCGCCATATATGTCTTTAAAAATGACACGTAAAATTCTATACCCAAAGACAAGAAAATCATATGCTACTATAATCCCTCGTTCCAAAAGGAGAAATCATGGGATCGGCATTTCATTACAGAGAGCAATCTTTCGGCAGCACGACCATGGCTGGCAGACAAAGGACAAGATGATAACATGGCTCATGAATCTGTTTTCTGTTTGCCTAGTTTCCCTAAATGAAGAGTCATGTAGAATCCAGAAATGGAAGGCAGGAGAATGCTTCTGCTCTCCTATGAACACTAGGTGGTGCCACGAGACAAATAAATACTAAGTTAATGGAACCAAAATTGCTTTACCAAAACTCAAATTCTTGATTGTATTCTCATTAAGTATTACAAGCAACTTCTCCTGAGCGCAGTCTTATAATTAACAGACAATATTCCTTTGGCATTTCCCTTACAAATTACATATGTATTTGTTGTCATTCAGCCATTTTACTAATGTCCAACTCTTTGTGACACCATTTAGGGTTTCTTGGCAAAGACACAGACTGGTTTGCCATTTCCTTCTTCAGCTCATTTTACAGATGAGGAAACAGAGGCAAACAAGGTTGAGTGACTTGTTCAGGGACACACAACTAGTATCTGAGGCTGATTTTGAACTCAGGAAGATGAGACTTCCAGACTCTGAGCCAGGTACTCTATCCACTGTACCACCTACTGCCCTACATATGTATCGTCTATTACTTTTCTTTTTTTTTTTTTTTAAGGAGGCAGATTGCTACAGGAGAAAGCTCACTAGCTTTAGTCAGAAGACCAACGTTCAAATCCCACTTCTGACACTTACTAGCTAAGTGAACTTAGACAATTTACTTCATTCATCTGGGCCTCAGTTTCCCATCTATAATATGAGGGAACAAAAGACCTCGAATGTCCCTTCAAAATCTAAATCTATAATCTCCTTAATAATTACCCCCTAACAATTATTTTCTATACTATGTGCAAAACATGTATTGATCACCTACTATAGATAAGGGTTTGATCTTCCTCCCGAAGTATCTGAACAGAAGAGACACAGTGACCTCTCAGTCATCCAGGACCACGCCACTGGACTAGTGAAGTGATTGTCTTCCACCTGCTCACATTTCATTTAAAGGTTTATAAAGTGCTTTCCTTACTACACCCCTTTTCCTCTATTTTACAGATAAGCAAAGTGATGCTCAAGGTCACAAATCTATTATATGAAGGGCCTTTTGGTAAATTCCTTTGGGTAGGGCCCAACACAGACTTACCTGTACCAAACTGTAGTCTTTGGAGGGAGGGAGGGAGGGAGAGAGGGAGAGAGAGAGACAGAGAGAGACGGAGAAAGAGAGACAGAGAGAGACAGAGAGAGATGGAGAAAGAGAGACAGAGAGAGAGAGAGAAGGATGTGGAGAGATTGCTTTCTCTAGTGATGATTCTTCAGGAAGCAATTAAATTCAACTACATGCTAGAAATGGAAATGTCAGTTAATGGTGAGGAGGAGGTCCTTGGGGGAATAAAGGAAAGTAAAGAAGAGACCTTTGACTTTCCTTTCCAGAGAGAGACTCTGCTTATTGGCCACTTTGTCTCATAGCATGATTGCAGAGACTAATGAATGTCCTCAAGGAGACTAAAGTGAAAATGGTGGAAGGGCATAGTTCAATAACCAGAGGACATAAGTAACAGAGATTAGGAGATGAAGAACAGGAGCACATTATTCAGCAGAGAGAACAAAGAGATAACACTTGAGGGCAATGGTAGCTCCTCACAATCAGAAGTATGTTGCTCTGGACATTCATATGTACCTAACTCACTCTCTCTTCATATATATATATATATATACACACACATACATACATATGTGTATATGTGTGTGTGTGTATATATATGTGTGTATGTGTGTGTATATATATGTGTTGTATGTGTGTATGTGTGTGTGTATACTTCAAACACATTCTTGGCCACAAACAGCACTCCATACATGATCCCTGGTCAGAAATGTCTTCTATGTGAGTGCCTACTCTCATTGCTGATGTGGTAACCTGTGGGAGTGTATTCTTCATGTACTAACAGGCAAATCTTTCTTGTCACTTACCTTGCCATTCTGTTTATTTAAATGCATTTTGCTTTGAACTAAGATGTTCTTTTTGGCTGCTGGTAAAAGTAAACACATCAGTGGGGGCTCCACAATTCACTCCAAACCTGGATTATTTTCTATGGGTTTATATGTAAAAAGGGACCCAGACATGACATACACACATACTTATGAACACACTCCAGTGTAAGTACTATCTTTAATTGTGTACGTTAAAATGGATCATGCTATGCAAATCTTAAAGACATTCCTACAGTTTGTTTTTTTTTACATTCTCCATATTACAAGTCTACATCTTTTTCTAACGACATATTTTCTGAATTTTATATATATTTATAAACATCACTTCCCTGCCAGTAGAATGAGAGCTTTTTGAAAAGAGCAATTTGTTTTTCCATTTTTGACTTTGCATCTAGTTCAGCGCCTCACTTACTGTTTGCTGAATTGAATTTGTTTGGTATATATATAGATATATATATACATGTATGTGTGTGTGCGTATAGTCACCTGACTAGTGGATATAACAGTAAAAATTCCACTGCCTGTGGTATTCAAACACCCAGGGTAAAGCTATTTTGAGACAAAAGACATACAGTTAGAACCCAGACTTGTCTGGCACCCCAAATACTCCCAGGTCACCTTTCCCCTATATTTATCTATATATTCTTTAGAAGGCAGTGACTTTGGCAAGTCACTAAACCCTGTTTGCCTCAGTTTCCTCATGTGTAAAATGAGCTGGAGAAGGAAATGGCAAATCACTCCAGTATTTTTGCCAAGAAAACCCCAAATGGGGTCACAAAGAATCAGACACACCTGAACGACAATAATCCACCTATCATAGGCACCAAACATGAGAACTCCTCTGCTTTGTCCAAGGAACCAAGGTGAGAAATAAACCTTTTATGTCTTGAGTTACTTGGGAAGGGAGACTCATTTTTGCATCACTGAAACATTTTTACTACGGGTTTAATTTCATTCTTGTTTTTAAGCTCTCAGTGCCTTTTCCAACAATAGTACTATTACTCTGCAGTAGCTTTTAAATTATATCTTGCTATAAGCTATCAGACCACAAGGGTGCAGAGCATATTTGAAATTGAGGAAGACTGAGAGATACAGGCAATAAGGAGATCTCTGTCATTGCAAAGTATGCTCACTGATTCATTCATGGAATGGTACATTACTAAATATTTAATATGTTCCAGGTACTAGAAATACAAAGACAAAAACCAAATACTCCTCCAAGGAGCGTGCTTTCTGCTGGAGCAAAATAACACGTATATCTGTACTAGCAAAGAGATATAAAGAAAGAGCACTACCATCTGGAGAGAGGGGAGATCAGGAGAGGCCTTATGTAGGGGGTGGCATGTGAGCAGAGTTTTGAAGGTATTTTTATAGGGGTAAGTCAGGAGTGAGAAGATTCCAGTAATAAGGGACAGACGGCCTGTGCAAAGATTAGAAGGAAAATGGAATATGAAATACTGAAAAAGAAATGTCTGATCATCCTGCTAGTATTACAAGTGGACTAAAATCTCCCAAATAAATCCTGGTTTTTCCTACTCCTGCTTCCTTTTGTGAAAGTCATAAAGTGTACCGATGTGTTAAGTGTGCACTACGGGGAGCTGGGTAGAGCAGATAAAACTGGATCATCTCAACAGACAATTAGTTTGAAAGGGATACATTCTAACTTGAATGCTGTTCAAGTAAACAGATTAGATATGTTGTTCAGCTCAAGGCAATATTTCAAGAAAATTCACTGCTGGAATTTCACACATGCTAATAAGTACTTAGGGTTTCAAACGGCCGAGCTATTCTGACTAAATATGTGGTTACTCCTCATTCACTGTCTATCAAACATCCAACCATCTAACCAGGTTATCGGTAGAGCTTAAACTAGTTTGCAGATTGGTGGGGTGAGGATGAGGAGTGGGGAATGGGAGCAGGTGGGAGGGGTGGTATTGTCTTTGCTTTTGTCTTTGTATTTCAGCACCTAGCACAGTGCCTGGCACATGAGAGACACCTAAAATTGTCTGCAATTTATTATACCGATTGCCTTCGATTTATCATACTGATTGATGACTAATAGCTTTGAATAGTTTTACAGTAGAAAAGGCACTGTACCTCTGAGACCAGCTAGGCAGCAATGGTCTAGAGTCTGAGAGACCTGAGTTCAAATCCAATCCCAGATACTTACTAGCAGTGTGATCTCAGGATAGTCACATAAGCTGTTGTTTGCCTCAGTTTCTTCAACTGTAAAATGACAATTATGAAAGTACCTACCTCCTAGGGCTATTGTGAGGATCATATGAGAAAATATGCAAAAAGTGCTCATTGTGGCATTTGGGAGAAGGAAACAGCAAACCACTCCATTACCTTTGCCAAGAAAACCTCAAATGGGGTCAGAAGGATTTGGGCGTGACTAAAATGACTGAACGACAGTAAAACAGCACAGCATCTGGCATGCTGTAGGCACTATGTAAATTTAGCTATTGCTGTTACTATTACCACTACTGAATTTTATTCTCAACTCTGCCACTAATTGACTGACCTTGGGAAATAAAATTTAATTCAAGAAACATTTATCAAATATGATTACATGCAAGATACTACCCTGAAGGAATCATAGATGAATAAAGCAAAGTTGTTTATTTTTTTCCTCCTCATGGAGCTTATAACTGAGCAAAAGAGGAAAGACATTTGTACAGATACCATAATAAAAAATAGTTGAGTAGACACAGAGTAAGGGTGGGACTTAAGCCACTCCATTGCTCCGGTGTCATGATCAGATGAAAATACTTTTGATTGAATGAAAAAATCAGAAATGAGTGTGGACAGGGTTTGCGCACCTCCCTGCATCAATCAAAGCCAGTGTATTAGACTGGGTTTCTAGATTGGGTCCGTCCTAAGCAATGTGTATAAAAGGGAAGAGTTATCTCAGGATCCAGGGGAAAAGGTACAAGTTAAGGTCTGATTACAGTGGACTCTGAATATTTAAATGTTTGAATGTTATTTGATAGGCTTTGAGGAACCAGTGAAGGCTTTTGAGTGGGAAAGTTACAAGAGAGAGCTCTACATTAGGAAGGTAACTATCACAGTAATGTGGAAAACCACATAGGGGTGCTAGGATAGCCTTTGTGGTCACTTCTGGTTCTAGATTTGTTATTCTATGAGATACTCTTCTATAAAGAAATATCAGTAGAGCCTTTTGCCTTTTTTTTTTTGAGTGCTTTGTGACACTCAAAAGGGGCAGCTAGGTGATAGAGCTTGGGGAAGAAGCATTGAATTTGAAGCCAGAGGACCTGGATTCAAATGCTAGCTTTACTACTTATTGTCTGACCTTGCGGAAAAAATACTCAACTATTTTGACCTTAATTTCCCCTCTCTTCAAATGAAGGAGTTAGACTAGATGACCTCTGAGGTCCCCCCAGCTCTGAATCTGTAATTTGAAAGGTGATGCTATAGCACCTCCAACCTTGCACACTACTAAACTATAACCATGCTTTCGTATCTGTGGACATAGCTGTACTAATTTGCAGTCTTCTCTCCTTTTTTACACACACGTACTCAGCAGCTTCAAGTGGAGAAGCTCTAACTTGGCAGACAAAAACAAAGAGAGAATGACAGACAAGCATGAGCAGTAAGAAAATGTAGTAGTAAGGGAAAGGGAAGGGTGGCGGCAAGAAATACCTAAATCGATCAGCAACAAGCATTCATTGTCATGCACATGCCACGATATAGCTAGGTTCATTTTTTAAAAGTATTTTAAATGTTCCAAAACAATGCAAGCATCAGAAGTTACTAGGGAACTGCTATTTTCTTAGTCTTAAGGTTTGATTGCTTTTTTGGGGGAGGGGGGAAGGCAGGGCAGTTAGGGTTAAGTGACTTACCCAAGGTCACACAGCTAGTAAGTGTCAAGTGTCTGAGGCCCAATTCGAACTCAGGTCCTTCTGACTCTAGCTTGGACTGTGCTTTATTCAGCTAGCTGCCCCTTAATAAAAGAGCTAGAAAATAACATTATGATTTTTCTGTATAGGGAAGCCAGGTGGTACAGCAGATAGGCTACTGGGTCTGTAGGCAGGAAGACCTGAGTTCAATCTGGCCTCAGACACTTACTAGCTGTGTGACCCTGGGCAAGTCACTTAACTTGGTTTGCTTGAGTTTCCTCATCTGTAAAACGAGCTGGAGCAGGAAATGACAAACCATTTCAATATCTCTGCTAAGAAAATCCCAACTGGGGTCACAAAGAGACGGACACGACTGAAACTATGGAACAATTTTTTTTTATGTATCATCCTATATATAATCAAGGGTCAGGAAATAGTAGAGACTAAATGTTAGTTGGGTTTTTTTACCAACCTTCTGTGGCAGGAAGGATATTTGTCTCCTAGCAGCTATTGCTGAGCTCCCATCTAGTTTGCAAATCTAATGCAAACATTTGTTCTTGGAGACAGCCAATTTACTGCAACATCAAGATGTCAAATAATGTATGAGCCTAGATTAATGTACCCAAGACATTCTGAGAGTAAGGTAAAACTAGACTAACTGAGCCTGATTAAAATGACATTACAGCAGATTGGAAGAAGCCTTATTAAGTACAAAAATTTCCCCAAGGTTTAGAGTAATCAACTTATAGTAAAATCTTCCCTAACCAGAAAACAACTAAACAGAATATTCAATTAATTATATTCTTTGCCCTCCTCGCCTTGTATTTTGAAGAGATACAGACCACAGAAAAGTAAAATGAGAGAAGAGAATTAGTCAAAAAAGCAACTTTCAACATATATCCTAAAGTCATTGCAGATTATAGCCAATCTCCTATACTATCTATCTCTAAAATCTTCTCATATATAATTGAATATGATGATAATTTTAGGCACTGCAAAATCCTTAACTATCAAAGGAAAATTCAATTGTATTCAATATACTATACTTCCCAAGGCAAAATATTAGTAACCATCAAAACAACTCATCCCAAACAGTTTACTAATATCCACTGTTATTCTTTCATTTTCAAAGAGAACCAAGGACATCATGAGGGTGATGTTTTGACTTGTGGGCGAATTGGAATTAAGTGAGGAAGAGTGGCACAATACCTTTAGTTTCACTCTCTATTCCAGAAACACTCAAGTCCAATGGCAAGACAAAAGTCAAGACACCTGGTGATGGCCCCAGATGCAGTGTCACAGACCTTGGCGTCTGTGATGTCTGACTAAGTTCCAAGCACTCTACAATGCCTACATTAGCTGCCTTCGTGGCCATTGGAACAAATTGTTCTCATCTGCTCAGTCCACCAGAGGAAGTCCTCATATGCTTGTGGGAGACATCTCACCCAAATCAACAACGGATTTCAGGCCCTTCAGTTACCCTCAATCTGGTTTAGCCATCTGTCAAAATGGTTTTACTGGGGTGTGGCCACTGTGCATACTACAGCTGCTTAGAGCCACAGGTGAGAAGTTGAAACTCAAAGATCTTCTATTTAGATTTTAGGAAGTGAGAAAACTCAATTCACTGGAATGCTCCATTTCTGGCTCCTTTCCAGGAGCATTTCTGCTCTACATCAAATAGGTAAATTTTCCTGTAGATAGAGTGCTGGACCTGGAGTCAGGTAGACCTGAGTTCAAATCTGAAATCAGATGCTTACTAGCTGAATGATTCTGAACAAATCACTTCACCTATATCTGACTTTGTTTCCTCACCTGTAAAATGGGGATATTGATCCCGTCCACCTCCCAGTGATATCATGAGAATAAAATGAGAGAATATTTGTTGAGTGTTTTATAAACCTTAAAGAACTACATAAATCCTAGCAAGGTATTCTCCTTAGCTGAGGTTTTCCTGTATTCCATTTAAGAATAAAGTTAGTGATAAAGAGAGGCAATGTTCATGTCATGTCCAAAAATCCCCATCTCATGCTGATGCTGGTCCTTGTAAGTTTTAATATTTATTGACCTTCAAGAAATGGGGGAGGGTAGCAAAGTCGCATGATGCCCAGGGAAGAAAAGTGTGTTTGGGGGTAGTGGAGAAGGAAGGAAGGCGAGAAAGCTAATAGTTTTCTGCTAAGGTGGGGTGAAATCCAGCTTTTCACAGAAACTGGTGAAGAGAAATTGGTTCCTCCATCTTCCCAGAATCTGCTGGGACAATTTTTCTCACAATCTCATCTGGGTCATCAGGGGAACTCTCTTTAAAAGGAAAAAAGAGCCCAACAACGCATCAACAATCCTTGTGCCAGGGACTGTGATAAGTGATGGGACACAAAGAAAGGCACAAGGGGCAGGAACTGTTGTTCTAATGGGGAAGATAACAAGTAAAGAAATAATTACATACTATATACATATAGAATAAATAAAAGACAATCCCAGAGTATGTATCTCAGGGCATGTTTGTAACCTTTCTGTGTGTCAAGGATGATCCCTTTGGCAGTTTGGCAAAACTATGAGTCTCTTCTCAGAATAATGCTTTTAAGTACATACAATATATAGGATTACCAAATAAACTGCTGTAGTATTAATGTGATAGAAGATCTTCCCCATCCATTCAATAGGCCTCAGGTGGAGCTAGGTGGGAAAGCCTGATTATATCTTGTTTGTAAGTGGGCCTAAAGCCCCTACTTCCTAGGTGTTGAGCCAATGTGGGTGTGAAGCCCTCAGGACCTTAAGGGGAGTTGCTAAGACCAGAGCTAATGGTATGTGCATTGAGTTCTAGTCAATCATGAATTCAGTCAGTCTTGGGTTCTATCCAATCAGATGCTGGCTAGGACTGTGTATAAGGAGAGGCCAGAGTGTGAGGGAACCAGAATTGAAGAGGGGCAGAACTGAAGGGAAGCAGAATTGAGAAGCAGACATCAAGAGGGCTCTGAGGAGCAGATACTGAGAGAGCCAGTGTCCACAGAGCTGTGGAAGAGAGTCTGTACAGGAAGGCCCTAGCAGGGGGACATGTTTCCTCACTATAATACTGTGTTATAACTTCCTTGTTGCAACATTGAGGTGGGCTTACTGGTTTGGGAGTATAATTACTTATATCAAATTGGAGTTATTGGTCTTGGGATTTTATCCTCTGGAGTCTAAATAAATGTTATACTTCCTCTGCCTTCTACCTAGAGAGTTTTTCATACTTTGTGATTCTGAACCATACAGGCATGTTCGTGGTCATCCTTGAGGTCATGAATCTTGCCTTACTGATACAACCGATCATATTGAAATATAGGTATCATAACCTTTCACTTGGCCTCCTAACTACACTCCCTGCCTCAAGTCTCGGTCCTTGACAATCCATTCTCACACTGGTAACAAAATGATGTTCCTACAGCACAGATCTAGCTGTGTGACTTCCCTCTTCAATAAACTCCTTATCTCTAGGCTCAAGTACAAAACTCTTCTCTTTGCCTTTTAAAATCCTTTATAACCCGGATCCAACCTGCCTTTCCAGGTTTATTTTCTCCATAACTCCTCTTTGCATGCTTGACGTTCCTGCCAAACCGGCCTTGTCATTGCTCCTCCAACAGAGCATTCCATTCCCCAACTCCATGTTGCTGAGATGTCTGGTGCCCCCTCACCCCCACCCCATGCCTCTCCATGCTAGAACCTGCTCCATGCTCGTTCCTGTCTCTTAGAATTCCTAGTTTCCTACAAAGCTCAGCTTAACTACCACCTCTTACCTGAGATCTTTCCCATATACTAACACTTCCTCCATCCTCCTAATAATTTGTATTCTTTTGGGGGGAATACTTCCTATTTAATTCTCCGTATGCATGTTTTCTCTTCAAAGGCAGGGCACTATTTTATTGTTGTCTTTGTATCTCCAGCACCTTGCGTAGGGTCTGGCATTGCTGCTGTTGTTCAGTTGTTTCAGTCGTGTCTGACGTTCATGACCCCTTTTTGGGGTTTTCTTGGTAATGATACTGGAGTGGTCTGCCATTTCCTGCTCCAACTCATTTTACAGATGAGGAAACTGAGGCCAGGAGGGTTAAGTGACTTGCCCAGGGTGACATAGATAGTAAAGTATCTGAGTCTAGATTTGAACTCAGGTCTTTCTGACCCTAGGAGGAGCACTCTGTCCACTGTGCCACCTACTGTCCTCTGGCTCTTAGTAGGTGCTTAATATATGCTTACTGATCTGGGCAGTCTAAGAGAGAGAATATCCCTGTCAATGCAATTATATGTCATCTGAAATGCTGAACTATAATTGAGAGAATAAACAGGTGGAGTGCTAAAGCATTTTCTATCAGGCAAATAGAAACAAAAGTAGCTCTCTGGGCAATTTTGTGATGTATCTTTAGTTTCTTTTTCTGTATAAAAGAGCTTCATTCCCAGAGGATTCATTAAGGGAGGTACTCTTGACTTTCAGTTTATAGTTTCATACCTTAGGTATCTCCACTTTTGCTCTCTCAGCACCTCCAAAAATCACAGGTGAATTGTATGTATGTGTTGTGGATGGTTACCTTTCAAACACTGTTTTTCCTCCTCTTTAAACTGATCCATAAGAATTATAACTTCTTGTAGACAAGAGAGCATACTTCTATGCAGGTACTCATTTTGACAAAAGAAGCATTCAGTTTCCATGGGAAATTGAAAAAATATTCTAACTAGCTTTATAATTCTGTAATTTCTCAAACATGAAAATGTAATTAAAGAAGATTTCAAAAAAATGGACTAATGAGAGCTTAAAGATTTATGCTGGTCCAGACTTTGTATTTTATTTAACTGTACCTTCTAATTATGTAACATCTAACTGTGTACCTTTCAATTAAGTATTTGAATGAAATGTCAAATTTTGTCCCTTATTCTCCAGATTATTCCTATAAAAATTCAGTTTGCTGAAGGAGTTTATTGAATAGGGAAGTCACACAGCTAGATTTGTGCTATAGGAATGTCACTTTCTTCCAGTAGAAGTCATTAGGAAAGAATACTTTGAGAGAGCTATGGTTTCATCAATACAAAAAGTCCTGGTATCAACCAAAGCCTTATTGGGAACAGGGTACAATTTGGTTTTAAAAGCCAAAAAAAAGGGCAAAAGACAATCCCTACTCTCAAGGAACTCAGTCTAATGGGGGAGACAACATGCAAACAACTGCATAAAATAAGATATATACAGGATGAGTTGAACATGATCAACTGAGTTAAGGCACTAGCATAAAGGAGGCTAGGGAAAGGCTTTTTATAGAAGGGAAAAGAGGGAGAGATGAAGAGGAAGAGAATTTCAGGTACGGGGGACAGCCAGTGAAAATAACTAGAGTTAGGCGATAGAGCATCTTGCAAGGGAAAGTCCTGTGAGAATATATTGGAAGACAGATTGGTGTCAGAATTTAAAGGAAGTTGGATGTCAAACCAGGAAGCTTAGACTTTAGTCTATAAGGAGTAAGGAACCATCAAAGGTTTAGAGTAAGGTCATGATATGATGAAAATATTTTTATGAAGATTAGTGAGTCAATGGCATAGAAATGAAGAAAATAGGCTGGATGATTAAGAGCGAACTAGAGTCATAGCAATGAGAATCTAAATGAAGGCAGAAATGGGAAAGAAAATTCAAAGCAAAAACTGGAAGAAAGTGGCAACTAATTGGATATAGTAGGGCCAGGGAAAATAAAAAGATGAAAGTAACTTTCAAGTTTTGAATCTCAGGGACAGAGAAAATGGTGATCTCATTAGCAGAACTTTTTTTTAAAAAAAAAATGAGTGGTAGTTTTTTGGCAGAAGAGGAAAGGAGGCAGAGATAATGAGGTTCTTGTTCTCATCTCCAGGAACAAAAAAATTAAGAATTTGCTTTCAGTTATTTTTTCTAAGCAGTAATCAAAACTATATTTATTGTGTAATTTTGGACAAGCCCAAGGGAGGCAGTGTAATATAGTGGAAACTGCGCTGGCTCTAGGTTCAAATCCCTCCTTTGATACTATGGGAAAGTCACTTAAGTCTCCTGTACCTCAGTTTCTCTCATTTATTTTAAACAATTAAGGGTTGGACTAGATGGCCCCTGAGATCCTTCTCTGGGTCTGTGAATCGATGCTCCTAAATTACTTAGTCTAACTGGGCCTCAATTAATCAATATAAGAGATTAATCTTATATTTCTGTATTAACTTTCAATTCTATATAATAAAAGTCTTCCCAATTGGCATGTTACTACAGGGTGTTCCTAAAGTCTGGACTCATAGGAAATGTGGAGTTATTGCATCGAGTTCATGTGAATCTTGCAAGCGCATCAATTTTGCATCACAAATGATGGAAATCATATCGAAGATGTTATTTGTTAATATTGCGATTAAATAAAATGTTGTTGAAAATTTCATTTCTTGAAAATATGCATTTTTGCCTCTGTGTCCAGACTTTAGGAACACCCTACAGAATCAAAAGATGGCAGAATTGTAATTAGCAAGTACGGTTACCAGGACAAGCCTCACAAAAACAAGTCCGGGCACAAAACATTCCCCAAAACCTACTTTTTAAAAACAAGTTCTCTATGAGAGTAAGAAGAAATAAACTCTAGAATAGCAGAATTTGTGAGGTTAGAGATCACCAGACACTGTCTAGTTGTGAACCAATCAAGACCCCATGACACCGGCATGCCCAAGAGAGAGTAAGGTACAGCTCATTTTATAGATGAAGAAACTAAGGCAAATAAGGTTGAGTGACTTGCTGTTGCAACAATTCAGCTAGCAACTGTTGTGGGTGTGAAAGACCAACACAAGCCCAACAACAAGAACACTGCCAGCACAGGTTCTTTTGATCTGCTTTACTAAAGAGAGCAATGTTAAGGGGTTAATAATTTTATTCAATCCAACATACAAATATCATTCACTTAGTACATTCACTTAGTTCAGGGGAAAAAGCCAGCACCCTGAACTTCAGAGCAAATACAAACAATTTACAAACATACACAATATAAACAGACCAGATCACAATTCATAGTTACCAAGAAACCATCAACATCTGCATTGACGAGCAGGGAGGCTCTTAAAATGGCTGCCAAGAGTACCACGCCAACACTCCTCCAGGAGTGAGAGCCTCAAGGGAGAACACTCGCCAACCTCTGGGTTTATATATTTTGTTCAGGGTCAAAGGTGAGTCACACATGAGACTCACCCATGTGACCTAAAAGTGTCACAAAAATGTGGTCTAAAAGCCTCTGATGTCACAAACATGTCACTCAAACCCATGTAAACTAGGCTTTCCCTTGAGGCAAGGAGGTCATCAAGGACTCCTAATTTAATCAAGGAAACAAAGGCCAAACTCTTCAAGAGCACTTGATTGAATAAGTGCTAAAAGCCCTCCTTAATTACCAATACACTTGCCCAGGGTCACACTGCTAGTAAGGCCAAGAAAAGTCAAATTTGAACTCAGGTCTTCCTTACCCCAGGCCCAGTGCTATATCCACTGGTCCACTTAGCTGCCTCTTAGCAGGTGCCTAACAAATGCTTGTTGACTAAAAGTTCATTCTATTAGGAGGTAGTTTGCAAGAATATTAATTATTTTTTAATTAAAAGCTTTGTAATTATTTTACATCTTACAGGCATATATATTCTTAGAGGGGAGAGAGAAAGCATACCATTTCCTAGCTTTCTGTTTTAACTAATTACTCTTTCTAACAAGGGAGCGAAATTCAGTTGCTTCTATTCAATATCTTCAGGACCTGTTCCTTGGTACAAAGTTCTAGTCACCAGACCCGACTTATCATTCTGGAAGATAGTAGCTGAATATGCTAAGAGAGACCACACTTCTTACCTCAGTTCTGAAGATAGGACCTGGGGTTTACCTAGATGCTGGGGAAAGGATAATAGCAGTTTCAATAGAATTCTTTTGTCCTTTCCATGTAAATGCATGGAGCAGCTAGGTGGTTCAATAGATAGAGAGCTGGGCCTGGGGTCAGGAAGACCTAAGTTCTAATCTGGCCTCAGACACTTACTAGCTGTGTGACCCTGGGCAAGTCACTCAACCCTGTTTGCCTCGGTTTCCTCATTTGTAAAATGAGCTGGAGAAGGAAATAACGAACCACTCCAGTATCTCTGCCAAGAGTAAACCCCAAATGGGGTCATGAAGAATTGAACACAATTGATATGACTGAGCAACAATGTACAGGCGCAAACACACAAAAGAGTGGAAAATGTAAAACCAAATTATCAGAGGAGAGAAGCTGGAGATCCTTTTGGTTCCTCAGGCTTATCACAGAGTGGTAGCAGAAAATGCACTGGACTAAGGAGAGTTAGGTTCAAATCTCAGCTCTACCAACAAGTCACTGGGTAACCTTAAGAAAGTCACTTCAACTCTGTGGGGCTGTTTCCTTGTCTTTAGAATGAGTTGGTAAATTAAATAATCTTCAAGGTCCTTTCTGACTCTAACATATTATGAATCTATGACTTCTCATTATCTCATGATCTAATTAAAGTGAATACATGTATGTATGCACACACGCAAGTATAATATACAATTCACCTACACGTTACATACAATATCTAAATCTGTGAAAAGCTTTATCTAGAGGGCAAAGACTAAGCATCTCTACATTAGTCACATATGAGCCTTGGAGCCATACTGTTTTGATGATGATAATGATGGATATGTATTTAAACACATACATATATGAATTTTTAACCATCTAGTGTCTATCTATATAAATTTAATGTAAAATAATTACAAAGTCCTTAATTAAAAAATAATTAATTTTCTTGCAAATTATCTCCTAATAGGATGAACTTTTAGTCAACATTTAGAACATTTAGTCAAGCAGTTATTAGGCACCTACTAAGAGGCAGCTAAGAGGGGGCGGAGCCAAGATGGCGACTGGAAAGCAGTAACTGGCGTGAGCTCCCCTCCAAGTCCCTCCAAAAACCTATGAAAAAATGGCTCTGAACCAATTCTAGAACTACAGAACCCACAAAGCGGCAGAGGG
>CM053624.1:160839305-160872492 GCA_028646595.1 Phalanger gymnotis
TGGGGAGAAAATTTGTAATTCAAACGCCTGTGAAAATCAATGCTGAAAACCAAACATGTCAAAAATAAATTAAAAAAAAAAGAAAGAAAAGACAAGATAAAAAAAAAAAAAGAGACCTCTAGCAATTAGATAACAAAATTCACCTACATTATTTGGTATTGACTATCAGTATAATGAGAGCTGCAAATAAGAAAGAGAACTGGGGTGGCAGAGTCAAGGAAAGGTTCATGGGAAGCAGAAAGGAGTATTAGAAAGTGAAATGTACTGGGAGCCAAGAGACAAACATCAAAAGAAGAGCTATTATGTACCCAAGGTCAAAACATTAGCTTGCAATGTGATCACAGTCAAACAAATTAAGCCATTTGTGATGGAAAACAGACTGCTGGAAAGAAACTTGGAATCAAGAAGATTTAAGGTTCAGCTTGGAAACATAGTGACTCTACATCTAGGCTTGGACACAACACAGATCACTGAGTTTGACCTGCACCTGTCCAAGAAATCCCATTACCTCATACAAAAAAGAGGGGTCATTCAGCTTTTCCTTTAATGCTTCTGCTCTCTCCTGGGGCAAATTTTTTTCCTTTTGGTTGGCTTTAATTATTAGAATAAGTTTCCTTGCATTGAGCTGAAATTAGTGTTTACAACTTCACATCGTTAGTCATAATTCTCCTCTTCTGGGACCAAGGAGAAAGTCTTCTTCCATATGCTAGCCCTTCAAATATTTTAAGATACTTATCATGTCTCCTACAAGTCTCTTCTTCAGGCTAAACATCTCCAATGTGCCTTCAAACGATTTTCATACTGTGTGATCTCAAGATGCTTTACCATTCTGCTTGTCCTCATCTAGTCCCTCTTTAGATTATCAATAACTTTTTTTAAAAAAAATAGCCCCTAGAACTGAATAGCTCCAGCTCATTTAAAGCTAGAAGAGACCTTAAAAGACATGGAATTCCACTCTTTTATTTTGCATATGGGGAAACTGAGGTTCAATGAGGTTCTGTGACCTGCCCAGGGTCATGAACCTAGATATATGCTGATCAGAGCAGATTCTTATATTCTCCAGGTCATACATCCCCTAGCCTTTCAAATGACTTTCACATTGTATGACCTCAAGACTATTTGCCTTTCTGGCTGTCCTCCTTTAGACCCTCTTTAGTTTATTAAAGTCCTTTTAAAAATATGACTCCAAGGGAGCAGCTAGATAGCACAGTGAGTAGAGCACCAGCCCTACTTGACACACTTATAAGCTGTGTGACCTTGGGTAAGTCACTTAACCCCAATTGCCCTGCCTTCCCCCTTCCAAAACAAAAATATGACACCAAGAACTAAACATAACCCAGATATATTCACTCAGAGCAGAATGCAGCAGGATTATCACTTCCCTGGTTTTAGAGATTATGCCAACAAGCATTTATTAAGCACCTACTACTTCAAGTAGGGGGCAGCTAGATGATAGAGCACTGAACCTGGAGTCCAAAGACCTGAGTTCAAATCTGTCCTCAGACACTTACTAGCTATGCGACCCTGGATTAGTCACTTAACTCGTTTGTCTTAATCTACTGGAGAAAGAAATAGCAAACCACTCCAATATCTTTGCTAAGAAAATCCTCATGGTCCATGGGGTCATGAAGAGTCAAGACACAACTGAACAATAAATTCCAAGTAGATATGTTTTATAAGATAATGGGTGTTCTATAAGGGGAAAAAACTGTAGTACAGGTGAAAACTCTGTGATGGAGGTATAGATTTGAAAGTCAGCCACAAAGAGTCAAGAGTTGGGGCAATGGAAAACTAATGAGCTCACCAAGGAAATATGTTTTGAGTATAGAACAACAGAATAAATTTGGGTCAAAGACAGAATGTTGAAGGCATCTCCAGGAAGAGGATAAGAGAAAGAACGTGTACCAGAAGAGAAGCCAAGAGAAAGACATTTAGGAAATCAAGAGGAAAATCAGTAAATACAGTGTCTTAGAAATAGAGGAAGAGGAGTTTCATAAAGCAAGTGCCCAAAACACTCAAGTACAACAACGTTTTTACAAAACAAAGATAGAAAAATCCATTGGATTAAGCAAAAAGAATACGTTTAAACGTAATTTCAATAGGAATGGAAAACAGACTACAGGGGGTTAAGAAGGGAATGGATGAAGAAGAAATGGGTGAATTAGGCAGAACTCACATTTTCAAAAAGTTTGCCTGAGAAAGGAAGGAGAAGAAAGGGAGAACAACAGCCAAAATGGGAAATGGGCAGATGAAGGGTTTTTTGTTTGTTTGTTCTGTGTTTTTGGTAAACATGAAAAGATGGTATGATTGAAAGCAGAAGGGAAGACATAACCTAGTCTCTAGGATTCTACCAAATGTATTTACCTCCCTTGATAGCAATACTATTTCTTTGAATGTTCATCATATCATCGCACAGATGAGTAACTGAGAACACTTTCTTGGAAGTTGAGAACCTGTTCAAAGAAATTTCCTGTCCTCCAATGCATCTTTGCCATCTGTCCATGTGAAGTGTGGCAGATATCTCTAATATGCAAAGTTTCCTTTTCACAGAAAATATTGCCAGCCCCAACAATCTAAACAAAGGCCAGAGAAGTTATGAACAATTACCTTTACCGCTTCAACGACTCTCTGTTACTTTTTACTACATGACTGGTTGTTAGTTTGCAAATGGGTCTTTCCTAAGTGTTCAGAGAAAAAGCCCATTAAATCAACTCTGTCCAGCACCTGCAGCAGGATGCTTATCATTCTGGGAGAAAAAACCCGATTAATTTCTCAAGATTAAAATGCCAAGAATATAAAAATAATATTATTAGGGAGCTTGTTTCTTCTCATTCTCTGCTTTGACCTGTTGTTTATTCATTCCTTCTCCATAGGATAAAGATTAAAGATAAAATTCAACTCAGATCACTGAATTCAATCCAAACAAACATCTATGAAGCACCTAAAAATGTCTTAGGTCCTAACGGGAAATCAAGCACGAGACATGTATAATACACATTACACGGTGTGTATTAGAAAAAAAGTGTGTTTATAAACACAGTTCGTATTTATAAACAAAGGAGAGGAAGGAAGAAAATATGAGTCCATTGAAATTGCTAAGAAAACAAAAGACAGATCATTCCCAACAAGGGGATAAAGGATAGGTTTAGTAGGGAAGGAAGTTATTACCAGTCCTTTTGGTGAAAATAGAGAAAACCAAGAAAACTGGATTTTCAAAGTGAGATTCAGGAAGTTTTTTAATGTATGAATGTCATTTGCCCATACTATATAATCTCTTTTTTTTTTAAAATTAAAGAATAGGTCTCTTCATCTTGTTCTGGCTAGAACTGCTCAGCCTCCTCAGTAGCTGGGATTACAGGTATATGCCACTGTGCCACGTATATCTGCGTCTTCACTGGCATGGATAATCTATTCTGAACTCTCATTACCTTATAGGGCAAAATTTGCCTAGCCTATACAGCAAGGACTTTCTGGTGTTAGTAAATGTTACTCTGTATACCACAAAGAAGTTAATGACTGATATACAGTAGGTGCTCAATGAATGCTTGCTTATTAAGACACGCGAGTTATTATTTACCATGAGAGCTTCTAAAGTTTGTCTCCTTTCTTCCACAAAGCAGGGAAGGTTTATATTTTCCTTCCACATTTCTAAAAATAGGAACAATAACAAACTTCACTGAGAAAGAAATCAAGAAGTGAATTCACTATGTCTCATTTAGAAACAACACATTTCTCCCAGTCCAGAAGTCTGAGCTAAACTCCAAACCTTTTAAGGTTTAGAGTGGTCTCCTTGAACGGTGCAAGCTTCAGGGTTGAAAGAAAAAACTAACTTTCTTAAACAAGGCCCAAAGGCTTGTCACATTTCTAACCAAAAAATATTTAGGCAAAAAAAAAACAAAAGTATTTGCAAAGTATTTCCAGTTTTAAAATGAAGGGAGGAGGGGAAGTGGGGAAAAAAGTTTCACAAAAATATATTTGTCATCTAATTCTTTTGAAAAATTTATACTCTCTGAGATTGTCTTTTCTCTTTTAAAAAATTGACTCTATAACATTCATGCCCTCAGGAGCTTGCACAACACCGGTGGCTATATGAAACCATAGGATTTATTAGAAAGTTTACATTTCATCAATGTCTTTGTTTTGGAGAACAAAAGAGTACCTGAAAATTTTAATAAGAAAAAAAATCAACTGGAAAGATCAAGAAACCAGACCAAGATAAATGCACTGGGCCCTGAAGCCCCAGGGGCAAGTCACTAACTTGGGAACAGATTATTTATTGACTTGAGGAAAAAGAACAACTAGCCATTGGACCACTGAGCCAAGGAGGCAGCGTGGTATCTAAGGAACACTGAAAACAGAGTCAGAGACCTCAGTTCAAATCTTCTGTCGCTGGATACCGGAATGACTGCACAAGCCACATGACCACTCTGGGCATCAGTTTCCTCATCTGTAAAATGAGAAGGTTGGAGATAATGCCCTAAGGTTCCTTCCAGTTCTAAATAGTTTGATCCCAAAAACAGGCACTGAGTCCACATTAAAAACAATAATCTGAGCTTTAAAACTATGTAAGGTGAATTCAGCACCCTGAAAGTAGAGTGACCCTTACTGTCATCACACACCTCCAGGGGTGTGCTGGGGTCAGCTGATACTGACTGGTGAGAGCTGGTTGTTAAATTTTCCATGTGAGCATTTGTACATCAGGAAAAGCTACAAGTCAGGGCTTAATTTGATGTTTTGTTGATTTTCTAGAATGAAGAAAGCAATGGAGAAACTGTTAACAAGCAGATTAAACTCAAAAGTACATCATGAAAACACTATTCCACCCCTCCTGCTCTGAGAGCCAGTTGTTAAACGTTTAGCAGTATACCCCTACACACAGGAGTCAGAATTTCTTCGATCCCAAAACTCCTACTTAGAGCTTTATGCTTATTATTGCTAGAACATGTTAGTAAGAGGGTATTGAAAAAATTCTGAGAACACTAAATACATACATATATAAATATGCATCACGACTAGAGACCAAATGCTGGCCAACGTTCTAAGCAGGGAAGAACATTCATAAATTATCCTTCTATTTATACTTCAGTTTGAAGAGGTAAGTGTTAACGTAAGCCACGTTTTCTATCTTGAAAAGAGGCATTTCCATATGAAACTGCTAGCTATGTGAGTTTGGCTCCTCGGTGTCACTTGGAAGGTACTGGAAACTGAAGCCTACGTGTGAGGTAATGGTACAATTTCATTTTGAAATGAACAGTAGTTGCTGGGAGGAAACAAAAAGTAAAAGCTTGTAAGTGGAGGAAAAAGCTTATATTTGCTCATTATTACTGTTTCAGCCATTGGTGTCATTATGTTCTTGTAGTCTGTTTGTTTTAATTAACCTGCTCAATGTTATGCCAGTCAAAAATCAGTCAATAAACATTTATTCAGTGTCTACTATGTGCCAGGTAACGTGCTAAATGCTGGGGATACATAAAGAGGCAAAAGACAGTCCCTGCCCTCAAGGAGCCTACAGTCGGGGGGGGGGGAGGACGAAGAGAGACAACATGCAAACAGATATATAACAAACATATACAAAGCAAGCCATGTAATTAAAAGGGAAGCTACCAGAATGAAGACAGGTTAGAGAAGGCTTCCTACAGAAGGCGGATTTTAGTTGGGACTTAAAGAAGGCCAAGGAGTTGTGCATCCTTCGTTTTCAAAGAGGACCAATGACATCACAAAGCAATGGGCAATGCCTTGACTTGTACGTGAACCGGATTTAAGTGAGGCAGAGTCGTCTCCAGAGAAGTCAGCAGTCAGAGCAGAAGAGGGAGAGTACTGCAGGCATAGAGCACAGTCAGAGAAAATGCTTGGAGCAGACAGATGGAGTTTCTTGTTGGTGCAACAACCAGAAGGCCAGTGTTACTGGATCAGAATAGTAGGTCCTGGGGAGTAAAGTGTGTGAAGACTGGAAAGCTCTAGGGGACTGGGTTATGAAGGATTCTGAGTGCCAAGTGGTATTTTGTATTTGCCTCTGGAGGCAAAAGGAAACCACCAGAGTTCACCAAGCAGAGGGGTGACATGATCAGACCTGTGCTTTATGAAAACCACTTTAGTGGCTGAATGGAGAACGGATTGGAACAGGGAGAGACTTGCGGCAGGCAGAGCTATCTACCAGTGACTAGAATTTAAGAACATGAGACCTCAGATCTAGAAGGCACTTTACAGGTTATCTAGCCTAGCCTTCTCATTTGTAGATGGGGAAACTGAGGCTTCTAGAAATCAAGCAACTTGTACCTGAAAAAATCACTTTGAGGAAGAAAAAGGAAAAGAATGAAGATCACATAACTCTTCACATCAAGAGAATATTGACTCAGTCAATAATCTCCCTGGATGGGGTTTGTAATAAGGCCTAAGGTCTTATTTAACCTAACAAATGATTACCCATGACCACGCAACTTTAATTCTCAAATCTGCCTATTTAATATTCCCTGAGGTGGAAACTGGCCTCTGTTGTGTCTTTATCCATGATATATGTATGTATGTATAAATTCGTCTTTTTTGTTGAGGACACAAAGTATTGTTTCATAACAGTAGTTTTGTTTGATTTGTATCCAATTTGCTAACATAATGCCAATTAATTTTCTTTTCAAAGTGCACTAAATTGTCTCTTTAATAGAGTATAATTAAAAGGAGCTTGCTCCATGAAAGTGTAGCTTATGACATAACTTCTATCCATACTGCCAGGACTGCCATATTGCTAGCATTGTCAATTGTCACAAAATTTTACCAGGGATATTCATTTTAAATATTAATATATGCCACAATTAGCTTAATTTTAAAAATTAAATGCATATTTTAACTCATCTTAGTATGTTTACCCCCAAAAGGACCACTATGTAAAAAGAAGAAATTGGTTACTAAAATGTAAACTCTTGCCTTAAAACAGGAAAGTGTATGGATAAGTCCAAAATACACAGAAGAGACAGAAAGTATGTCTGATTACCCTTAGCAGGGACATTTAAAAAGACATAATTTTTAATATAGTCCATGAGAACAAGTAGCCCTGCTTTCCTTTAAAAGGACTTTCTTGCCAATATCTCGACAAGCTTTTATTAAATCTTTATTATATACCAATAATGACAGAATAAAGTGTAAAAAAGCAAAGAGTGTTAGTTTAAGGACCCAAGTCTTTATAGAGGATTACTGAATACTGTATCTGCAAAGATGACTAAAAACTACAATGGGAACAATTGTTCAATCTAGGTCCTACCATCTCAATTCCTGAAAGCCAGGTGACTAATTCTAAGAAATTTTAGCTTTCTTCTAAAGTGGTTAGAACCACTAGTCTAGTCTTATCTCAAGCAACCCCTGAGTAGATTCCAAAAAAAGGAGGTAATTCCACAATTCTTTGAATTCTGGACCAAAATAGAACAACATTCTAGTTTAGGTAAGACTAAAGATAATGCAGAAGTGGGGAACCTGTGCCCTCAAAGCCCTGTAGCCCTGTAGTTCCTCAAGTGCAGCCCTTTAACCGATTTGAATTCTTCTAAAGGACTGTACTTGAGGACCTAGAGGGCCACATGTGGCTTCAAGGCCTCAGGTTCCCTACCCCTGAGGTTTTCTAGGGACAACCTCAGGCTTCCACAGAAAGGGAAGCCTTCTCTTTCAAACCTCTTGTCTTCCAGTATACAATTGAGAAGTTTTTCATACCAGCCTTCAGGGATTACTTCTCAATTGGGCCAAAGCCAGTCTTAGGCAAAACTGTGAAATTTATTTTTAGCAAATCCCTCCTCTCAGGGTTCATTTTCCCCTCCCTTCTGAGCCTCTAAATGCACTTAGAGGCAGCTGCGTTGTGCAGGAGATAGGGCCGTAGGCCTCCTGTCAGGGAGACTTGAGTCCAAATCCACCCTCAGACATTTACTGTCTATGTGACCCTGGCACAAGTCACTTAACTTCCAGCCTCACTTTCCTCAACCGTAAAATGAAGATAACAACAGCGCCTACATCACAGGGTTATTGGGAAAATCAAATGAGATAATAATTGTTAAAAATTTAGGCAGCAGCCTGGCATGTAGGAGATGCTATGTAAATGCTTATTTACTTCCCCTCTTCCCCCTCAGGGGTCTTAGGCTATTGCTTCCTCCTAGAGAAAGCCCCAATTCTAGCATTTCAAGTGACAGAAGAAAAGATTTAAGGTGTATTCATAATTCCAATCTTCAGATATTTATAGGGTTATTATGTGGAAAAGAAATTATATGTGTTTGGCTTGGAATCAGAAGGAAGAACTAAGATCATTATTAAAGGTATAGGCAGACAGATTTTGGTTTAACATAAGGAAAAATTTACCCACAACGAGAGCAGTCCAAAAATGGAATTGGCAGCCTCATCAGGTAGTGAATTCCCTGTTACTAAGTATATTGAAACTGAACTTGGATAAATACTGTTCTGGGATGTACATAAATAAGCTTCATTATCTGGGTTAAATGTTAAAATAAATTACTTCTAATGTCCTTTTCATTATTATTATTATTAATGTCCATTTCATTATTATTATATCTCAAAGGGAGATATAATTAAAGAAAAATTTCCTTCTAAGGAACACCCCACCACCACTTCATTTTGTTCTATCTTCTTTATATCTTGTCTTTTCTTTCCTATAAAATTGCGGAAGGTAGAAGAATGTTATGGGAGCTTAATGGAATGTTGTACATAGTCTAGGTATTATAGTTCCATAGACCTATAGCATGGATCCTAACCTTTACTGAGAGGGAGAAAAGAAACCTTACTTTATGTTATCAAAGTTTTGGAAAGTGACCAGAATTCTGGCCAGTCTCACATTTTTTTTTAAAAAAAAATTCCAGAAACCACAAGGTTAAATAATGATGAAAATAATAATGATGATTTATGTAGTACTCTAACATTTGCAAAATGTTTTACAAATATCACTGCATTTTGTTCTCTCAACAACCCTAGGAAATAGGTGGCATTATTATCATGATTTAACAGATGAAGATATATTGAGGTAGGCGAACCTTAAACTGGTTAGTATGAAAGAACCTTCACTTTGAACCATAAAACTTCAAGAGTGGAAAATGACCTCAGGCCTGTATCTAAATAAGAATTCCCTCCAAAGTGGCCATTAGATTTTATTTATAGATTTCCCGTGACGAGGAAATTACTACTTCTTGAAATAGCTCTTTTAAAATTTTTTGATACATATAATAATTATGAAGTTTATCCTTAAATCAAACCTAAATTTAGCTCTTCGTAACTTGCATCCATTCATCCTAATTTTGCTATATGGGATGGAAGGGTACAAAGTATTTAGCTTTATTTAACCCTTTCAGCTCTAGCCTGTAAAGATCTTTCGGGATCTTGACCATGTCCACTTTGGCATCTTATCCTCCCAGTTTTATGTCCCCTGCAAATCTGATAACTTTGCTCTCTGGGCCTTTATTCAGATCATTGATAAAATTAATGTTAAACATTTACATCACTATCTGCCCTATCTACACCAGGCCAGTTATCTTAAAATAAGACAGAGACTTCCACAAATGCCCCCCACATGCACACAATAAAAGCTCAAACTAATGGTTTTTTTCCATTAAACATTTTTTCACTTTTTTGGGAAGTTATTATTTTTGTTTTCTTTCCATGAAATTCCATATATACCTTTAGTACCTCAATTTTACTCCAGAATAACTGTATACACACACACACACACACACACGAATAATATGAAATGTTTAATCTTATCTTCACCTGGCTGGTCTTAAGAGGAAAATAAAATCAGACCCATTTGTTTTTACCAGCTGGACTTCTATTTTTCCCCTTAGAATTTTTCTCATTAGGATTTATAGGACTGAGCATGGTAGCCCATGCTCATAATGTCTATTAGAGGAAGCTCAAGCTGGTGGATCAAATGAATTTGGGAATTCTGAGGTACAGTAAGGCTAAAATCAATATGGTGGCCAAACTAAGTCTAGCACCAATATGGTAAACCACCAGGAATCTGGGGCCATCAGGTTTACTGGAGAGGTACAAACCGGCATATACCAGAAACAAAGTAGTTCAAAGCTTCCTCAACAATCAGCATTAGGGTCAGCTATGATCATCTTCAGTACTTGCAACCAGGTTAAAAGGGAAACAAAGGGGAAAGATAGGAGAAGAGAGGAGGATTTGCAAGGTTTGTGACCTTGAAACCGTCTATAGACTTCAATCAATCGATCAGTCACCAAACTATTAAATGTTTATCATACTCCAAGCTCTGTATTAGGTATTGAAAGCAAAAAACAAAAATGAGACAGTTCTTGCCCTCAAGGAGTTTACATTATAGCAAATGATCTGAATGTATACAGTCCAAAGAATGTGCTTACTTTTAGTTGCACTAAATGTACATCCACATGCTTGCTCTCAGAGTCCTGCTGGACCGAGTAGGTCAGATCTCTGACCCTCTCTGAAGTCATGCGGAGCCATGTTTCAATTTCAGGTAGGTGAAGGACAATCTTCCAGTCTGCCCCTGTATGGAGTGGGGGTGGCTTCTCATATCGTTGGTCAGAATCCATTTCCTTCATCCCATCTTCTCCTTCACCCTGCTCCACTGTAGGGGTCATATTGATGACCATCGGAGAAGCGTCAGTAGCCATGGGATCCAATTCCTGTGACCTCATGGGGGACACTGTTACACTCATGGTTAACATGGAGAAATCTAAACCATACTCCTCTCCAAAAGAGCTAAAATGTAGAAAAAAAAGGATAAGACATGAGTTAGTTAAGACTGACAAATTAAGAAATCATAATTCATAGTGTAAACACATAAAAAGTAAGTTTTCATTTCTTTTCATGATAGATAAAAGTTCCAGCATAGGAATTCAATATTATACACTCAGCTATCGATCTGAACAAGTTAGCTAGGTAGAGGGGAAGGCTGGTCCAGTTGCTTAAACTTTGGAACTGGTTACATATTTTTATTTCCTTTTCTGCCTCTTTGGGCACCAATTACTTGGTCACTCTAGGCCTTAGTTTGCCTTTAAAAAGGGAATAATACACCAAGTTTTATTCTCAAAAATAAAATATTAATTTCCAGTTGTTAAGTTTCCTTTCTCAAGAGGCTTTTTGATTTCTAGTCCATTTTTTAAAAAAAGAAACATACACCTGTGAGATTTGGCTAATTTTGAAGAAAATGCTGACCAACTTCTATGTCTTTCTGCAGAAAGTACCTGTAATTCTAATATAGAATTCTAGTCCTTAGTGTCCTCTATTTAAAAAAAAAATACACAGTTTCCAGTTTTAAAAAAAGGTAATATAATGTAGAGGACAGGAGACTGAGTTTGTAAGACCTGGTTTCCAATCCCATCTTCTTGGGCAAATTACTTAACTATACTCTGTGTTTCAGTTACTTCATCTTTAAAATGGAGGGGCAGGGATTGGAGTCGATAACTTTTAAGATCTCTTCCAGCTCTAAATCTATGAACTCATGAGAAGCTCTCCCTATTCAAGACAATTCACTTTCCCCACCACACCCCTATACAGCTTTTTTTTCTTACTCTACAGATTCAAGTTGTTTCAGATATGATATTACATTCCTTGCTCATGGGTATCTCACTTAAATGATCACCGTTTCATGACAAGAATAGAATAAAAAGATAAAATAGTGTTTGATGCCAAACTGCTTTTCACTTACTACGTCTGTATCATAAAAGAGATAACAAAAAAAACAGAAAGGAAATGGGCCTATATGTACAGAAATATTAATAGCAGCCCTTTTCTGGTGGCAAAGAATTGGAAATTAAGGAGATATTCATCAATTGGGTAATGGCTGAACAAGCTGTGGTATATGATTGTGATGGAGTACTATTGTGCTATCAGAAATGAGCTAGATGCTCTCAGAAAAATGTGGAAAGACATGAATTGATGCAAAGTGAAATGAGTAGAACCAAGAGAATGTACATAGTAACGGCAATACTGTAAGATGATCAACTGTGAGTGACTTAGGTATTCTCAGTAATACAATGATCCAACACACTTCTGAAGGACTTATGATAAAAAAAAAAAAGCTATCCTCAGAGAAAGAACTGATGCTGTCTGAATACTGATAGAAGCATACTTTTTTTAAACTTTATTTTCTTGGGGTTTTTTTGGTCTACATTTTCCTTTACAACATGACCAATGTGGAAATATGACTACACATGTATAACTTATATCAAATTGTCTGCCTTCTCAAAGAGGGGCAAAGGGAAGGAGAGATGAAGGAAGAGAATTTGGAACTCAAATTCTCAAAAATGAATGTTAAAAAATTGTTTTTACATGTAATTGGTGGAAAATAAAATACTAAATCAATTTTTTTGAATTTAGAAAACCAAGATGCTTTTCACTCATAAGATTTTGAATAAATCAGGAAACCTAACCACTTCCCCCTCAAAGTACGCCCAGATCTCCACTATGGTCCTTCTTTGACATTTCTAGTCTAAGTTCTAGTTCTAGTTTAAGCAACTGGACCAGCCTTCCCCTCTACCTAGCTAACTTGTTCAGATCGATAGCTGAGTGTATAATACTAGTCCATGACTAGTGTGGAGATGTGTCTGGGTTCTAGACCAGAAAAGGACAAGTGTTGGCAGGTCGTACATATTTAGAAAGACTCTGAATACAGGCTTAGCATTACATCGTATGTCTGTTGTCCAAGGACCAGCCTAACTATGTCTGGAGATGTTCATCACTAGGTTGACCCTGGAAGAGATCAGAATTTTGGCCACTGCAAGTATCAAAGACCATCTATGCCAGAAAAGGACTGTGCTCTGTGTCAGAGTGGAGAGTACCAAGGCCAACCAAATTGCCACCCCTGGAGTCACAGAACAAGCAGCTTCCCTTAAGGACTAAAACAAAACTACCAGCAAAGGATACTTGAATTGGAAGAAACCTGGAATAATTTTTTTTTCTTAAAGGCTTGTTATTATCTTAAATGCATTTCAAATATTGATGAAATTTTCTTTCTAGTACTTGTGAAAAGTCTTTTTGAGTTTTATTTTTTTCTTCAAGGTCAAGAACATTCACAGATGAACTTTTGACACCACTATTTCTGTAGCAACATATTGGGATGTCAGAAACATTGATTTACTGGGATCTTATTTAAAAAAAAAAAGATAATCAGTACCAAGGAGATATTGCAAAGGAATGGTGATATAAATTTATTTTCAATTGAGTCATCTCTACTTTATTATCTCTTTACATTCAGCTAGTATTGAATGGCCTTCTTGTGTCAAGTGAATGAAAACATACTAATCACATTTTAGCCTTTACCATTAAGTTAGAAACCAATATAAGTAGACCTGGCTATTTATGAATGAGAAGATAATTATTATTTCATCTAGAAAGTTAAAAAAAATACCAAGCGCCCACCATGCCATCTTATTGGGAGTACAAATCCTAATACCTAACAAATTAATCAATTAATCAACCAGTGCACATTTATTAAGATCCCTTTTGAAGAATGCCCTGGTGATGTTTAGGCATTACATACTTAGTCCTAAATCTGGCTGTCGTCTCTAAGACAGACATGCTACTTACTATAGATACACCCAAAAAGCAAATAATTATTTTAATGATATTTTTTGCTCAGGCTTTAGCGTTTCAACTAAATCCACCATTCTGTGGCCAGCACTCACAATGTAGCAACATTTATTTAATAAGGCAACTTATCCAGAGATTTCAAAATCATTTTATCAATCTCTGCTTATCCTATGACTTTAAGTGGATCATAGGTATTATTTTCCCATTTTATAGATTATGGGAAACAAGATTACAAAATTTTTGTCCAAGTTAGTGGACCAAGTTACATTTTTCATCAAAAGCAGGGCACCCTGGAGAAAAAACCCCACTGTATTTGGAATTGAGGGGACAAAGGAGGATTTATTAAGTATCCACTATGTGCCAGACACTGTGGTAAGCACTTTACAAATATCTCAATTTGTCTGAGTCATAGGAATTAAGGGGCTTTATCACTAGCTACCTGGGTAACTTTGGGCGAGATATTTCTTCTCTCTAGGCTTCAGTTTCCTCATTTGTAAAGTGTAATTGGACTAAAGTCTCTCTAATCTTCTATCCTAAATCTATACACATGTGCTATTAGATTAATGGATTGCAGTGAGAATGATGCAGAGTCCCTGCCCTGTGACACTTTCTCTGCCTAAGGCAGAGAACAGAAACAAGTGAAAAAGTAAAAAAAAAAAAAAAAACCATGAAGACAACAGAAAAAGAGCATCAGACCAGTAAGTACTTGATAAGTAAAGGTCTTTCATTATATACATAGCAAAGACAAATGAATGCTGGGAGTAGACAGAAAGAATTACTTATCAGTACCCTTGTAGGTCAACCTATCAAATCAGATTCAACCTAATAAAATGTTAACCTGGGCTTAAAGTTTCTCATACCTAGACATAAAACACAAAGCAAAGGCAAAAAGCAGTGAAACCCAAAAGGATGCTCCTTAATTATCTGCCCTCTATTCAACTTTCTCTTTTCTACACCTTTACAACTTGAGAATTCATGCCATGTGTATTATTGCAGCTGAGCAATAAGGCACCAGAAATAACATTAAGTTCATTCATTAAACATTTTCAGCAGCAACACCAAAATCCCCAGTACAAGTGTCTCAAATCAAAAAATGGCACACACATGACCAAGCTCCAGTGTTCCTGTAACACGTGCCCATTTGATAAGAAACATTTTACAACTAAAAGAAAATGCTTCTGAATATGGAGGTTTATAGAAACACCCATTCTTTATATATATATACATATATACGTATATATATGTATACATATATACATATATATATATATTTTACAGTCATTACCAAGTTGAGATGCCTTCTGGGAAAGTTAATTACTCTTCTTTGATGTGATCAGAGTAGGAAATTCAGCCCTGGCCTATTGGCTGTGCTAGGTTCGACAGATTCCCATGCAGACAGCCCAGCTTCTTACAATACGACTCCTCTCCAGTCACAAAGCAACTGAAACATCCAGTAAATAAAAAGGCTTCTGCGCAAGGAAACAATGGCATTAACCCAAGTTCACGTAGGATGCAAGCCAAATTATAGCTCTGATTGTAAGGCAGCTGGTGGGTTGGTGCTCATCAGCTTGTAGGAACCCAATGACCCCCTTCTGTTATCAAATGCTTGAATCCGTAGGCTGCCTCTCCAGTATTAGCGATAATACCCACCTTTATCCCAGCTGCTGTTAAAAATAACATCCATTAAATCCCTTTCTTTCTACAAAGCCACAGCAAGATACAACACTTGGAGTATGAAAGCTGTAAAGCTTAAAGCACTAACAAGTTAAAAAGCTATATGCGGGTGGGGAGGAGCATGGGGAGGAGTCCCCGAAGCTCTCTTTTCGAGCTCGGGAGAAACAGAAGGAAAACATACCATGGATCGCTTACTGACAAGGAGCGGGTTTGCTATCACTGACAGCTTCCAAAGAAGGAGAAACTCATGCAGACAGAACTGACTGAAACTGAGTAACATCTAATTGGCTCCAGGAGGCTGCCCTTTGGCCAAAGACAAAAGCATAAACCCCCGCTACAAGGTTACAGAAACCACTCCGTTGCTCCTGCTTCCTGTTGTTTCACTCAGAAACAAACTGGAATCAGTGTTTGGTACTCACGGTGAGATCTTTTGTCCCTGACAGCCACCCAGGACCAAGAACTTCTTCCTACTCTTTCCTCTTCCTCCTCCTTTTCTCTTACTCTCCACCTCCAGCTCCAATTTTCTTTTGTGGGAAAACAAGATAAACTCCCTAGTCCATTCTGTGCCCTGCCAACAGGGCACCGTAAAGTCTTTGGGGGACTTGTTTCCTATGCCCTTATTAGCTTGCAAATGGGATCGCTTAAGTGCTCAGCTACCGAAGCCCCTATTTGGAGGAAAGTGAATAGTCACTGCAAATGTACAGTAAGGGGAAAACCTTTTGCAGACCAAACAGTGATAAGCGATTTGAAAATAAGGAGACAGTTGCCAAAACAAGGATCGCCATGGAAAACAGTGTTTGGGCAGACAGAGTACATCATTCAGAACGGGCAGAGAACAATCCATGGCTGTATTAGTAAGTAAACCAAGCAGTTCCCATAACAGGGTAATTTCAGCCATACTATATTAATGTGAGCAGCTGATGGAGCCGATCAGAGCCAAGTACATTCAAGCCCTCTCGTTTCTTGGGAAGAAACCATTCCTTCCAAATAAAAGTATTATCAGTTTGAGGACAAACATAGCCATAATGTAAATCATCCCCAAACCAAAATAGAGCATTCTAATTCTCTCTGTTCTCTCCTTTTTTGCCTCTTCTATTAATTAAAAAAAAAAGCTACTAAAAGTGCTATCTTTAAAAAACCTGCTGTATCTTTTAAAAACCATCCTGCCTCAGACACTTGCTAGCTGGGCAAGTGACCCTGGGTAAGTCAAGCAAGCTCTCTCTGTCTCAATTTCCTTATTTGTAAAATGAGAGTGATGATAATAGATAGCACCTACTAACAGGGTTGTTATGAGAATCAAATAAGATAACAAGCCTTAAAACACTATGAAAATGCTAGCGAGTATTACTATTCCTATTTAAGACAAAACTACAGTGGAAAAATTAAGCCAGATTATCATTAGGGCTGTTTTGCTTCTCCCTCACACACATACCCGTTAGCATCAGCAGCTGCTACTCGAAGAATGCCACCCTGCAAGCAGATCACTGCCAGGCTTACAAAGGGGGCCCCTGATTCAAAAATCAGATGAGGAAATTACTGGAAGTTTCCCTTAAATTCTAAATTTAGCTATTATGTCTTGCTTTTGTTAAGGAAAAGAATAAAAAAAAGTTAAAGAGTAACACCTGTTTCATGTGATGCTCCATCAATTAGGTTCTATAAAAGAAACCCAAATACAATAGAGCCTCTCTAATAAATTGCCTATTTGAGCTTTATTACCAGTCCCAAGGATAAGGAGCCATTTACCTCCCTGATTATAAATAAGTCATCCTGCCTATTTCACTGTATTGCCCTGAGGTCAAGAGAGCTTGTGAAGTGGGGATGGCTTTCACTCTTAAGAGAAACATCAATAAGAAACTGCAAAGCATTATGTCAGTTACTGCCAAAGAAAGCTATTGCCTTTTAAGAAGAATCTAGGGAAATTTCTAGGACTTATTTCCAGAAATCTCTTCACCTCATACTCCCCTTCCCCCACTCTCCAGACACATACCTCTCTCTAGGTCTTAGTAGGGCCTACTCACTTTCTAATCCCTGGATAAAAAACCAATCTGGTACTATAAACCAATGATGAGGATTATTTCAAGGGAGTGAAAAGGAAAAAAAAAGGCATGTAGGTAGTACAAGTTATATAGTTTTAAAGGACCCTTTTGGCATTACCTCTGATTTTTTTCCTGTTCTCTTTTCCCCCCATTTAATATCTCCATTGTGCATTGCTTATCCTCTGAGCAGATGGCTGATTGCCTTTCTACTAATCACATCGACCACTGGCCCACTCCCCTGGTTTCCCCACTCAATCACTTGCTAACTCCATCACACCAACCATAGAATCTGTGTCAGCCGGAGCACACTTCATCAATCATTTCCTGCCCTCAAAGCTGTCTCATGCTTCTCTTTCCTTGTTGCCTTCAGATGATTTGGATTCCTCTTGTTTATTAGAAACAGCCGAGATTCAGCTACCTAGTCATCACAATATCCATGTTTTCCCCACAACAGCAGTTGGTTCCTGCCAAGCAAAGATTCATTAAGCAGTTTCAGTCACTCATCCAACAAATGGTCCAAACATTGATCAGCGGTGCAGACACTGGACCGAGTGAATATTAATGAGACTTTCATATTCCTCACCCTTCTTCTGTCATATATTAGTAAAAAAAAAAAAAAAACCTCTAAGAATGAATTGGTTACTTCCCATTTAAGATAGTTTTCCAACTAAAAAAAATTGTCCAAAAAGGTTGGAGGCTTAGAAATCTTACTAAATAGCTAATAACATTTAATTGATGTATATGTCATACATACACATCTATCTCACCAACAAAAGAGGTCAGTGGATCAAGTAAGACAGAAAATTTAGGGAAAATATTTTAATTTAGAGAAAAAGAGAGCAGATGGTAAGAAATCAACATTCCTCAGGAAAAGTTTTTATTTGACACAACCTCAGCTTTCAAGGCAAAGGATTCACTAATTTGCAGTGTAGCATAGAAAAAATATATATTTGTACTCTAGAAAAAGGATTATCATTTTGTAATTTACAGGTTCTATCCAATCTTATCAGGCTTTCTTTTTGCCTCTAACTGAACCAATTTATTTGTATTCTACATAGGTTTTTTTTTGTCATTAAAGAGGAAAACCAGCCCCTATTTCTCTACTCTTCATTGACATTCTCAATATTACTGATCCTTCTACCAGATCCTAAAGTTCATCCTTCAAGAGTCTTCAATATCCTTCTAGTCACCATTTTCTATTTTGTTTGTATGTGTGAGGAAAATAATAAATTCTTCCAAAATCTACTCTGCTATGACTTCTTGATACACCCAACTTGGTAGAGAGGAAACATAGTACCTATGGAAAGAACACCATTTCAAGAGTCAAAGACCTGGATACAAATCCTGCCTCTGCCTACTACTTGTGTGACATCGAGCACATCGCTTAACCTCCCTAAGCCTTCAGCTTCCTCCTCTGAGAAAAAGAAGGCGTTGAGCTAACTAGCCTCTGGCATCCCTTTGGCTCTGGATCTATGATCCTATGATTCCCCTTGACTCCTATTACTTGAGTCTATATGCTCTCGCTAAAACCCAGCAGTATAGAAAAAAGGATCTGTGCTGTTTGTCCTCTTTTTGGAGGCATCGATGTGTGCTAAATGTAAACTAATTTATCTGTTTTGGAAAGATGGAAAAAGACTTACAGAATGCCTTTCTATTCCCTGGATTACTGGAGAGAATGGAAAGGAAGGAAAAAAATTATCCATGAAGGAAGCCAGAAAGAAAAAGCTTACAAAGAGTTTATATAAATACAATTAAAATTCACTGTTTACAGGAACAAAGGAAGATTTGAATAATTAGAGATATAATACTGCCTAAATAAATTTGTAGATTCAATGTAATACCAAATTAGCAGGGTGTTTACCTTACCAGGGTGTTGAACTGGACAAAACAATATACTGATCTGAAATAACGAAATGAATGGAGTTACAAAGGAAATAGTATTATAGTAATAAAGAAAAGCTAGCACTACTAAATCTCAAACTATTATAAAACAGTAAGATTCAAAATTATTTGGTATTTGTTTTAAAAAAATAGGAAAGCAGATCAGTTGATTAGATTAAATAAAAAAGACCATTGTTGTTGTTGTGTCATTTTAGTCATGTCTGACTCCTCATGACCCCATTTGGGGTTTTCTTTGGCAAAGTTACTAAAGTGGTTTGCCATTTCCTTCTCCAGTTCATTTTACAGATGAGGAAACTAAGGCAAACAGGGTTAAGTGATTTGCCCAGGATCACACAACTAGTGTCTAGAGGCCTGATTTGAACTCAGAAAGACAAGTTCCAGGCCCAGCACTATATCCACTGTGCCACCTAAATGCCCCCCAAAAGACATAAAAGTTAATAAACATAGCAGTCAAGTAAGTATTCAACAAGCCCAAGATGCAGCTGGTACTGGCCATGGAGTCAGGAACACATCTGGCCTCAGACACTTACTGGCTGTGTGACCCTGGGCAAGTCACTTAATTTCTACTTGTTTCAGTTTCTTCAATTGCAAGATGGAGACCTTCCTTACAGGGTTGTTGTGAGGATCAAATGAGATAACACTTAAAAAAGTACCACCCTCCTCCCAAAGAACACAAACTATTAGGAAGTCTCCTTAACTTACTAAAACTTCTAAGAAAACTGGAAAATAGTTTGGTAAAAATTAAGTTTAAACTAGCAGCTTATACTATTTACTATTGTATACTATATACAATAATCTCTAAGTGGATAATAGAGCTAACTGTAATAGGTTATATCATCTAAAAAATTAGAGTACCAAAATATGTGCCTTTCAGATATATGATTAGGAAAAGAATTCATAACCAATGGATAGAAGAGATCACGAGACAAAACTGACAATAGGGATAATATAAAATCTGAAAGCTTTTACCTTAATCAAAATCAATGCAACTATAATAAAAAGAGAAATTGCCAAGGGAAAATATTTGTAGTCAAGATATGTCATAAAAGTCTGAAAGGTAAGCTATATATGGAATGACACCAAGGCTGTGGTCAAAGATATTTTAAAACTATGTGTACTTTCAGCAACCATGTGAAAAAATGCCACAAATCATTTAAGAGAAATGTGAATTAAAACCATTCTGAAGTTTAACCTCACACCCATCATATTAGCGAAGATGATAAAAGATGAAAATAGTCCACTTTGGAAAGCCTGTAAAAAGACAGTCACACTTCTGGTGGTGCTGGGAATCAGTCCCACTATTCTGAGAAACAAGTTAGAATTACATAAGAAAAGTCACTACATTTTCATACCTTTGACCCAGTGATCCCATTCCTGAGCATGTAGCCCAGGAGTCAAAGACAGAAAGAATTATCTCATATATAACACAATGTTCATAACAACTTTTTTCATAGTAGCCAACAACTAGCCACAAAGCATATACTCATCAACTGGGGAATAATAAAATATGTTGTGATATATGAATGTAACAGAACACTACTGTGCCATGAGAAATTATGATTATGAGAATTCGGAAGAGCATAGAAAGAACTGTATGAACTGATGCAAAGTGAAGAAAGCAGAACCATGAGAACAGAGCAAATAATGTCTGCAATGATGTAGACAAAACAACACTAGAACCTGGTGAAGTTAGACTGAATATAATAAGCAATGAAAAAAAATATTCTGAAGAAGAATTATGGAATCAAAAACAGTACTGAGCATTTGGCAAGTAGAAGAACATGGCAAAAAAGAAATAAGAAAGGAGAAGAAATGCTGAATCCATATCTCTCTTCCCTTTTGTAACTAAGCTTCTTGAAAAGGCAGTCTACAATCAATGCCTCAACTTTTTTCTCTCCTTAAATTTTCAGCATCTGGTTTCCTACTTTATCATTCAACTAAGGCTGTCCTTTCCAAGTGATTTTTAATTGCCAAATCTTGGCCTTTTCTCAGTCCTATAACTTTAAAAAACTGTGGCTCACCAAAGTTTCCTCAGTACTCTCATTCTCTCCAGGATTCCATGCCACTGCTCTTTCCTGGTTCTCCTCCTACCTGTTTGACCTCTCCTTTTCAATTTCCTCTGCTGAATCTTTATCCAGGTTATGCCCACTAACCTTAAGCATGGTCTCTGTCCTAGGCCCTCTTCTCTTCTCCCTCTATACTATTTCACTTGGTGGTGTCATTAACCCCTTGCTGTTTCTTGCACAAGACACACCATCTCCCAACTTCTGGCATTTTCAGTGCCTGTCTCCCATGGCTGGAATTCCCTCCCTCCTCATCTCTACTTCCTGGCTTCTCAGGCAAAAGTTCACCTTCTGCCAAAAGCCTTTCCTGATCCTGCTAAATGAGCGTGTATACATATGTGTGTGTGTTTGTATGTACATATGTGTGTGTAACTTGTTTGTACATAACTGCTTTTATGTTAAATATGAGCTTCTTGAGAGCATAGACTGTTTTCTCAGCATCTCTAGTACTTAGCACAGCACCTGGTATACCGCAGGCACTTAATAAAACTCGCTGACTGACCATCACTGGAATTATAAAATAGGATGAGCCTCTTCCCATAAAGGATGAATCTGGACCCTCTGATAAAGGGAGGACATCCCTGGTCCACAGAACAATAAGCACACTTAGAAAGTATAGGGGAAAAGAAACATACCATGTTGGTTGGTGTCTCTCTAAGAGACCAAATGGAGAGGTGTTCTATTTCCTTGGACTGTGTACAGGGAGACACGATAGAACCTTCCAACAGTCACCAAATCTGTAAAATATTACCCACCTCTGATTCATGAGTTACAAAATATATCTTCAGTGATTTTTAAAGCTCCGGGCAGGAAAATGAGAAGCTGAGTTCAAATGTAGCCTCAGATATTTACTACCTTGGGAACGTCACTTAACCACAATTGTCTCCAAAAAAGCATATTATGCATAGTGAGTGAGATATGGGTCTTATACATCATTAGTAAAGCAGGTATCCAATTATTACCTCCATTTCACAGAGGAGGAATTTGAGGCAAAGAGCTAGTAAATCTCTAGGTTAGATTTGAATTCAGATCTGCCTGACTCTAGACTGAGTGCTGCTGTATCCACTGCATGAAGGACAGAGATGTATAGTGTAGCTAACAACAGTCAGTTCTACTCACAGGATGGTTCGGAAGAAAGGAACAAAGAGAGAGTAGAGGAAATGTTTAGTCTCTGTGGACAAAGTAGCACGAGGAGATCTTAGGATCACAAATCTAGAGGTAGAAGGATCTCAGAGGCCACATAGTCAAACAATTTCATTTTATAGATGAGGAAACAGACTCAGGGAATGTAAGTTACTCACTCATGGTTACATAGGTAGCAATAATCAAGTTGCTGAAGTGAAGAAGATAATCTAAATATGGGAACAGCAAGGACATTTGGGAGTCCCAGTGCCTATTCCAAACCTGGAGTCAGCTAAGGGACTAACGGTACCTGTTCAAAGCCGAGCATGGGCACTGAAACCATCTGGTGCACCAGGCAGAGTCTGGATGCTACAAAACCAAGACCTTAGATGGGTACAGCCAGGGCATGCAGATGCCAGAGCAAGCAAAATTCCCCAGGGAAGCAAGCATGAGAGAAATGTGGAAGCTGGCTCCCCAAAGTTTTCAACTCCACTTACATTACTGGGATTTTTTTCTATCAATGTTATGATTTTATGTTGGGACAGGGACTACCTGAGAAAGGAGTGGTTCATGCCCACTCCCTTACTAACTGGAATTCAGATACAAGTCCCATTTTTGATCAAAAGGTTTACCATAGACAGCTAGGTGTGCAGTAGAGAAAGCACAGGTCCTAGAGTCAGGAAGATTTGACTTCAAATCCAGCCTTAGACACTTACTAGAGGTGTGACCCTGTCCAAGTCACTTAGCCCTGTTTGCCTCAGTTTCCTCACCTGTAAAATGAGCTGGAGAAGGAAATAGTAAACTACTCCAGTATCTTTGCTAAGAAAACCCCAAATGGGGTCACAGAGAATGGGACATGGCTGAAACAACTCAATAAAAAAGGAATATGCTGGAGCTGCGCTAAGTGCTAGGGATACCAAGAAAAGTAAAAAACCAGTCCTAGCTCTCAAGAGCTCACAGTTTACTGCAGAGGCAACATGTAAACAGTTGTATAGAAGAAACAAAATGTATACAGTGTAAATGGGAGGTGATCTCAGAGGGAAGATGCTAATTTTAAGGAGCACCAAGAAAGGCTTTTTGAAGAAGATGAGACTTTTATCTAGGACTTGAAGGGGGATAAAGAAACTAGAAGGTGGAGATGAGAGAGAAATCCAGGCATAGAGGAGAGCCAACAAAATAGGTCAGGAGACAAAGTATCTTGGGAGAGGACCTATAGGAAGGCCGCTGTCATTGTATCTGAGTGTGTTTGGCAGAAAGAAAGGAAGGGCATAGGGAGGCAGCTAAGGGACTAAAGTGTAAAAATACTGGAAACATAGGAAGGAGCCAAGTTTTGAAAGTCATTAAAAAGACTCATGATTTTACAATTGATCCTGGAAGTAATGAAGAGCCACTGGAGTTTATTTAATGTGAGTGGAGAGGTAAAATTATCAGACCTGCACTTTAGGAAGATCACTTTGACAACTGAGAAGATGATGGGCAGTAGTGAGGAGGGACAAGAGGCAAAGAGACTCTCTAGAAAGCTACTGTAATAGTCTAGGTGTAGAATGATAAAAGCAGGGAAGGGAAGGGTATTCAAGGGAGGGGGGAGGTGGCAATATCAGAGGAAACAAAAGGGACTTATGAAGGATATTTTTGAAGGCAGAAACAGTAGGACTTGGCAATATGCACACTTAATTTTCAAAACCTTTTGAGGTGCTTACTGCTTGGGAGAGGGATGCTAAATACCCTTAGTGGAGACTTTTTAAAAAAATGAAACAAATTCAGACATTCCCAGAGGTGACTTCTGCGTCAAGGCAAACACAAGCCATACTGCTGTTATTCAAGAGAAGTTTTCCCAAGATTGAACCTAGTCCACCTAACAAGAATAAAAGGGTCTAGGTTCCCTCTCTTGGCATAGGAATTATATTAAGAGGTAAGCAGTGTGTAACACAATCAGGAAGATCCGCATTCAAATCACACCTCTGATACTCACTAGCTGTGTGAGCATGAGCAAGTCACAACTTTTTTGACTCTCAACTGAAAAAAAAATGAGATAATAATACCTGGTGGAACTAACTCTGAATGTGATAAAAGGCTCAAAGGAGACGATGCCTGTAAAGTGCTTTGCAAACTTTAAAGCACTATATAAAGGTTAGTTATGACTGAAGACCATAAAATCATGTGAAACAACCAGGCTTATTCTCTTTACTCCTGAGCTTAAATCTGCTAGGGAAGCCGTTTATTTCCTTCTAAAGGTCTCTTGTCCCCGAAAAAAATGAAATAAAAACTAAACTTGGGATAAAAGATGCATTTTTAAAAGTTGTGTAGATACTTAATATTGCCTTGCATTTAGGATACTGTTTGTGAACTTTGTCTTGAGATTTTGTTTGACTTCTCACCTTCCACCTCAAATCAATCTCTAAGACCTGTGGATTCTATCTTTGCACTCTATTCTTTGGCCTCTCACTTTCTTTGCCTGCCACTACTATGCCAATACAACTCCACATTACCACCTACCTGAGTAATTGCCATAGATTGTTGACAAGCCTTCCTACCTCTAATTTCTCCCCTAACTTCCATCAAAGCTGACAGATTAAATTTCTCTGTGCATGGGTCTGACTGTGTCTCTCCTTTGCCCCAGTTCTTCAGTGGATCCTATTGCTTAGGACATAGGGACAGAGACTTAATCTATGATTTATTGGTATAGGGAGTCAAGGTGAGAAAACTCCCATCTAAGCAAATTAATAAATTGTGGTCTTAGAAAGTTACTTAGAACATGGAGAAGTTAAGCAATTCATTCATGGTCACACAACCAAGTATGTTTTAGAGGAGCTCAGATCCAGATCTTCCTGGCTTCCAGGCCATTTCTCTTGTCTAATAAGCCACACTGCCTCTGGATACTGTTTAAACTCCTTTGTGATAGGCAGCAAGTCCCACAGGAAAAGATTGTTGGAATTGGAATCCAAAGATCTGGGTTAACTATCCTGGTTCTACAACTTCCTTAGCCTGTGTGACTTTAGACAAATATCTTAGGCACTATTTTATAGTTGTTTGGAGGTGAATTTTGGGAGAGTTCAGGTGATTTTCTGCTTACTCTACCATCTTGGCTACTGGAAGTTGGATTTTTAGACAAGTATCTTAACCTATCTGGAATTCAGTTTTATCATCTCTGAAGAATAGGATTGGACTGGTTGACCAGCCTCTAAGATCCTTTCCAGTTTTGAATCTATTATCTTAGACTGGCATTCAAGGCTCTCCACAATCTGATACCAACCTACCTTTCTGGTCTTATTTGATGTAATACCCTGTATTTACTCTTTGCTCTAAGAAATCTGGATTATTTGTTGTCACCTATAGAAATCCAAAATTCTTATCCTCTATGCTTTTTGATCACTCTATTCCATTTGCCTAGACTACTCTCCATAGCTCCAACCTTGTTTCTGCTTATTAAAATCCTGTCCATCCTTAAAAACACAACTCATGTACTCCTTTTCCATGAAGCCTTCTCTGATACTTCCAGCCAGTAGTGATCTTTCCCTTCTCTTATATATTGAACATTATCTATTTTATATTATATTTATGTGTATATTTCATAAATAAAATAACGGCAGCTAGGTGGCACAGTGGATAGAATACTGGGCTTGAAGTCAGGAAGATTCCTCTTCCTGGGCAAGTCATGTAATCCTGTTTGCCTCCATTTTCTCATATGAAAAATGAGCTGGAGAAGGAAAAGGCAAACCACTCCAGTATCTTTGCCCAGAAAACCCCAAATGGGGTCGTGAAGAGTTGGACACAAATGAACCAACTCAACAACAACATAAATTGTATTGCTTTACTAGATTCTAAGTTTCATAAGGGCAAGGACTTATTCATTATTGTTGAGAAGCAACATGGTACAGAAAGAATATCAGGAGTCAGGACACCTGGATTCAATAGGTCTAGGTTGTACCTGTGCCAGCTAGGTGGTACAATGAATAGCACCAGGCCTGGCGTCAGGAAAATCTGAGTAAAAATCTGGCTTCAGACAGTTACTATCTGTGTGACCCTGGGCAACCCCTATTGGCCTCAGTTCCTTGTCCAAAAAATGGGGATATATGGAGAAGAAAATGGCAAACCATTCCAGTATCTTTACCAAGAAAACTCCATGGACAAGAATTAGACACAACTGAATAACAACTAAACAACAAGATTATTCCTAGTATGACTAGCTGTATATCTTTGGGCAAGTCACTTGACTTCTCTGGGCCTTAATTTTCTCTACAAAAGCATAAATAATACTTACTCTACTTGCTTCAAAGGATTGTTTACTTTGGGAACAGAAAAGCACTATGCGAATGCAATCTGCTATCTAATCTTTGTCTCCCTACTGCCCCACTCACCCACACTTGCAAAGCACAGTGGTCTCCACTTTGTGTTTAATTAATAAAGATGTGTTGCATTGAACTGAATCATGTAATAGTAATCTGCATCCACTGCCACCCCACCTCCACCAAGCTCAAGTACTTGGGATGGCCCATTATTCCAAAATCTGGGCTATTTATTTATAGCGTTTGAAGTGGCAGGTTGTACAGATTTCCTTTTTCACATTTGCTAGCGGCAAAGTATTAAGTCTTTTAGAAAGATGAGTGAGTAGCAGTGTCCAATCTATGCTCTCTCTCTGTTTCAAAAGAGCAAGAAATATAATAAAGTAACAGACCAACCAGAAAGGGGGAAAAAAATCCTCACTAGGAAATCCCTACAGAAAAACCACCTAAGATACTAAGGACATAAACAAAGAAAAGCTCCTAATATAATGACGATATAATATAAAGTGAAAGAATACAAGGAGAAATCCTACCTCCCACAAAGGAACAACTCTGTGGAGAGAATGGAATACTCAGATTGGTGGGAAAGCCTAATAAAATAATTTAAGTAACAAATAAGGACTATGTTTAGAGTTCTTCATGGAAAACTATCAGGGAGAGTCAATGGTTTAGACTAGAAGCTGGAAAATCTTAACAACGCTGTGGACTCTATGAAAAAGAACAAAATTAAAATATAGCAAAATTGATCAAACCTGGAAGGTCTCTACTATCTAGGAAAACTGGCCTAGAAGCAAGAGCTTATAGAAAGTGTACAAAAATTATTATGTTCCCATAAAAGAGATGAAATGAAGAGTTTGAATGCCATGATACAAAACAGTAGCTAGGCATGGAGAAAGTAGAAGGCAGGAGTATTTCCAACCGATGACTATTTGATGAACAAGTGGGTACCTGAAAGAAAGAAGTAATATTCCTGGTTTCTCAAACCTCCTGCCCCCACCCCGTTTTCTAAGTGAATTGAGGCTTTTCTTTTGGAAGCCAACAGGGTCAGGCTGAGAAAAAAAACATACATGATTATACTATACTCCTTCAAACAACAGTACATCTGGTTTGCTATTTATGCGGCATCTTAAGAGGGAACAAAATGCTTATTCTCATTGCAGTTCTTCCGTAAACAAACAATAAAAGGATCTGAAAGGTGATACACTAGCATGAAGGTCTGGATTTTCAGTATTCTTCCTTCCTACTTAGATCCTCCCACTCTACAAAGTGTGTTTGCTTTTCCAGTACTTTGATGTCATAAAAAAATAAATAAATACTAATGTCTCAGGCAGTGAAATTCATCTCTTAATGTATTCAATAGTTTATTATGAGCAAGCTTTCTTCCGAGTATCCCCCATTCCAAAGACAATGAGAAAAGCCTTCTGGAATTCCTATCTTTAAAAGATACAATGGACTCAAAGTGAGATCTTAAATCCTAAAGCATTTCATAATGGTTTAACTTAGAACAGATCAAGATTACCAAGCATTTCTAGACAATTTATGAATACTCTAACAGAATGTTTAACAGAATATTGGAAAATGTTGTAACATAATGAGCAGAATATCACAATGGGGCTGGGTGTGGTGGTGTGTGAATGTAATCCTTGCTTCCTGCTACCAAGGGAGGCTGAGGCTAGCAAATCTCTAGAATTTAGGAGATCTGAGGAGCTACAATGGGCTAAGCCAATTGGGAGTCTACAGGAAGTATGGCATGAACATGGTAAGCCCTGGGGGGATGGCTAAGAGGGTCCCTAAGGAGGACCAAACTAGCCCATGTCAGAAAACAGAGCAGGTCAAAACTCCAGTAAAAATCCAAGTGGGACCAGGTCTGTGAATTGCCCCAGCACTTCCAGCCTGGAGGAGATAGGAAGATCCTGTCTCAAGCAAATAAGCAAACAAAGAGTCCTTGAAGTGAAGACCTGAGTTCAAGGTCTATTTGGTATATACTGGCTATGACACTGGGCCATTCATTTAAACTCTCAGTGATCCAGATAATTCTTTAGGAATATAAGTTGTAGAATAGTTGCTGATTTGAATTAATCAGCATTAATCAGAATTAATTAAACTAGGAGTTTCCTAAATGAAATTACATGTTCAGATTCTTTAAAATTACATATATGTTTAGAGGTCAATATGGTAATTAATTCCCCCTTCAGTTCAACTGAATTTGTCTTCTTATAATTAAGAATGTACATTCTTCTAATTAAGAATGGCTAGTCAGATGACTTTGAAATTAGGAAGGCCAAGGTTCAAATTCTACTTCTGATATGACCCTAGGTGAGCTACTTAACTTCTTGGGGCCCAAGATAATCTGTAAGAATAGAAGTTATAGACAAGTGGTTGACCTGTATAGGTTGAGGGAGTTCTACCATAAAATCACAGGAATGAAGTGAAGAGGACAAGAGAGGAGAAGAGAAGGGAGGGGAAAGGAAGGGGAAAGGTGGGAGGAGAAAACAACTAAATTGAAAGCAGGTGCTTAATTAAAAATGAGAACTGTTTCAGTTTTTGTCTTTGTACCATTATACCTAGTATACTGGGTGGCACATGGTAGATACTTGTCTGTTGGGTAACTAATTTGTCAACTGTGGCATGTGCTGAACACTTTTTACATTATTTTCATAAATAGTTTTTTGAAAGAAAAACAACACTTTTGTAGCATATATGATTGAGGTTCAATGAAAAATAAAAAGTGTATTTCTCACTTAAGAAGTTATAAATGGGACAAAACCCTGAGTTTTTTCTTTGTTCTATTTATGCTTACAGATATTAAACTTAATGGAACATGAAAGACTTCACCACAAACTCACCTTGCAGTGCCTATATGTATGTATACAGATATACACATACAAACATATATACATGTATGTATGTATACATGTATACATATGTAAACACAAACATATGTGCATGTGTATGTGTGTGCACACATACACACACTGCTTTTTTGAATAGTAATGATAAGAAGTGCTGGGTAGTAACTAGTGATTCAACTGCCTTCAGGGAAAAGGAGAAGGGGTGGTAGGAAGTAGCAGATCCTTCATCTGTAGATTAATTAATCATTTATTAATTCCTCTCTGAAACCTTCCTAGATCTCCCTGTCAGTGAGGTAGAGAATTTTTTTAAAATACACCTTCTAAATCACAAAAAACGCAAAACCCTTCAATCCAATTAACATGCTTGTCTCTTTTCACTTCTCCCCCATCCCTCCATGCTACAAAAAATGCTGAAATGTCAGCTGGAAGGCACCTCAAAGTTGGAAGCTAATAAAAACTATGAATGGATGATGTGACCTCTCAAAGTCCTTTCTGGCCTTCTGATCCTATGACAAATTATGAATTCCAAGAGAACAGTAGTAACCACTTTCTCAGGGATCTCCCACTTTCCAAGTCTTTGACTTCATGGCCTACTTAAAAGAATGCTCATCAATAGACACTTTACCCACCCACCAAAATCTAGACATAGTCATACACAGCATGTGAGAAAAGTTGTAATCAACAAGTGATGATTCAGAGGGTTATAAACTGAAAAAGTAACTCAACATTTAAAAAAACAACAATTCTCTATTACTAAAAGTTACTCAGAGCTGCTCTGACATTCAGGAACAATAAACTATTTTTAATTGTTTCTAAAAAGTCCCCAGAATATAATGTCTTCAATTAAAGCTCCTTTGGGTGAAAAGGTCATTACCATTTCTTTCAAATGGCACAACAGCTCTTCTGTCTTAATGATTTCCCTATTATTCTGAATCATTTATTAACAAAAGCAAGTAGATCAGACATATTTTACTTATCCTAGACACTATTTACCCATTTTAGCCAACTCTGTTTCTAAAGCTGACAATGGAGAAGAATGGTCCTGACTTGTACAGTAGGGTGGATATTCTCTTGCCAACCTAAGGTATTTGTTAAATTGATTCACACTGAAAGAAAAATATCAGCCAGGCTACAAGGCAATGAAAAGATGCCACAGAGCACATGCCAGTAGTATCACCAGCAGATATCATCATCTCTGGAGAGTCACAGGTGCGAATTGTTCCATCCCCGACCTGGCTGTCCCAGATGTAACTTCCCCACATATATTTGTCCCACATGAGATGCCTATCTATTCCTTCTACTGGAAGGGTATACATTTGTGGGAGAATGAGCCCTAGTTTTAGGGTGAGAAGAGTAGATGTTCTGCTAATACTTTCATTACTATTATAGTTTATTAAGTATTTTTAGGAAAAAGATAAAATAAAAAAAATATAAGTTCATTTTGCCTGAAAAAAATATCGTATTTCACCACATAAACATTGCATCTTGGGGTAGGTGTTTTGGTTTGTTTTTTCCAGTCCAAAAATTGGTTTATAACCTTTCATTGTGTAATCGTCACATGGTACAATTCTATTCATCACACTGCTTAAAAGGTAAACAGAAAAACAATGTATTCTCCAGTCATATACGGATACACATTTGTCTCTTGGGTATTGGGAACCTCAAGCGTAGAATTCTCAGCACACTGTCTGTATATTTCTGAAAGCCAACTTGTATGGTTTGTTTAGAGCACCCCAGTACTAATGGTATGGTCACTCAACCCAATGAAGAGCTGTAGGTGAAAGGGAGAGGGCAGGCAGGCAAAGCCACCGTGAGTAAGTCACATGAGTCATCTTCCATGCTAGCTAAACTGTACAATTTGTCTGCCAGCAATACAGTTTAGTAATGTGATTTTTCAGTAATGCTGGCACAATTTTTTAAAGCTTTACATAATGGCTTCACCCACTTTTTTGCAAAAATTGCTATAAGATCTGTGATGGTTATGAGGTAAAATACAGTATCCAAGAATCCTGTTATTCATGAATGTGTGAGATAAAAAAAAAATTGGAAATAAGTATCAATTAAAATTGAGTCTCTAATATGAAGTGACTTTAAAAAAAACACCCAAATAATAAGTAGGATGGACAATGGTTTTCCTTAGTTCCAAATACATTATGCAAGGGAGCATGGGAATTCAAAAGGAGAAACCTAATTTAGACAGGTTCATAGCTATCAAAAGATTAAATACTATGGTAGTAATATAGTCTAAACTAGATCATGTATCATCTCTTATTGACCTCTCAGCTTTGTGATCCTCTGATTAAAAACAGTTCACTAGTAAGTTTCACCGGGTTTATTTTTCAAAATCTTAGCAAACTGTCCAAAATATGAGAAAAGTACTTTCTCAAGTTCCCTCTCCCTCCGTTGAATCATCGTAGGCACTGTAGCATTGTAAAAAGGGTGTTAGATGGAAGTTAGAGGGTCTAAATGAGGCAGGAAAAGTAGTGCTGACTTTGGAGACACAAGACTTGAGTTCAAATCCCAATTCTACCATTAACTACCTATGTGACTTTGAACAAGTCACTAGGCTTCATTCAGAGGTATGCTGGTGGGGGTGGAGCCAAGATGGCAGCTAGACAGCAGGGACTTGCCTGAACTCCCACCCAGGTCCCTCCAAACACCTATAAAAATGGCTCTGAACAAATTCTAGAGCTGTAGAACCCACAAAATAGCAGAGGGAAGCAGGGCTCCAGCCCAGGACAGCCTGGATGGTCACGGGGTAAGGTCTATCGTAGGGACCTGAGAGTGGAGAGGAGCAGAGCAGAGCCCAGCCTGTGCCACACAGAACAACCAGACTGGGAGCTATGTAGAACAGGCCCTAGCACCCTGAATCAGTGAGCTGTGGCAGTTACCAGACTTCTCAGCCCACAAACACCAAAGACAACAGAGAAGGTTAGTGGAAAAAGATGCAGGGACAGAGTGAAAGGAGTTCGAGATTCAGCCACCACCACGGGGGCAGTGGAGAAGGTGCAGCTATAGAACTACAGCTGCAGTTGCTTCCAGCCACAGGCCCAACTGGTGGGAGGAATTAAGTGGTGGATCTGAGCAGGAGTGCAGAGCCTGTTTAGATCTGAGTCAGTACAGGTTGGCAGTTCTTGGAGGAGGAGTACCGCTGGTGTGGCAGAGCTTGTCGTGTAGCTCTGAAAACAACAGAGCAGCCCCTCAAGCTTGGGACAAAGTACTCTCTACTCTACAAGCAGTCACATCCCTATGAAAAACTCAAGGATCAAGTAAGTTGGCTGGGAACATAGCCAGGCAGTGAAAACGGACTCAGATTCAGACTCAGATTTTGGAATCTTTCTTTGGTGACAAAGAAGACCAAAACATACAGTCTGAAGAAGTCAATAAAGTCAAAGAGCCTACATCAAAAGCCTCCAAGAAAAATAGGAACTGGTCTCAGGCCATGGAAGAGCTCAAAAAGGATTTGGAAAAGCAAGTAAGAGAAGTAGAAGAAAAATTGGGAAGAAAAATGAGAGTGATGCAAGAAAACCATGAAAAACAAGTCAATGATTGGCTAAAGGAGACCCAAAAAATACTGAAAAAAATAACACCTTAAAAAATAGGCTAACTCAAATGGCAAAAGAGCTCCAAAAAGCCAATGAGGAGAAGAATGCCTTGAAAGGCAGAATTAGCCAAATGCAAAAGGAGGTCCAAAAGACCACTGAAGA
>CM053624.1:160872992-160926110 GCA_028646595.1 Phalanger gymnotis
TGGAAATGGGGAGAAAAATCTGTAATTCAAACGCATGTGAAAATTAATGCTGAAAACTAAAGATGTAAATAAAAAAAATAAAAAATAAAAATAAAAAAAAAAAAACAGAATTGGCCTAAATAGTAAAAGAGACACAAAAATTCATAAAGAAAAGAACTCTTTAAAAAGCAGAATTGGCCAAATGGAAAAAAGAGGTTACTGAAAAAGATAATTCCTTAAACATTAAAATTGGGCAAATAGAAACTAATGGCCCCATGGGACATCAAGAAACAATAAAAACAAAGTCAAGAGAATGAAAAAAATAGAAGAAAATGTGATTGGGAAAACAACTGACCTGGAACATAGATCAAGGAGAGATAATTTAAGAATTATTGGACTACCTGATAACCGTGATAAAAAAAGAGCCTGAATATCATCTTACATCCAGAGGGTAAAATAGAAATTTTCATTGATTACCTTCCTAAAGAGATCCCCAAATGAAAACTCCCAGGAACATTAGAGCCAAATTCAAGAGCTTCTAGGTCAAAGAGAAAATATGGCAAACAGCCAAAAAGAAACAATTCAAATATCATTGTGACAGTCAGGAGCACACAAAATTTAGCAGCTTGTACACTGAATAAGCAGAGGGCTTGGAATGTGATATCTGGAAAAGGAAAGGAGCTAGGATTACAACCAAGAATAACCAACCCAGAAAAACTGAGTATAATCTTTCAGGGGGAAAATGGATATTTAATGAAATAGAGAAGTCTCAAGCATTAGTGATAAAAAGACCAGAGCTGAATAGAAAATTTGACATTCATACACAACTCAAGAGCAGCATAAAAAGATAACATGAAAGAGTAATCATAAGAAACTCGATAAAGTCATACTGTTTGTATTCCTGTATGAGAAGATGATACATGTAACACCTAAGAACTTTATCATTATTAGGGCAGTTAAAAGGATTCTACATAGACAAGGGTCATTAATATGAGTCAATTATGTTGGAATGAGAAGGAGGAGAAGGAGGAAGAGAAGGAGGAAAGGGAAGATGGAAGAAAGAGAAGGAGCAGGTATGAAGGAGGAGGAGAAAGAGAAGGGATGTACCAGGAAAGGGGAAAAGGAGAGGTAGAAGTGGCAAAATCTCACATAAAAGAGATGCACAAGGAAGAGCTTTTATGATAAAAGGGAAAATGAGGAATGGCAGGTAATGCTTGAACCTCACTATCATCAGAATTGATTCAAAGATGAAAGAATAAATATCTACATCTAAATGTATATCTATACACACAGTTACATAGTACCAACTGGGCATAGAAATCTATCTTATCTAATGGGGAAATAGGAAGAGAAGGGGATAAGAGATTGGGAGGTGGGGTGGGGAATGATAAAAAGGAGGGAAGATTAAGCATAGCAGTAGTCAGAAGCAAAACAGATTTTTGAGGAGGGACAGGATAAAAAGAGAGAGAAGGATAAACAGAAGAAAATAGGATGGAGGAAAATACACAGAAATCATAACTGAGAATGTGAATGGGATAAGCTCACCATAAAACAGAAGCAGATAGCAGAATGGATTAGAAACCAGAATCCAAAAATATGTTGTCTATAAGAGACAGTCTTGAAACAGAAATGCACACACAGAGTTAAAATAAAGGGCTGAAGCAGAATTTATTATGCTTCAGCTGAAGTAAAAAAGGCAAGGGTAGCAATCATGGTCTTAGACAAAGCAAAAGCAAAAAGAGACCTAATTAAAAGAGACAATCAGGGAAACTACATTTTGCTAAAAGGTACCATAGACAATGAAGCAATATAAAAAATGTATAGCAAGTTTCTCTGATAAAGGCCTTATTTCTCTAATATATAGATAACTAAGTAAAATGTATAAAAATAAGGGCCATTCCCCAATTAATAAATGTCAAAAGATATGAACAGGTGGTTTTACAAAAGAAATCATAGCTATCTATAGTTATAAAAATGCTCTAAATCACAATTGATTAGAAGAAGGCAAATTTAAACAACTCAGAAGTACTACCTTACACATCTCAGAAATGACAAGTGCTGGAGGAGATGAGGGAAAATGTTCTTATTTTTTCAGTTGTTTTCAATCTGACTTTTTGTGACCCCATTTGGGGTTTTTTTGGCAAAGATACTGGAGTGGTATACCATTTTCTTCTCCAGCTCATTTTACAGGTGAGGAAACTGAGGCAAACAAGGCAAGTTAAGTGCCTTGCTCAGGGTCACACAGCTAATAAGTGTCTGAGGCCAGATTTGAACTCAGGAAGTTGAGTCTTTCTGACTCCAGGCTTGACACTCTATCCACTGCTCCACCTAGTTACCCTGAGGGAAAACAGGTTATACTAATAAACTGTTGGTGCAGTTGTGAATTGATCCGAAAATTCTGGAGAGCAATTTGGAACTAGTCCAAAGGGTTACAAAAACTTCATACCCTTAGATCCAGCAATACCATTACTAGGTTTTATCCCAAAGAGAAAAAAGAAAAAGGATGAACACAAGTATCTATAGCAGCTCCCCATTTGGAAATTGAGGGGATATTCATCAAATGGGGAATGACTGAAGAAGTTGTGGCATATAATTGTGATGGAGTACTACTGTACTATAAGAAATGGCAAGGGGAGTAGTTTTTGAATTAAAAAAAAAAACATGGCAAGACCTACATGAAGTGATCCGAAGGGAAGTGAGAAGAACCAGAAGATCATTGGGCATAGTAACAAAACCTTAAAGGAAAGAGAAAATCCAGAGGAAGAGAGTGATCAATGCTTTCAAAGGCTACAGAGATGTCACAAAGAATGGAGGTTGGGAAAAGGCCATTGGATTTGGCGATTAGAAGTTCACTAGTAACTTTGGAGAGAGCAGTTTCAGTTTAATATGGAAGTCAGAATATCAATTGAAGGATGTTAAGATGAAAGGTGAGAGGAAAGGAAGTGGAGGTATCTGCTGTACCTGGTCTTCTCAAGAAGTTTAGCCACAAAAGACAGAAGAGATATGGGACAACATAGAGGAGGGAAGGATCAAGTTAATTTTTTTTCTGGATGAGGAAGCCATGGACATGTTTATAGGCATTCCGGAAAGAGTCAATAAATAGGGAGAAACTGAAAATAAGAGAAATGGTGGAGATGAAAAAAAGATAGAATAGATAAGATAGAATGGGATCACTGGTATAGATAGAGGGATTTTTCTTGGCAAGGAGTAGGGACATCTCTGTGTGAGACAGGAATGAAGAAGGAGATACTGGCAGAAGGCATCTAGGATGAGGAAGAGGGGATAAAGGGGAGCTAAAACCCTTTCTAGATGTTTTTCTCTGGGAAAGCAGATAGAACAAAAACTAAGGCCATTCTTAGGAAAATGGATTGAGTGATAATCAACCTTAACTCTTGTACCCATAATCTTGCAGCCTTCCTCTAAGACCTGGAATATCTGGTTCTAGGACCCACTTTTCTCCATTGAGAAAAGATCAAGATATGGATGAAAGGCAAAGACTCCAGTAGTGAGGGGAGTGATTCTGGAAACTTGGTTACTCAACATTCTAGACTATTAACTGAGACTGTATTTTAAGATATCTTTTCTTGTCCAAAATTCATATAAATGTTGCCTCAGATCTTCTTGATGCACAGAGTAAGGTTGGAAGAAATGTCAGACTATGCCATTTTGGATTTCTTTCTCTCCCAAGTTAGAAATTCTCTGGTATTAGACTAATGTTAAATTAAATGAAACGGCTTTTCGGCTTGAGCTGAAAAACAGAGTAAATAGTATATACATACATACATATATACATATATGTCTTTATACACACACACACACACATATATAGTTTCCTTCAACAGTTGGTTTTTCTTAATAGGTTTTATGTGTATGTGTATGCGTATGTTATCAGGGAAAGCTCAATGGGTATAAATAGGAAGGAAGGTAATAATAAATGCTTGCCTTGCAGGGCAAGCATTTATTAAGTGCTTACTATATGCCAGGTGGGGCAGCTAGTTGTCACAGTGGATAGAGCACTGGGCCTCAAGTCAGGAAGATGTGAGTTCAGATTTGGCCTCAGACACTTACTAGCTGTGTGTCCCTGGGCAAGTCATTTAACCTCTGTTTGCCTTAATCCACTGGAGAAGGAAGTAGCAAACCACTCCAGTATCATTGCCAAGAAAAGCTCATGGCAGCCACATTGCACGATGGTTGACCTTGATGGACTTGGCGCTTCTGAGCAATATCTACATCCAGAGAAAGAATTACAGAGTCTGAATGCAGATGGAAGCATACCATCTGTTCTTTCTCTTTTTTGTTGTTTTGTTTCTTCTTTCTCGTGGTTCATTCCATGGGTTATAATCCTTCTTTGCAATATGACTAAGGTGAAAATATGTTTGATGTGAATGTATATGTAAAGCCGATATCAGATTGCATGCTGTCTTCCAGGGGGGAGGGAGAGAAAATTTGAAACTCAAAAGCTTGTGCAACCGAATGTTGTAAACTAAAAATAAATATTTTTTAAAAATTGACAAAAAAAGAAATATTGAAAAAGAAAAGAAAAGAAAAGCTCATGGACCCATGGGGTCCCCAGAAGTCAGATACAACCGAATGACTGAACAACAACCACATGCTAGGCACATTGCTAAGAACTGGGGATACAAATAAAAGCAAAAATAAAGACAATCTCTCCCTTAAAGAAAGAACATTCTAGTGGGGGAAAACAATACATAAAAGGGAGCTGAAAAGCTTTGGAAAAAGGTAGAGGCTTAGTCTATACAGTCACAGTAGAATCAGGAGGGGAATAACAGTGGGCTAGCCAGAGCTCCTCCGCAAAATGGAGGGCCCAGAAGGAACTTGCCAAGGAAGCTGGCATGTAAGAAGGATGTTCCACAAAGAGCAGGCACTAAGGCAAGGTCCGGGGTGAAAAGGCAGCTATGGCATGGTGTCAAAGCCCAGAAAGTCAGAAGCAGAGCCAGGAGGAGAATGAAGGTTATCTTTTAAAAATTAATTTTTAAAAAATTAAAGAGGTATTGACAGAAGGGGTAAAAATCTAAGTTTCTTCCAAAGAAATACATGAAGAAAGGTATTTGACTGCAGAAGCTTTCATCAGATGCATAGACTGTCTTGGAATTTAATTAACTCATGTAATCAACAATATTTATTGTTGTAATATATAATCAGTATTTATCATTATACCTACCATATATCAGATACGCTATGCCAGATCCTGGAAATACAAAAACCAAAATGAAATAATTCTACTTTGATCACTTTTACCATACTCCAGACTCAGAAGATTTATTGCAACAACAGTAATTTGCATCTGTCTTACATATTCTCCTGGGAGGAAAAAGAGGACAATAACAGTCTAGATCTCCGTGAATTTTGCTTTGAGATGTTCCTCAGAAAAATGGTTTTGGGTCCCATGTGAAAATTTCTGTCTACCTAAGTTTTAACTTCAGATGCTTTCCAAACTTGTACATGACATGGCAGAGATTAACTTTCAGAGATGCCTCATTCCATTTGTCAGAATGGCACAGCTGAAAGAATTTAGAATTGGGTTTTGCATCAGACAACTTAGGGTAGCTCCAACTGTACCACTTACCAACTATGTGACCTTGCGTAAGTCTCTTAAACTCTCTGCCTCAGTTTCTTCATCTGTAAAATCTGGGAATGGGAGAAAATCAACTAGTAGCTGCTGAAGCCCTTCCCATCTCTTCATGTATGACCCTAAGACTTACTGTTTTACTTGATACATGGAACCAATTCCTTCACCTTCTGTCCACAGTAATCAGGCAGTTAGTTTTTCATGGAAAAAAGATGGGAGTTGAAGGCATGGGAATGGCAGCAGAGCAGAAGGAAGTCCATCTGGGTGAGAGTGAACCCTGTGCCCTTACCCTCCCCCACAGTCTCTACCAGCCTCCATCCCTTTTACCTCTTCCTCCCCTAGGTGTGTTTTGGGGGAAGACCTTGAAACACGGGAATGGTACCTCATGAAAGAGATGTAGCAAGTGTGCCTCACTCACTGCCCCCCAAGATGTCAGTAAGCAGGGCAAAACTCTGACTTCACCACCCTAGTTACAGCTCTCCTGTTGCCCCCTGCAACATGCAGGGCATTTCCTTGCACATGGATGGAGAGTATCCTCTGCTATTCTTGGGTTGGAAATCTGAAGCTGCACAGGCCTTCTGTGGAATTTATAAGATTTGTCTAATTCTTTTGAACATAAAGTTGGCAAGGGGTTCTCTGTGTTACCAGGCAACTGAACACTCTGTCAAGAGCATTTTCATGAAGGCTTTAAAATCTTTTTTCCATAGATTACCATAAAAGTTCCCACCACAACTCTACGTGTCTCTGTGGAGAGAGCAGAAGGAAGCGATGCCAGCCAAGAAGGGGGAGGGGCAAAAGACATAGCTTTACCGATGCAAATCCAGGAAGAAGTGGGAGGCAGACTGTATGGGGCTCCCCAGGGGAGATGATCATCAGGATTATCTTCAAATGCATTAAATTTCCTCAGCAAATTACTACTTTATGTATTTAATCCTTACCTCGAGTACTATGAAGTGGTATTCTGCAATAAAATGAAAATCATCTCTTAAAACCTTTATAGACAAATGCAGAAGTCCCATTTTATTCTGTTTTAGCCATTCTCCATTGGTTGTTCATCCCTGGTGTAGCTAGGACTACCAGAGGATAGGGAATTAATTTTGTTGCTCAGTCTTTTCAGTCTTGTCTGACTCTTTGTGACATCTTTTTGGGATTTTCTTGGCAAAGAGACTAGAGTGGTTTGCCATTTCCTTCTCCAGGTCATTTTTACAGATGAGGAAACTGAGGCAACAAGGGTTAAGTGACTTGCTCAGGGTCACGCAGCTAGTGTCTAAGGTTCACATTTGAACTCTGATTTGAACTCTGCACCACCTAGTTGTCATCAGGGAATTAATAAAGTCTTTAATGGTGGGATTACAGTCTCAGACAGACAAATAAGAGTTACATGAAAAACACTGGGTGAGGAAGAGGACTGTGGGGGAGCCATAGACTGGGAAATGTAAATAGTAAATGGTACATTTCTATTTATCATCTGTGATATACAGGGCCCTTTGACTCGTGAACCTCTTTAATTTTTGCCTGTATCCTTACTCTATATGACCTTGGATTTCTGTCATGGTCACATTCCTAGATCTCCAAATGAAAAAAAAAAAGGTTGTAATTACACTGTGTCATTATAACAACCAGTCTTGGTGCTGGAGAGGAAATGACTATCTATCTCTTTTTCCATTTGTCAGAAAAATGGAGCACTATGAACACCGGGTGTGCGGCAGGGCATCTCCCCTTACCCTCTTCCCACAACCTGAAAACCACTTATTTTCAAGAGGGTGCAGTCCACTGGAGGACCTCAAGGTACAGGGACAGGACCAGGTTGAAATATGGAATATACCATTTATTGTCAAATGCAGTTGCTATATTAGTTGGTTTTGTTTAATTGTTTTGCTTTCTTACAAGTAAGGTCTCAGGGGAGTGGAGAAGAAGGGGCATAACTGGAAATGACTGTGATGTGTAAACTACAGACATAAATAAAATGTTTAAAAATAAATATATTTATTTTTACTAGCATTTATAATTTGTCCCTCCCATTCCCTGCCCCCGCATTGAACAAAAATAAAATAAAATGAAAAATATATAAAATATTCATCATAAACATGTATAGTCTCTCTCATATCTCACAACAAATTCTCATATTTGTTGTACCCTAGAATGTATATTTCTCCCTGCATTTTCAAGTGCATCATCTTTTGGGTGGAGGTGAGTGACATGTTTCATTTTCAGTTTTCTGGGCTTGTGAGTCACTGAAACTTTTTTAAAGGTTACACTTAAATTCCCTGAGCTCAGGAAAATGAGTATCCCCAATTAGTTACTGAATAAAAATGCCAACGCTTTCAGGACAGTCAAGGAAACCCACTGATCAGGACTCCTCTGAGGAATCTTGCCACAATATAACTTGTATTAGGCATGCAAGATTTTTTAGAAATTCAATTCTGCCAACCTATAAAAAAATCTTATTTGACAAATTACTTTGTTCGGAAAAAAAGCACTTCATTATTTTGTCCTTTTTCAAAAAAAAAAAAAATGAAAGCCCAGAGCTCACCGGTCAACAGTTATACCATTTCTGAAAATTAAATGTATAAATTCTGGAATTAATCAAAATTTGTTATTGTCTTTAATGGGATTATCCTAATGCTAACAGAAAGTATAAATTCCAAATAGTAATGACTTTAACCTGCCCAAATCCCCTGAATTTCATATTCAAACTTTTATGTTATTGCCCCCAAAATGGCCATGAGTTTATTAAAAGCTTTCTTTGAGAATGGGAAGTCATCATTGTGCATACATCTCATGAAAATTTGGAAAAGAAAATCCAGATTCACTGGACTTTGCAACCCTGGGGATTTTGATTTTATGGCCATGAAATGCTGAAAACCACTTACAGATCTGTTTTTGGCAAGATCTTAACCTCAGAGGGTTAGAGCAAACTCAAGGGAAAAAACACAGAGCCCCCACACAAGCAAACATTTGGTATTATACTGGTTGAAGAATGCAAGTACATAATCTCTATAGAAAACTCATCAACCCTGCACATGATCATAGCATCCTAATCTAGAAGAGAGTCTAATGCACTGTGGGGAAGGATGGAAAAAGAACCATAGCATGACTTATGTGTACTGGGAGAAATGGGAAAACCATAGGAGAACACGGATATGCAGATCATTTAATGATATTATCTAACCTTAAAATGCTATTAGTAATTTAATTAATAAGCTATTAAGAGGATTCCAAAATGTCATTTACATTTAGCCCTCAATTTCATCATCTGAAATAAAAGCTGGAGAGTCAGTCTTAAAGTCATCAATAACTAGGTCTAAGTCCCATTTCTGACACACATCAACTTTGTGATCACAAGCGAGACATTTAATCCTTCAGTGCCCATTGTGGTGGAGTGGATAGAACTCTTGGCCTGGAGTCAAGAAGACCTAAGTTCAGATACTTACTAGCTTTGTGACCCTGGACAAGTCACTTAACCTATCTACCTCAGTTTCTTCAACTGTAAAATGGGGATCATAATAGCACCTATCTCCCAAGGTTGTTGTGAGGATCAAATAAACTATACTTGGCATATAGTAGGCACCTAAATGCTTTTTTCCTTCTTTCCTTCTAGGACTAAAAGTTGTAGAAGAGTTGTTCATTTGTACTGGTAGAATAAATTTCTTCAGTGAGAGTTCACTATACTGATAAATTACAGATCCAGATGAAAAATAATAGCTAATGTTTATAAAGGGCATATTAGTTTATAAAATCTTTTGCATATATTATTTCTTTTGATCCTCACCATTGTGCAGTAGGTAATATACTTTCCCCATTTTACAGATGAGGAAATTGAAAGACAGAGGGAACATAGAACCTCTAAGGTCCCTTCAGGGAAAAAATTCTATGGTTATGACATTCCCCCATTCTGCCCTACCCTAAACTATGAAAGTTCCCAGCCTTCCCTCAACCACTGTATGGGCTCTCACAAAAGCAATTTTGTAGATGCCTTTCCCCCCAGCATCACTACCCCTTTTCTTGCAGATCACCTTGAAGTTGTGGCAAGTACACCTCCCAGAGGAAGCTCTGGGTCAACAACGTGAATGGTAAGAATTCTACCTTCCTGCTTTTGTTCTGGGGTGGAGGAGGGCGAGTCACAGGATGAACAGGCATGGCTGGGTTGCAATATCAACCACAGACTGTCATTGTTTACTTGATTGTCATCAATGACACCTTTGGTGCAACCTCAGTATCATCCTTTATTTTTCACTCTCCCTTACCCCACGTATACAATCAGTTGCCAAATTTTGATATCTCTTTCTTCACAACATCTCTCATACGGTCCCCTTCTCTATACACAAGATGCTACCACTGCAGTTCAGCCTCTCATCACTTCCCGTCACCAATCCTTCCTCCATACAGCCACCAGAGTGATTTTCCTAAAGCACTAGTCTGATCATGTCATTCTCTTACTCAATATACTCCAGTGGGTCCCTGCTGATTCTAGGATCAAATATTTTTCCATCTTTATCTCATTTTTTTAAATTTCCATTTTGTTATGTCTTATGATATATAGAATTGTTAGTATAGAATTATGTATTACATATTATATATAATTTATACATAAGTAGCTATATCCACATTGGGAATCTGTGTGACTTTTTTTTTAGTTAATGGGATTCACATTCAAAAAACAGTGTAGACATCTGTATTAGATGATTTCATAAGCGGCTATGTTCTCCAAAAAAAAAAGGAAAAAAGCACTGGGTCATAAGTCTCTTTAAAACTGTGTGGTGCAATGGAAAAAAAAAATTAAGATTTGGAATCAGATAACCTGAGTTCAAATCCTGGTTCTTCCCTTTCTTACTGGACATCTTGAGCAATGTCATGTGTTCCCACAGGGGCATTGCGGAGTTATATGACATTTTATGTCCCTACCCTTTTATCTACTTTTATCCCAACTCCAAATCTATATTCCTAATTCGGCTAGTCCATGGCAAGTTCTTTTCTGGAAGCCTTTCCATCTTGGTGAAACCTGACAAAGTTGTGCTCTTGTGGCATAGAATTCAAGAACCTTGATGCCTAAGGTAGACATCAGTAGAGATTGTATTTACTCAATAAAGTCAGTCAATCCATGAACAAACAATTGCTGAGTGCCTCCTGTATACAAAGCACCTTATTAGAGACTCAGAGGATATTCCTATCCTCAAGGATCTTAGGGATAACTCAAGGAATTTGGGAGGGGGGTTTGTTAGGATATGCAACATCCCATAAGGCAACTCCTTCTACAAATGCAGATTCTCTATCAATGAGGACACACCTGACTTCCAACTTATGTTCTTAAAGTATTGCCTGGGGGCACTGAGAAATCTCTGTTTTCAAGTGACTGGCCCAGGGTCACACAACTGGTATATTTTTGATGTGATTTTCCTGACACCTAGGCCAACTCTCTATTCACAACTCCACAGCTGTATGCCCTCACCTGGGGTAACAGCATTCATTTGCTACACATTAAATGAGTGTTGTTTTACGCAGAACTTTATGCTAAGTACTGACGGTGCTAAAATGAATAATAAATATGATAAAAATCCACAGAATGGAGAAATCACTTCCAGCTATGGGATGAGAAAAGGCTTTCCAGAACAGGTGGAAGTCATCAGGCCTTAAAAGACATTAGGTATTCATGTATGGAGGAAAAACAAAAAGGGCCTTTTCCAGAAAGGCAGGATCCTTAAATATGACTCCTTTCTATAGAGTTAAATGTGGAAAGGACCTCAGGGGCCATCTAGTCTAAACAACTTATTTTGCAGCTAAGGAAACTGAGGCCCAGAGAGTCCAGAGTCACTCCAGTGGCAAGGAGCCAGGATTCATACCCTTTCCACTGTTCTTCCCACTATTCTGCACTGCCCTATGAGAAACATTCAGGTCTTATCCTTAATTACTAAGCCCCTTATCTTCTTTCCAAAATGCCATGATACCAACATTCTTACCGCATTCCACAAAAATGGGTAAATGAAACTTTGGGAAGCCAGACCCACCACTTAAAGTCCTTGTCCTCTCTCCAGAGAAACCTAATCAAAATGTGACTTCTGTTTGTTAACTATGATAAAGATATCTGCCCACAGAAATTGGTTAGAGGCCTTTAACTCCTTTCATCCCCCACCCCCTGCCTTGCCCAGGAAAAGCCATCAGATAATTTACTTGCATTCAGTGGAGCTCAGAGATAAAAGCCTCTGACTCATTAGCAATCCCAGGAGCTCCTCCTCCAGCATCCTCTTGACTCTCCTGTCAACAATTCTGATGCTGGGAATAAAGACTGTCCAAAATGGAATTAAAGGGGGCAGAAAAGCAGCTCGTTTTCTCCTGCTCTGCACAGAGGTGCAATGAGGGCAGCTCCCTCCCTGGAGAGCTCTCCTTTCCATATCACTGCCTTGGCAGTCCTTCTTACATGACACAATTCAGGCATCCACTTTTAGCTGCCTGCCATTCTTTTGGGGGTTGGGATGGGGAGGGACCTAATGGCAGGCAGACAGTGGCCCCATAGTAAACAGCTAGGCAGCTTCGTAACCCTGGGAGAATCAAGCCTGACTTGAAGGGAAAATCTGGGAAATGGATTTGAAATGTGACTGGAAACAGATTAAGTTTCCTAGTGACCCTAAAAAGCACCAACTAGAGAAGCAAAAGCCTTTCAACAATGCATAAGATAACAGACTAAACGCTTTCAGGCTGCAACCTCAGGAACGCAAATCAGGTGCAAATTTAGAGGAAAGAAGAGTTTCTTCTCTTGAGGTAGCTGTATTTTTGGCAATATGGTGCCATAGACTAAGAGGGGGGAGGATCAGAGCAAGATAGACTTGAAATAATAATAATGATTATTATTATACACACATATCTCCCCATTTTCCAGATGAAGAAACTGAGACTGGGAGAGGTTTACATAAGTTGCCCAGGGTAACAGAGCGAGTAAGCTTCTGAGTCAAAATTCAACCTCAGATCTTCCTCATTCCAAATCTAGTGCTCTGTCAACCACGCCACCTAACATCCACAGATAGACAAAAATGGAAGTTTGAAACTTATCCTAAGGACTGGACATTCTGATTGTGCAATGGGGTAGGCCAGTGAAGCATAAAATGACCAATAAGGTAGACTTCTTCTACAGAATGAGGGGATTAGGCTATGTGGTCTCAAAGTCATCACTCAGTTCTACATTTGTGCTCCTATGATCTTTTCCTTCTGAGATTACCTCACATTGACACAGTATGCATCTTGTATGCTTGCATGATGTCTCCCTCAATAGAATGTGAATTTCTTTCTCTTCTTCTCCTTCTCCTCCTCCTCTTACTCCTCCTCCTTCTTCTCCTTCTCCTTCTTCTTCTTGTTCTTCTTCATCTCTCTCTCTCTCTCTCTCTCTCTCTCTCTCTCTCTCTCTCTCTCTCTCTCTCTCTCTCTCTCTTTCTCTCTCTGCCAGGCAATCAGGGTTAAGTGTCTTGCCCACAGTCACACAGCTAAGTAAGTGTCAAGCGTCTGAGGCTGGATTTGAACTCAGGTCCACCTGACTCCAGGGCGAGTGTTCTATCCACTGCCACCTAACTGCCCCTAGAACATGAATTTCTTGAGAGCAAGGACCATAATTTGACCTTTCTTTGTATCCCCAACACCTAGCATAGTATTGGTGCACAGTATGCATTTAGTAAATGCTTGATGACTGATTGAATTACGCAAAGTCCTGCCATGGGATATACTCTTCAGGACTTCATGATAGACGGCTCGAGATTCCTTATAGAGTTCTATTGAGGGGGCAAGCTTAGACTAGAGTATGATTAAAGCAAACCTGGTGAATGGGCTTTATATATATGGGCTTTATAATAATAATAATATTTTATAATAATAATTTTGCTTGCTTCTAGTGGGTGCTTGAGGTATAAAGACTCATCAAAGTGAAATCTCTCCCATTTATTCTCTTCTTTCCACTCACATGATGACCACCTTTATTCAGGTCACTATCACCTCTCAGATGGACTATTGCAAGAGCCTCCTACTCAACTCTGTCCTCTGGAAGAGATCATAGAATCACATAATGACAAATTTTAAGGTTAGAAGGGACTTCAGCAACCAGAGTCCAAGCCACACATGGAAGGGTTTCTCTATTCCTGCCCTCAACCCTTAACATGCTTGAAAAGCAAGGATTACAGATCCTGAGCTGGAAGGGACCTCAGAAACCATCGAGTCCAACCTCACTAGGAATTCTCCAATCCATCCACACAGCTCCCAAAATAATCTTCCTTAATGTAATTCTGGTCATGTCGCTCCACCTTGCAAGTACCTTCACTGGTTCCCTGTTGCCTTTAGGATAATATACAAGTTCTCTAGCTATGCACCTTAGGTTTTTCACAGTCTGGTTCCAGTCTGTCTCTTCAGACGTTTCACATTACTCTCCTTCATCCAACTCTGCATTCCAGCCAAACCAGTCTACATTATGTTCCCTGATTTTGACGTTCCAAATCCCCATTGTGTGCCTTTTCACAGGTGGTCCCCCTAATTTGGAATAAACTCTCTCTTCACTTCTTCTTCTTAGAATCTTTAGTTTTTTCCAAGACTTATCTCAATTGCCATGTCCTATAGTGACATTTTTGGATTATTGTTCATTCCATTTCCCTCCTCAAATTATGCTGTATTTACTTACTGTAATGACAATTTAGATTTGAAGATCTTTCCCACTCATTAATAGGCTGTGTGACCTGCTTACATCACAAGAAGCCTAAGTCACATGTGGTAGGAGGAGCCTGCTGAGAGGAAAAGGAAAGCGTGTCACAGGAAATGCTCAGGAAGAGCAGTTAGAGCTGAGGGAGAGAGCAGATGTGTCCTAGCAGTGCTGTGAGTGATTGTTGGTGGCAAGGCCCCAGCAGGAGGTGGGGTGGTTGTCTGCTGTGATATTATGTATTGAATTCTTTGCTGCTGTGATGGTTTATTGGTTTGGGGATCTGGTTCTCTAGTGTCTGAATAAATGGTTTGCTTCCTCTACCTTCTATATGGAGAGTCTCATATTTTGCGATACAGAACCACATAGGCATTTTGACAATTATCATGTATATTGTGATTGTTGCCTTGTTAATACACTTACATGCTGTATCCACCAATAGAACCTAAGCTCATTGAGGGCAAGGGCTCATCCATTTTGTCTTTGTATCCCTAGTGTCTTCGGTGCATTACAATCAGTGCAGATAAGCTCCCTGAGGGCGGAGAAGATTTCATTTTTGTCTTTGTACCCCACCTAGAGGCTAGCATAGTGTCTTGCATGCAATAAGCATTTAATTTTATTTGAATTGAATTGACTACGCAGAGTTCCTAAGACAACCATATTTATAGAGCCTTCCCAAGGTCTGTACTATTCTATAGAGCCCAGGGTCAATCAGGAATTTTTATTTGCATGACACAGGGAACATAATATGATATCTCTAAGAGAACTACCTTTGGGAGGAGCATCGTTAGACTAGATACAAATTGAAACCAAGAGTGATTTTCACCAAAGTGATTGCAGAACCAGGGGTTTCTAACCTGGGATCCATGAATTTGCTTAAAAATTATAATCCTATATATTTTATCTCATACATTTAAAAACATTATTCTGAGAAGGGGTACATAGGCTTCCCCAGACTGCCACAGGAGTCCATCCATGATTAAAAAAAAAAAGTTAAGAACTCTTTTGCCAAGGCAGAATCATATTGCAAGGCTGAAGGCAATCCAGGACCACTAACAAGTGTCCTAAAATTTGTGGATCTGGGCCAGAATCCCCTATAGTACAGCACCATCAGTATCATCACATGCCCCAGGTAGTGCCCAATAGCCACCAACACAGTGTCTACCCCACTGTGCCATGACAGAAATAAAGCTTCTGAGTGCCCTCTGGTGGATACCCAATGGATCACCCTGTTATTGAAGGGAAAGAAAAACAAACACCTCTACAGAAACTCTTCATTTCTTACGAAGTCTAACAGCTCAATGTTTTCATTTCATGATATTTTAGCAGCATGGGCCAATTGTACTGAAAATGTTTCATTAATCAGCACATCTCCTCAGGATTTCTCCTCCTGATTCATTAAAGCTTTTTACACAGCTGTTCCCCTGAGTGAAGAGTATTTTTTAAAGCTCATTTCTAATGAGTTGGACAAATGTTGAAAAATACTCTTCCCACTAATCTTCCAGGAAAGCACCCTGCCCACTAATCTCCCACTACTTGCATCAAGTCACAATTCACTTCTATCGTGGGCGAGAGAGGGTGACTGGCTGCTGGACAATAATGAAAGGCTTCCAATGTGACCGCATGCTAATGGTGAACTCACTCATTCCCCAAGTCCAGCTGACCCTTCCTGCTGGCTGTCAGAGCCCACAGCAGCTCCCTCAAGCTTATGAGTTTGAAGAGCTGTAGGAGTAGCCTATGTACAGTAGAGCTGTCTGGAAAGCACCAGAACCGCCATCAAACAATGCTTGTCAAATACACCGGCTCTTGGCAATCCGTTCTGGACCAAGTAAAACAGTTCTACACTGCATGACCAGTGCCACCAAGTCACCTGACCTAGCACTACATCACAAGAAATGCAAAATGAATCAACCTAAGCTGATCTCCAATGAGCAGACGCATGGCTGAAAAGCAGAGGGTTTCGATAAATTAATCTTTGGCTGCTCATAATTTTTCTCCCCAAACCATTCTAGTTTGAGAATACCTGGCTAACCTTGAGAGACCACTAGGCTAGGTTCTAGGGATCTGGGCATTTGACCCTCTCCCTGTACTATATCCAACACTGGTGGATTAGATTTGGTCCTAGAGAACCTGGCCTCTAGTTTTTCTTCACACTCATAGATCACTGACAACCCACTGCCCTATCATCCTGAGGATAATGCTAATTAAGTTATGATTCACAAGTTGAGGGTTTGCCCAAAACAGGAGAGATAACAAAGCCACTCAATGTACAGAATGTACAAGTAATTTTTCATATTCATACAAATATGATAAGCATAAAAAGAATCACAGGATGTATTAACAGAACTATTAGGACAGAATCCAGCCACTTTCTGGCCATCTCCACACCATGCTGCCACACATGAAACTCCCTTCACCTTTTCCAGTTCCTCTTTATCTTTCCCCATTAGAATATAAGCTCCTTGAAGGGTGGCACTGTCTTGCTTGCCTGGATTTGTATTCCTAGCACTTACCACAGTGCCTGATACACTGTAAGAGCTTAAGAAATGCTCTAAGAGAACAGATGTACTCAGAATACAGATTGAATCATATTTTTTTCTTTCTTTTTCTTGTTTTTTTTTTAACATGGCTAATGCAGAAATATATTTTGCATGACTTCATATGTATACTGGATATTGTATCTCTTAATTTTCCAATGGGTGGAGAAAGGGGAGGCAGGAGAAAAAGAATATGGAACTGAAAATAAAACAAAACTAAATAAAAACAAAAGTTCTATCTGTATATAATACATTCATATGCATACTTTTTATTTTTCAACATTTGTAATTTTATTTGTTTCTTACCTATTGCTCTGAAATACTGTCTGGAAAGTATGACTGAGATATATTCTCATTCAGCAATGTAGGTATTTCCGGTGATTCAGATCACAACTCCTTCTTGCTTAGCCATCCCATAATGACTTTATTCCATGAATCACCTTAAGTTTACCATAGAAAGTCTGCCCAACATCTTGAAAGCTTATTTTATGCCCCTTAACATCAAGCGGAAATGAAACACATAGGTAGAATATAGATTTATTCCTCCCTCTTGCCATGTTATCAACCCATCTTCTTTTGCTCATATATTTTTGATGACATCTTTTATTTTACTTCTTTATACTTCCCTGTTTGTAATATGCTTCTGATTACTGATATCCCCATGTACCTCTTCTCTGCTATCTTCAGTCATTTGTTGTTACTTAGTCATTTTAGTCATGTCTGACTCTTTGTGATTTCATCTGGGGTTTTCTTGACAAGGATACTAAAGTGGTTTGCCATTTCCTTCTCCAGAGGAGAAGAGGACGAGGAAATTGAGGCAAACAGGGTTAAGTGACTTTTCCAGGGTCACATAGCTAGTATCTGCAGTCGTATCTGAACTCAGGAAGATGAGTTTGCCTGACTCCAAGCCTGGCTCTCTATCCACTGTGCCACCTAGCTGCCCTGTCCTCAGAGTCAGACTCACTTTCAATTCTTTAGAGACCACAGCGTTCCAGGTCTAACAGCCCTAGAAGAAAGCCAGAAGAATATTGGAATTAGGACTTGCAAGTTAGGAATGTTAATTTGGTAACAGTGTGGTGAATGAATGGAAAGGAAGACAAATCAAGAAGCTACAGTAACAGATCAGGAGAGAGGTGATAAGGGTCTTAGCTATGGTGGTGGCTGCATAAGTGAAAAGGAGATGCTTGCAAGATATTAAAAGAACTGATGACGCTTAGCAGTTGACCAGATATGAAGGTTCAAGGGAGAGAAGTATTGAGGATGACTCTGAGGTTGAAAACTTGAGTGAATTTAATACTCTCCTTGGAAATAGGAAGATTGGGGAGAAGGGAAAGTTTGAGGAGAATTCCAACTTGAACACGTTGAATTTGAGGTGACTGTGGGATATTGGAGATGTCTTCTGGACACATCATAATTGAACACGTGAGGGCTGACGAGAACACTGAAAGAAGTTGGAAAGAGAGAAGAAGGCTCAGGACAGAGCCCTGAGATACATTCATTAATGGAGGAGGTGGAGAGGAAAGGGGGGGATGGTAAGGGAGGGGAAATATGGATGATTATGCAACAAAGGAGACTGAGAAAGGACCGTAAAGGTAGGAAGACAGTCAGAGAGAGCAGTGTCACAAAATCCCAGGAATTAAAAAAGATCTGGGAAAGTAGTTTCAAACTCAAATAGAAACAGGGGGCATTAATTTATATACAAGGATCCCTGTAGGCTGCATACCGACTTAGTTTTAAAATATGATATTACCTACGTTTTATTATATTTTCATGTATTTTGTTATTTATTTTCCAATGACATTTTAATCTGGTTCGGGCCACTCTCAGGAGTGTTGTGGGCCACCTACAGCTCCTATGTGTTTAACAGAGTCAATTGCTGCAAAAAGGTCAAGTATGAGGATTGAGGAAAGACTATATCAGATTTGATAATTAAAAAAAGATTGACAACCTTGGAGTGAGGAGTGTGAGCTGAGCAGTGGAGGTGAAGTCAAATTGCAAGGGGTTGAGGAGTGAATCAGAGGTATCTCTCTAACTCAAAGAACATTGATCTATACCTTCACATATGTAATATGCACATAATCTGATTTGCCCCACCAAGGACATGACAATCTTTGACATAAAAATAAACCTATAAGTCTTTTTCATATAAATAAAGAATTCATTATGGTTAGTAACTTCTCATCCAACTAAACTTTATAAAAGTAAGATTGAGACTGCCCTGACTTTCCTGCTTCTTTCTCTCTTGCTCTTAGCCTTTTCTGGTCAATGGCTGCCTGTTAACACAGATGATGGTGTAAAGATGACTACAACTTAGAACCTTACCACCCAAAACCAGTCGCAAAAATGGCACAGAAATGGAATCAAGAAACGTAGGTCACAGAGATACAAGTGTCTAAAAGGGCACACCCTCATTTCTGAGAAAGATGACACGCACTTTGCCAAGAAACACAGCTAGAAAGGGCTAAAGAAGATGCAGTCCAACAACCTCAAAGCTATAAAGGCCCAAGTGGAGGCCATCAAGGCCCTGAGCACCAAGGCCTCCAAGGCCAAGCCCCAGAGGCCCAAGATCCCCAAGGCCAATGCCCAGATCACTGACCACAAGATGGCCACCAAGCATCCAGGCCCTGGGGTCAGCACCAAATGCCCAGGTCCCAGGATCATGAAGCCCAACTCTAACATTGCCAGAACCACTGACCCAAGACCGCCAAGCCCAATGACTACAAGGTCAACGAGTCTGATCCCAAAGCTGTCATACCAAGGCAACCAAGTCTGAATCTCAGGTCACAAAGCCCAGTGATTCCAAGGCATACAAACTCAATGATGCCAAGGCTGCTAAGCCTACTTACTCTAAGCCTGCTGAATCCACCAACCCTAAAGGTGCCAAACTGAAACATTCTAGAGCTAAAGCTACTAGTCCTAAGCCTTCAAAATAGATGCTTCGGGACAGAAGGACTTGTTTAAACCCTAAACCATTGTTTTGTTTTGTTTTTTCTCAGCCAGGGTATGATTATTTACTATTTTGTACAAATAAAGAAAATGGTAAGTCGTATAAAAAAGAAAAATTAAAATTAAATTCCCGCAAATACTAAGATAAGTAGAAATAGAATTGTAAAAGCCATCCAGCTGAAAATATATGAGTATGTATATAGAAAGAATATACACATGTATGTATGTACATACATATATTTATATATACATACATATACATGCACTGGGCATCTATGATGGAGCACACTTCAGGAGACATGGAATATGCTTGAGTTACTATGAGAACAAATGACTTTACCACCATTCAGTCACTCAGATCTAGTTGTATCAGCGATCTCATCTCCTTGGGCTCTAATTCCAATTTATTTTTATTCCTTTTCAAAGTTCTGGCCTTAACCTCTTCCATCTTAGTATGATACTTTTCCCAATCCAGAAACTGAAGAAACAGAGATAATTTTCTTCCACCTACCCACTATCTCCATCTGCCTCTTGCCTCTTTCCCTGCTCTCACCATACGTACTTGCTCGTATCCTGCAAATGACATTTTAATCCTAGGGAATTTTATTTAGAACGTTCGCTCCAAAAGGAGAGAAACTATGTCCCTTGTGAATGGCACAATATTAATTGATGGTAATGGTGGGGAAACTACTTTAGGTGAAGGACAGTCAAAAGATCTGCATTGAATAATCACTCATCACATGACTTCACTTCCAAAATTACACCTCGAATGCTTTTCAATTTCATGCTCTGCTCAAGCCATACTTTTCTGAATGTTACTAGAATAATGAGCAACAAAATGTGAAGAAGTTCATTGAGTCTAATGGAATTACAGGGCATCAGCAATTGGATGAAAACAACTGAGGGACACATGGGAGTTTCTAGAAACCAGCTAGCTGAAGGACCTACCATATCACTGGTGGCTTTTTAAAAAATGAAAGTCAAGAAGTCAAGAAGAAGAAGAAAAAGGCTCCAGAAAAGAGCAAGCTCTGAAGGAAGAAGTCAGCTGCTAAAGATACACCTATCTTGGAGAAAGCAGAAAGGGTTTCTTTCTCCTCTTCCTTCCCCTCCCCCATTAGCAATGGTGTCTGGCAGTTAAAAGCACATAGTAGTAGGGACCAGCTGTGGAGCCAAGCTGTCATGGGAGGGAGAGAGGGAGACAGTGAGAAGAGGAGAGAGAAGAGGGGAGAGAGGGAGAGAGAGAGAGAGAGAGAGAGAGAGGGAGAGAGAGAGAAAGAGAGAGAGAGAGAAGGAGAGGGAAAAGAGGGTGACAGAGGGAGGGACGGAGACGGGAGAAAGAGAGAGAGGGAAGGAGAGAAAGAGGAGGAGGAGAGAAAGAGAAGGAAGAGGAGGAGAGGGAAAAGAAGGGGACAGAGAGGGGAGAAAGAGAGAAGAAGAGAGGGAGGAGGAGGGAGGGAGAGGTGGGGGAGGGGAGGGGCCTAGAACTTGAAGGTTGGATCTTGCTACTTGAGAGGGAGTAGAGTTACGACTACAAGGGAACAGTTTTGGGGAGGTTCCTGCTGATTCCTAGGGGAAGAGTTTTGGCTCTTTCTGGAAAAAAAAAAAGGCACAGCAGTACCCCAGGACAAGATTTCAAAAGATGCAGAAGCTGGAAACACTAGTGTCTTTAGACCAGCAGAATCCATCAGAGACTTTAATACCAAGGTTGTGGGAGGAATCCAAGGAAATCAGCCATCCCACAGCATCAGATGTGGAAGCTGCCCTTCCTCACACATGCCTTGGCCACAGAAGTTGCCTAATTGTGGGCCTCTCTACTTGTGAACTCTATGGCCATCCACTCTTGCTGCTGACATGAAGTGAACTTGTAAGAGAATATGCCCTAGATTTATGGAAAAGATGCTTTGCATGCCATTCCTTACCTTTGAACTAACTGTGTCCTCTGGATTAACTAGAAATAAGGTACACATGCTGGTAAGCATTATTTAGGAGTAGAGACCCTCAGGAAACTTTGAATCTGGGTAGTTATCACCCTGGGGCACCCAACTCAGAAGTGGGAGTTGAGGGCGTATCTCAGAGGTCATGCTACATTGAGATACAGCAAAGAGAATAGAAGGCAATTGAGCAGCAGTGCTGTAACTAGGGCAGGGCTTTGTACCAGAGCACTAGCATTTAGAGGTCAGTACTTTTACACCTTTCACAGATTTAAAAAATAAAAAGGCAACATTTCTTAGAATTTTGTTAACAGGATTAGTTAAAGTAGGAAGTTACCAGATGGCCCCCTTCTTCTCTTACCCTATAGCAGTTTTACTCCAAGTGAGCCCCTCCCTGCATCATCCTCCCCAGAAACAGTCTTGAAATATCCTGGGGCTTTCTACTTACAAGGACTGGTATCCCAGGGTCTCTCTCTTCTACAGATGAATTTGTTTTTAAAAGTTGATTTGCAGAAGTGTCTTATCCTGCTTGGCCCAGACAGATTTTATGAAGTTTTCCCTAGGGGTCAAAATTGCTAATTTTGAAACATCCCTGATTATGAGTGACAAAGAAAATAGAAGATGAAAAAAAAGAAAATAGAAGATGGCATGATATGAGCTAGAACTGAGGGCATGCTCTTCTGATTTAGTTTGAAGTCCCAGATTCTGAGCCAGTGAACCTAAATTCCCTTAGGCTGAAGTGCTAGTGGCTAGCTTCCCCAAAATCTGTGTTTTAAGCTTTGTTCATTTGTCAGCACTAATCCAAATGAACCATCATGCCCTGACCTTGACCCTTCCCTCCCCCTCCCTTCATTTCAATTAAAGAAAAGCAGTGATGATAACACTGAAGAGGCACTTCCCTTAGTAGTAACACACCACGTGCTCCGTGTCTTCACCCACTTTCCTCCTCTGGAATAGTATCATAAGACAAGACAAATTCAAGGGACGTTATGATAGTAGAATTGACAGAACTGAGTAACAGTTAGAATATGTGGGAGGAAACAGAGAGAAGAAAGTCTAATATAACGCTGATTTTTCATACCTGGGGGGACAAGGTAAATGAATTGGTGGTACTTGCGAGTGAAATGGGGAAATCAGGAGATGGACTGCTGGAGAGGTAGAGGAAGAAAGGGAGAAGATAAGTCCTGTTTGGGACATTTGGGGTTTGAAAGGCCAGCAGGATACCGTCTAGTGAGAACTGTGGATCTGGGACTTGCAAGAAAGGTTGGGAATAGAACAAAGACAGATTGAGGAGCCATCTGCACAGAGACGTTAGCTGAAGCTGTGGGAGGGGATGAGATTACCAAGGAAGAGAGTATAGAGGAAGACAGCTAATAAAGTTTCCTGTTTAGCATAATGCCCAGAGAAGACCCTCCTCCCCATTGTTAGAGTATATGGTATTTGATCTGAAATATACGCTTTAAAAAATGGATGATTCACTTTCTTCATCAAGAAGAGGAGTGTTGGGCTTTCCCCTTCGAAGTGATAAGTTTGAAGAATGCCACATGGCATTATCCAGGCTAAATATCTGTAAAAGGCTAGGAAAGAATTCATGTCAGTATATTTGGAAAGCCTTATCATCCTTATATTAGGTATCTCATTTCCCTAGGAGCAGAGACAGAGAAGAAAATTAAAGTACTCAGCACTCTATCCTCAGTCATCTTTTCTCCAGATATGTTCTCTCCCTTAACAATTTCCCTACACCCAAGTCTTCAACTATCACCTTTCTGAGGATGCTTCACAAATTTGTATGTCTCTTCTGAGTTCTACACTGTATTCCACATGTTGTCTGTCCTTCATTCCTGAAGAGGACCATGACATCACACAGGTGATGCCATGACATGCAAGTGAATTGGATTTAAGTGAGGGAGGGCTGTGAAAAGTCACCAGCCTCATTTTCTCCTCTGGAGCCATCTGGGTCCAGTAGTGAGATATAGATCAGGTTGACTGGAAATGGGCCTCATTGCACATAATAGGCACTTAATAGATGTTTATTGATTGATTAAATGTTTTTTTTTCCAATTACCTATTAGACATCTCATTACAACTTGGGCACTGAAAACTTAAAATGTTTACATCTTCACTCCTTTGGGTCTCTGCCTGATGGTTCTTTCCCACCACCACCCCATTACTTCCGAGTTTGGAGTTATTCTGGACTCAGGGGCATTAGAAGGCTGGCCATTTGGTTTACTGCACCATATAAGTCCCTCAAGGACAGAGACTGTCTTTTACACTTTGGGTACTGTCTATTGTGCACACTGTAGTGCTAGACACCCAGGTGTCAAATAAATGCTTGGTGAATGAATGAATGGAATATTTGCAGCTTACCTTGCTTTAAAGCAGCTACTTAGCTCAATGGATAGAGAGCTGGGCCTGGAGTCAGGAAGATCTGTGTTCAAATGTGACCTCAAACACTTAGCAGCTGTGCGATCCTGGCAAATCATTTAATCTCTGTTTGCTTTTATCCATTTAAGAAGGAAATGGCAACCACTCTAGTATCTTTGCCAGGAAAACCCCATGGACTTTATGGGCAACAGGGTCACAAAGAGTCAGATAGACTGAACGGCTGAACAACACCAGCTTGCTTTAAGTCACACATTCATGAAAAGTGGTAGCCAAATTTTTATCAATTAAATCATATTTTAAATAAAGCAGGTGAGTTTGCTACATAAAAGAAATTTTCTATAAACTAATTGCTCCATAATTTAGATGTGTTCCAAGTTAAATTGCAATTATTTGGGTTTTCTCAAATAAGGGATGAGTTCTCCTTATCTCATCTAGAATCTCAGCAGAAGTTCTACTTTATTCCTTCTTCATTACAAATGGGTTGCCCAGGCAGGTCAATTTATTATTTAAAACAAATTAAGAGATAAAAAAAATCTGTCAAAAACTTTGCTCCTTGACTCTACATGTTTAGATTCTGTGAGTCACCACTGCCTGCTCTGAGGCCTATCTCTAGGCCTTGGCTTCTAGTGAAGGGCCCTCTCCTGGTTTACCTTTCTTTTCCTTTTTAGGGAGCATCTTTCAGGTTTGTGCTGGTAAATGTTTAACAACCGGCTCTTGGGAGGTAGGTCGAGGAGGACTGTACACATGAAACTATTTTAAGTTTGATCTGGACTATTAACATTTTCTCTATCACTTTCCTTATTCAGACAATAAACAAAACAATAAATCAAGCCCTGATTTGTAGTATTTGTTGATTTCTGAAGTATAGCTGCTCATACTGACAATTTAACAATCGCTTCTTTTAAGACTAAAGGAACAGGTTCCAGCACATGCCTTCTTTTTTAGTCCCATTAGTCATACAAAACAGTGCGCTCACTTTTTATCCAAGTAACAACAATATTTGCAATTGATATTTAATAGGACGTTAAAGGTTGTTTAAACATTATCTCTTTCCAGCATCACCACAACCCCATCACAGTACCTGGCACATAATAGATGCTTAGTAAATGCTAGTTGATTGACTGACTGTAAGATAGGTGATATAAATACTATTATTCCCATTTTTCTGATGTGAAAACTGAAGCTCTGAGTGATTAAGTGATTTGCCCATAGTAAATGTGACAGCCAGAACTCAAACATATGTGTTTTCTAATTCCAAGTCTATTGTCCTTTCTCTTATGCCTTCGGATTATAGAATCACAGGTTTAGAGCTGGAAGGAAACTTTTGTTGTTGTTCAGTTGTTTCAGTTGTGTCAATTCTTTGTGATCCATTTTTGGGTTTTTCTTGGCAGAGATACTGGAGTGATTTGCCATTTCCTTCTCCAGCTCATTTTACTGATGAGGAAACTGAGGCAAATAGGGTTAAATGACTTGCCCAGGGTCACACAGCTAGTAAGTGTCTCAGGCCAGAAAGAGCCTTTGGAAGTAATCTAGTCCAACCCCCTAATTTTATGGATGAGTAAATGATGCCACTAAAACTCACTAGATATCTTAAAAATTGAAATTTAGGTTTATCTGGCTCCTCTAGTGTCCCTTTGCACAGAATACATTTTACTGCTAATCACATAATGAGCTGCCCCAAATATGCATACAACTGTGTCAGTGACCTAGAAATACAAGTGTCCTGTGCATGTTGCTATAGGTACCTTGTAAAGGAAGGGGAGTAACTAGGAGAGAAGGATCCTGTGATTTTTTTTTTTTAATTACAGTTCCTCCCCTCAGGTTCTTGGGAAGTATTTAGAAAGGATTATAAAAGAAAACTATGCCTCAGGGATACAGCCTCTCCACCTTTACTGACCTTTGCTCTCAAAGGAAGGGCAATCAGGAGAGCATAGGAATATACAAGATTATACACTGAAGGAAGGAAGGAAGGAAGGAAGGAAGGAAGGAAGGAAGGAAGGAAGGAAGGAAGGAAGGAAGGAAGGAAGGAAGGAAGGAAGGAAGGAAGAGAAGGAAGAAAGGAAAGAAGGAAGGGAAGGAAGAAAGGAAGGAAGAAAGGAAGGAAGGGAAGGAAGAAAGGAAGGAAGGGAAGGAAGGAAGGAAGAAAGGAAGGAAGGGAAGGAAGAAAGGAAGGAAGGGAAGGAAGGAAGGAAGGAAGGAAGGAAGGAAGGAAGGAAGGAAGGAAGGAAGGAAGGAAGGGAAGGAAGGAAGAAAGGAAGGAAGGGAAGGAAGGAAGGAAGGAAGGAAGGAAGGAAGGAAGGAAGGAAGGAAGGAAGGAAGGAAGGAAGGAAGGAAACAAGCATTTATTAAGCACCAACTAGGTGTCAGACACTGTTCTAAGCCTTTACACATATTATCTCATTTAATCCTCACAACAATTCTGGGAGATAAGTGTTAAAAGACAGAGGTTAAGTGACTTACCCAGGATCACACAACTAGTAAATGTCTGAGGGAAGCTAGATTTGAACTCAGGTCTTCCTGACTCACAGTCTAGTGATCCATCCACTGTTTAATCTAACTGCCTCTATTGTGCTGCCCTGCCATTCCCATTGAGTGTCCCTTCACTCTTCCCTCCTCACTCTTTATAATCTCTCTGCAAACCACAGAGTTGGTACAATGAGTTTTGTCTGAAGTGTCCCCCATTTAATGTCCACTTCCTTTAAATATCCTGGCTAGAGCAAGGGTAGAAGCACTGGTATAACTAATGGGCATTGCCCCCACTTTTAGTTCTGGCATGGTAGAATTCTCCCAAGACAGTCTACAATTCACAGCTGCACCTTTCAATTCTCTCCTGGCTTCCTACCCATACTATAATTGTTTCTCCCCAACAGGATGACAAAATGGATACAAAAGAGATCTTCAACTACTGGATATTAGAACAAAACTTAGCAAATTCAGGATCATGATATGTTTTCTTCTTTTATTTAATTTCATTTTTCCAATTAAAAAACCCCTCTCCTTCCCATCTGCCCTATCCTCATACGAATAAAAAACATAAGAAAACACAACTCTTATAAACAAATATGCATAGTCAAGAAAATACAATCTGGCATTGACCAAGACTATTTGTATAGATATATTTGTATGTATATATGTATGTATGTGTATATATGCATATATGTATGTATATGCATGTCTTGTTAATGAATAGTTGTTGGGGGGAGTGTGTATATGCATGTGTATATACATATGCAGATATATATGTGTATGTGCATATATATAGTATAAGTATGTGCATATATAGGTATGTATATATAGGTGCATATATGTATATGTGTACATGTTTCAGTTTGTACCTTGAGTCTATCACCTTTCTTTCAGAAAGTGAGTAGCATCCTTTATCATTGGTCCTCTGGAATCATATCTACTTTAGAGTTATGAATTATCTTAAAGTTGCCTTTATAACATTGTTATTATATAAATTATTCATCTGAACAATAGCATTCTATGAAATTCATATACCATAATTTGTCCAGCCATTTCCCAATTTATTGATACCTGTTTAGTTTCCAGTTCTTTACCAAAGTTATAGATGTTTTCAAGGGAGTTTTCTGGTAATAGATATTTTAATCAGAATTATTTGATCATTTAGGACTAACATGTTTTGTTCAGAAACTTTTCAAAAGTCACTAAAATGAATATTTGATATCTATCCAAACCTTAAAAGCAGATCACCATTATCATGCTCAATTTATGGAACAGGAAATTAAGACTCACCAGGACTAAGTTTTTTCCTTCCCAAACATCCCTAAAAAACAATTCCCTCATTGATATATTTTTGGGTCCATATTCCCAGTCCTAATATCAGATCCCTGGAAAGTTCCACTACCCTCCTTCTCAATGTAAAGGTGTTTAAAAATGTGGAGAAGAAATTAGGATCTCTAGAACCCATTACTGACTCAATGTGTTGCATGAATTTGGACAAATCCCATTTCCAAGCACTCTGTAAAACCATGTCTCCTATGTGTTTTTCTCCACATCTTGAGAATTCCAAATTGTGTTATCCTTGTTTGCAATTTCTAGGTTACACTCAGCCGAGAGCAAAATTTTTGCAACTACTGTAATAGTCATTGGCAGTAATGTAAGTCACATCTCCAAGCACTGTGAAACTGACTGAAAGCCTATGAGCTGCTCCAAGTCCTCTCAAAAAGAAAACACACACACACAATATCTGTTTGGGGGAACATGTCAGTCTGTAGAAACTAGAGCCATTTGGCCAGCTCAGGCTTTCAGCTGGGTAAGCCATGTGGAATAAGTCTTGTATTTATTGCCGCATGTTGTAAAGCCAGGCCATCCCCACAACAGCTATTTGTTAACAAGACATACAGTACTTTTGAAACACAAAAGAGATTTAAATCTGTTGACATCCCCTACAAAAACATGGGCAATGCATCCATTTTACTTGGCCATGATAGAAATCCTCTTTTTTAAAAAACTCAACTAAATCAACATAAACATTATGAACCTAGCCTTCCAATAAAGCACAGTCATCTTTATCTGACAAGAAATGGAAAGTGCGCATTGTACTAACCACTCTGAGTGGAAAGAATTGGGGCTCCCATTACATAAAGAACTTGGGGCTATCTTCTATTAATGCAGAGATGGAACAGAATTTTGAAATTGGCAAGGATTGGAGGAAGGAAGGCAGAGCTCTAAGAGAGTTGATTTAAAATGAAAAAATAATTCATTATGTATAAGATGTCTTAAATCCATTGCCTTGTCTGATTCAGAAGTAGTGCAGAGACACCAGAAGCACAGGGTAAAGTAGAAAAAGAAAAATAGCAAAGCAGACAATGGGGGGAAATTTGTGCTTTTTTGGAAATTCAGTTCATTGGAAAGGAAAAGACAAGTGCGTCAGATTATTCCTCGATGGGCTTTTATTTTAACAACTAGGCCCAGATATTTTTTCATTTGGTATTACTTACATTTCAGTCAAAAAAGAAAATGGAAAACTGTACGGTAGCATCCCAAAGGCAGTAATTTTCATGATCCCCTTGATCTCTTAAAACCCCATTGTTTTGTTTTTGCAGCTATTCCAATGTCCCAGCATTTCATGCTAAGGAGGCTTTAGCACAGGCTCAATATTCAGGATTTTCACACACAAATCTAGCTAATAAATAACAAGAAATATTCAGCTAGACTATCTACTAGCCACCTAAAATGGTGCATCACTAGCTTTATGTCCTACACATCAAGAAGTTCAAATATGGTAAACATTTATTAAGCACCTGTGCACAGAGCAATATGTAAAGCGAAGAGACAGAGTCTAGATTAGACATGGTCGCCGAGCCCTCGTCTCTCACCGGGGCCGTCTCAAGAGCCCCGTGAAAATTCTCTCCTCCACAATCTTCTCCCCGCAATCTATTCTCTTACCCCAATATCAGTTTCATCTTCTTCTTACAGATTTGGTCATGTTATTCCTCTGCTGAATTATCTTTGTTGTTGTTGTTGTTTATTCATGTCTGACTCTTCATGACCACATTTGGGGTTTTCTTGTTGAGATACTAGAGTAATTTGCCATTTCCTTCTCCAGCTCATTTTACAGATTGGGAAACTGAGATGAGCCAGGGTTAAGTGACTTGCCCAAGGTCACATAGCTAGTAAGTGTCTGAGGCCAGATTAGAACTCAGGAAGATGAGTCTTTCTGCTTCCAGGCCCAGCACTCTATCCAGTGTGCCACTTAGCTGCACTTATGAACCTCTAGGCCTCCTTTTATGCATTTGCAAAATGAGAGGGTTGGAATAGGTGATCTCTTAGGTCTAACTCTAAAATCTTATGAGTCTCTAGTGGCATCTTCCCAGCATAACAGCCCTACTTCTGGAACCCTAGAATGCTTCCTGAGGGTACAGATAGAACCTAAACCTGTGATTTTATTTATGGAAGGAATTCTCAGGCAAGCAAACTCCCTCTCCCCGTGCATGTCAGCACATTGTCCGTATATTATAGTCTTTGAGAGCTGCCTACAGCAAAAATTACTCAGAGGTATGACTTGAACTCATATCTTACTGCCTTCAAAGTGAGCTTCTGATCTAGTGGCACCACCCTATCTCTCATGAGTGAGTGGCCTTATGATTTCAATATCATTTCTCCTCCAGATTACTAATTTCTATCAAAGAAGGCTAAGACTGGGATTGGAATACATTCCCTTTGTTGAAAAGGTACTGCTCATAGACTCATACACTCAATTGCATAGGTAGCTGGCTTCCCTAGCCCTTCAGAGGGGCTTCCTTAGGATGACTCCTGGGACCCATTCCACAATCAAGGGATGCAGAACGACTGAGTTTCACTGGAAGGAAGGCAAAAATGCTGCCAACAGCTCTCTCTACCACACTCTATGTGCTTGCACACAGCACAGAAAAAACTATGAGAAGCCGGGGTTTCTTTGCTGCTATTGCAAAGCTAGCGGTCCTTGAAGGACGGATGAAGGGAAGGAGAAATAGAGCCAAATGAAGTCTCCTCTCAGCAAAGCAGTGTGACTGCACGAGTCTGGTTACCTGGATGGCTTCTCCCCCACCCCCACTCCTGTGTATGTATTTCTAGCTGTCCTTCATGCCTGGAATACTTTCCCTCCTCAGAGGTGGGATTCACCTTCTGGCTTTCCAACAAGTCTCAGGCCACATCTCACTTTCTAAAGGAGACTTTTCCCAATCTTCTTTAACATTAGTGTCTTCACTTTGAAATTACCTTCTTCCCCTCCTAGGATTTTTTTAGGTAAAAGAGGCCATTCTTTGCTTCATTTCTTACCTAGCCTTAATCACTAAAAGGGCATTGCTTCAGTCAAACTGAGACCTGAGAAAGACCTTAGTTTTAAAAGGCCATGATTTCCCACTGCATCTGGGCCCATCTCCAGTCATCCTGATCTGTATCTTGGCACTGGACCCAGATGGCTCTGGAGGAGAAAGTGAGTCTGGTGACTTTGCACAGCCCTCCCTCACTTAAATCCAAATCATCGCAAGTCATGGCATCACTTTCCTGATGCCATGTTCCTCTTCGAGAATAAAGGACAAACAACAATCACCTTTCATTTACCCTGTATGTAGGTGGCAAAATGGATAGAGTGGTGGGCCTGGGGTTAGGAAGACTCATTTTCCTAAGTTCAAATCTGACCTCAGACACTCACTGGCTGTGTGACCCTGGGTAAGTCACTTAACTCTGTTTGCTTCAGTTTCCTTATCTATAAAATGAGCTGGAAAAGGAAATGGCAAACCATTCTAGTATCTTTGCCAAGAAAATCCCAAATGTGGTCATGAAGAGTCAGACACAACTGAACAACAACATTTTGTGTATACGTAGTTGTTTGCGTGTTATTTCTCTCATTAGAATGTGAACTCTGTGGGGATAGGGACCACCTTGTTTTGTCTTTTTTTCAAATCCTTAGCAAAGGCTTAATAAATATTTGTTCACTTAATCTGACTTGCATTCTCTTGTATTGCACGTTGAGCAATGCTAACGAACTGACCAATATTCAGGCACAGAGAACACTGATGAGTTCGGTGGTGATAAGTCTGTGTTACCAGGTTAGCAAAAGCAGCTTCTTTCACAACTTCAGGGATGTTTCATCTTCTCTTTGACACATCTGTGTCAGGGTCCCATAAACTCGTAAGTGACAGAGCCATTGCAGAGGCTGTAGGACCCTGCCCTACCTGGCCCCTGCCTTTCCTTTCATCTCCATCTCCCTATATTTTTTTAATTAATTAAAATTTTTTAATCAATGAAAATCGTCCTTCTTGCCCTTCCAACCTATTCCTCCATAGGAAATACACACACACACACACACACACACACACACACACACACAGTGAAGTGGAACAAAATACCCCACTGGCCATGTCCAAAAAAAAATCATCTCACTCTGCAGCCTGACACCATCACCTTTCTTTCAGGAAGTGGGTGACATGTTTCATCATGAGACCTCTATAATTGTGGTTGGCCATTGCATTGAACAGAGTTCCTAATCTTTCAAAATGCCTGTCTTTAAAATATTGTTGTTATTGTATAAATTATTCTCTTGGTTCTGTTCATGTCTCTCTGCCTCAGTTCACACATAGCTTCCTAGGTTTCTCTGAAACTGCCCCCTTCAGCATTTCTGAGATCACAATGGTATTCCATCACCTTCATCTAACACAAGTGGTTTGGCCATTCCTCAGCTCATAGGTTCCCTCCCCTAATTCTATATTCTTTGCCACCACAAAAAGAACTATTATAAACCATGTCACTAGATTTCAATCTAGCACGTGCATGAGAGTGTATATGAATGTGCATGTGTGCACAGTCACAAAGTAAAGGAGCAGAGCAGCACTGCATAAAGTCAAAATATTTGTATATTCTCTGAGCTGGTGAGCTTTGTTTAAAGGTATAACCACAACGTGCTGGCTAAGCTTGCTAGCAACAACTCTAACATATGCACATATGTATAAAAAACCACAAGCTCTGCTGCATATACAGAAAATATCAGATGCAACTCTCTACTTGAATCAGAAATAACCTCCATTCCAAACAAACACACTTCAAAGGGGAGGTAAGCAGGGTAGATTCCTTCTTTCTATCACTGTGCACGGCACTTTGCAACACATTCCAGGGCACTAAGGAGAAAATAAGGGAATAAGCATTGTTGTTCCATTGTGTTCGACTCTTTGTGACCCCATCTGGGGTTTTCTTGGTAAAAAATACTGGAGTGGTTTGCCATTTCCTCTTCTAGCTCATTTTACAGATGATGAAACTGGGGCAAACAGGGTTAAAGATTTGCCCAGGGTCACACAACTAGTGCCTGAGGCCACATTTAAACTTGGGTCTTTCTGACTCCACTGTGCCACCTAGCTACCTGAATAAACATTTATTAAGTGCCTATTACATACCAGGTATTGTGCTAAGTGCATTACAAATATTTTATAAAAGAGGAAATTATCAGGGCAAATATTTTCTCTAAATTCATGTATACCTTTATCCTGGGAGGCATTAGAGTAGAAAGAAAACAATGTGCAAACATAAGACCTACATTTCAGTTATAGCTCAGACCATCAGCTGTGGGCAAGTCATTTGTCCTGGTGGTAGAGTGGAAAGCCAGCCTAAGACCCTTACTAACTAGCTATATACATACATACATACATACATACATACATGCGTATATATATATATACTCAGCAAGTCACTTAACCTCTCTGCCTCAGTTTCCTCAACTGTAAAGTGGGTATAATAATGGCACCTCCCTCCCAGAGCTGTTACAAAGATCAAATGAAATAATATTTGTAAAGTGCTTAGCATGGTATCATTTAGTAGGTACTTATAAATATTAGTTGTATTCCTTTCTCATCTATACAATATGAACAATGATCCTTGTACTATCTAATGTGCAATTGTGAAGAAATTCACTTACAAATTAGAAGAAATTCTGTACAAATTGTAAAGAGCTATATAAATTCTTTTTTTTAATAATAGCTGCTCTTTTCCTTTAAAGAATAGGATAGTTAAACAGGGGTGAGAGCTCCTATTAGTTATGCTTGTACCCCACCTTTCTAGTCTCATCAGTTTCACCCTCTCTAATGGTGTCAGGAAGGTGGGGGTGATTCTTGAAGAAAGAATATAATTTAGAGCTGGACTCATGACAGGCTGCCATGATGGGTGAAGCCCAGAAATACTAGACCCCAAACTGTTTATCATTTCTAATTTGTTTCCAGCAGCTCATTCTAATGTCAAACAGATCAAAGCGCATGGAATATTCATGAGAAACCCATTAACTCCACATGCATCCATCACTGGGAGTTGAGTGAGTTGCTGCAGTTGTGCTTTCCATTATCATCACCATCATCATCATCCTGCAAGTGATTTTTTTTAAAAGAACACTGATTCCACATGCACACGACTCTGTGTCAAGTGCTAGAAAAAATGAACTGACAGGCATGATACCAGCCCACTGCCCCTTGTGTCTCACAAGCCAAGACATGCAACACTGATGTGGATAAGTTCTTTCCTTCTCTACATTGTACAGGGGGCCACTAGTAATCCTAATTTATCCTCAGGTCTCCCATGTAGCAAGCTGAGCAAATTCCCATGGTGCTAGGCGGGTTTCCCAGGAACACCAATTTTCTCAGTCCCTAAAAGTATAGATGTTCTTGGGACTGAATAAAATATGATTGTGCCATAATAAAAGATGAATACAGATGGTTCACAGAAGTGTGGAAAGCCTTGTGTGAACTGACTGTTGTTGTGTTTGTCCTTCGTTCTCAGAGAGGACCATGATATCAGGGAAGTGATGACATGACTTGCAGCTGACTTTGATTTGAGTGAGGGAGGGATGTGCAAGGTCACCAGTCTCACTTTCTCCTCCAGAGCCATCTGGGTCCAGTGGCCTGATATTGATCAGGACGACTAGAGGATGCAATGCAGGATGCATTGCGAGACCCTGACCCTTTCAGGCTAAGGTCTTTGCAGGTTCTCACTTTGAGTGAGGTAACGCCCATTCAGTGAATAGGCCTTCTTGAAGAAGTTGATCAAAGGATGGCCCCTTTAATCAAAACTCAAAAAAAAAAATCAAACTGGGAGGGGAAGACCTTTAGGGTTCCTGGCCAAAAGAGAAACAGTTACAAAAAAGAATAAAGTAAAAAAAAAAAAAGACAGGAAAACAATTTACACAATGACTATGATAATGTAAACGAAAAGAACACTAAAATGCTGGGTACCATGATGACCCATCTTGGCCCTACACAAAGGATAAGGAGATGCATCTCCCTGTTTTTCTTGCACAGGTGAGAGACTGTGAGCGTAGAATGTTCCATGTGCTATCCAGCATGGTCTCTGTGCTGTTTGATTTTGCTTAATCATTTTTCTTTGTTTCAAGGGAAGGTTCACTGTGTCGAGTGACAGGGAGGGGCATAGTATATACAGAAATGACTGTAGTGTAACACCAAAAGGAAATAATAAAATTTTATTTTTTTACAAAACTTAAAGTGGTAAAAGTGCAGGTATCCTATAGGTCAGTGATATTCAAAGGGTAATATGCAGAAACATTGACTGTTGCTCTAAAGTATAATAGGGTCAGTGCTACAGTGGCACAAGAGTGATGATTCTACTGCAGAAACCTCTAATACAATTTTAGAAATTATTATGGTACTTGGAGTAATTTTATTAATGAGATGAAACCAAGAGAAGAAAGAAAAGAGGGAAGGAAAGAAGAAGAGAAGGTAGAGAGAGGGAAGAAGGAAAGAATTGAGGAAGGGCAAGAGGGAGAGAAACGGAGGGGAGAGAGACAGACAGACAGAGATGGTGAGACAGAGACAGAGAAGAGAGAGAACTTGCTTGTTATGTGCTGATGATGTAAACAGAAAATCGAGACAATCTGTGATCTCAAGGCGTTCACATTGAGGAAGATAATACATATAGAAGAGTTCGACTGCAGGGCTCATGGAAAGGTCTAGGGCAGAAGTGGGGAACCGGTGGCCTCGAGGCCACATGTGGTCCTCTAGGTCTTCAAGTGCAGCCCTTTGACTGAATCCAAACTTCACAGAACAAATCCCCTTAATCAAAAGATTTGTTCAGTAAAACTTGCACTCATTCAAAAGGCCTCACCTGAGAACCTAGAAGTCCACATGGGGCCTCAAGGATGCAAGTTCTCCACCTCGGTCTAGTCCTTACATTGCAATTAAAGAAGCTAAGGCCTATAGTACACTCACAGCACACAACTAGTATGCATTGTATTTGAACCCAGGTTAGCTGATTGCAGGACTAACATTTTTTTCACTATACATGCTGCCTTTGAACAGAAACAGCAAATTTCTGCCAAACTCAGTCATAATATTAAACAAGAGGACTAAGAGGAAACATAGTATAGTGCATAGAGGAATCATCTTGGAGACAGAAAAATATGGGTTCAATTCCTGACTCTGACACATACTAGCCAGGAGACTGTGGGCATAGCATTTAACCTCTCGCACAATTGTCTAAGACAATAAGTAATAGATGAATCACCAATCTGCGTGAGTGAAGGGAATTCCCACATCAGGAGTTCCCCTATGCTGATGGATACATAGACCCCCAAAATTATAATAATAATAATAATAAACAACTTATTAATTAAAGCTTGAAAGGACCAGGAAGAGTCACCACAGTGTTGCTAGCACTGCTGTGTCATTACCTTCACCACTGGATCTAGCTAGGCTCAGAACCAAAACAATTCCAAAGGATAGCATTAAGCTATCTGCCTTCAGAGAAAGAACCAATATTGTCTGAATACAGATGGAATCAGGCTATTTTCAGTTTTTCTTTCTTCCTTTTTTCTTTCTTTTTTATTCAATTTTTCTTGTACAAAATGACTGATATGGAAATGTTTTACATAATTGCACATGTATAGCCTATATCAGATTGCTTACCATCTCAGGGAGGGAGGAGAGGAAGGGATAGAATTTGGAACTTAAAACTTTAAAAAATGTTTAAAAGTTGTTTAACACATAATTGGGGGAAATAAATAGGATATTATAAAAAAAAACTTTAAAAAAAGAACCAAGATAAGGAAAGTCATCCTTTAACCTCCTACCACTCAGACACCATCCTCTAGGCCTGAGTACTCACACTACTTGGATGAGTTAGGAGTCACCAACTCTATTATTTCTAGTGAGATAGAGGAATACCAGGCCTTACCATCTCCCCTGTCACTGAATGCTAAGGTGCTCCAGATTTTGCCTGACTCTATGCCTTCCAGATTCCTGGGCAAAGCCATCTGAAACAATTTAAGGACCTCTGGGCTTTCATCAGGCCTGGTCCTCTTCCTACTCCTTTCAAACTTTAGTCGATAACTTATTATAATTAAAATTATTATTATTATAATTATGATTATTATTTTTGGGGATCTATGTGTTCATCAGTATAGGGGAACTTCTAATGTGGTGTTGCAGCAATTTGGCTAGCAGCTGCTATGGGGGTAAAAGACCAACACAAGCCCAACAACAAGAACGCTGCCAGCACAGGTTCTTTTGATCTACTTTACTAAGGAAAGTAATGTTAAGGAGTTGACAATCTTACTTTAATCCAACATATATGTATAAACTTACTTAGTTCAGGAGGAAAAGCAAATGGCCTGAACTTCAGAGCAAATACAAACAAATTACAAAGATACATTATAAACAGACCAAATACAATTCATAGTTACCAAGAATGCATCAACATCTGAGTTCACCAGCTGGAGGTCTCTTAACAACAGCTGCCCAGAGTCTCCACATCAACACTTCTCCAAGAGCGACAGCCCCCAGGAGAGAGAGAGTAAGAGACAGAGACACAGAGAGAGAGAGATGGAAATACATAAAACAATGAGGTTTTTATTAAAGAAGAAAAATCTGGGTCCATAAAAATTTTCCAAGTCTCTAAATCTTCAGGGGATTTATCCAAATTTACAATGGCATTTCCTCCACAGTTTTTTTTATGTCCATTCCCCCCTAATAAAATAAGTCTGAAAATTAGAAGTAGAAAAAGTTTACTTGCATCATGGAACAGTGACAGCTTAAAATAGAGGAAGACAGCAGGTAAAATATTTTAAAATAAGAAATCTGAGGTCATTTAGGATACTAGAGGGTCAAACATCTCTACTTACATCAATAGTCCTTGAGGATATCATGGTTTATGAACTCATATTTATAATGGGGACCTAGAGTTATTAACTAAAAGGTCAATGTATCTATTAAACTCCACTTGGGGGTAAGGAAATGGGTAACATACTTTTGAAAGATTTCCATGCCACAGTTTTCTGGTGGCCCAGTTTTAAGTGGCTCAGGCTGACTTGTCCATAGCATACAATATTCTAATTTTTAGTAGAAGTGACCAGAAATGGGTGTGGTGACTGAGATGGTCGGAGAAAATTGCTTTTTGCTTCTTCAAACTTGACTTCTGTGAAAAACCTATTGTAAAGTTACCCTGTCAGAGACTTAGTTTCCCCATCTGTGAAATGAGAGGGTTTGGGTACATGACATTCAAGTTCCTTTCCATCTCTAAAATTATGTTATTATTTCTAAAAAGTTTTAGGCTTTTAAAAGTATGTCAGTCATATGGATGGGCGTTTTCCCTTTTTTGTTCTCATTGAATTCTATGAATTGATATTGCCGACTACCCCTCAAATCCCTTTCAATACCTTCTCCTAACTTCTATATTGACTTCTATAGTAATGCCCTCTCTGGATTCTCCTTCTGCCTCTCTGATGACTATTTTTTGCCTCCTTTCATAGCTCCTTCTTTTCCTGGCCCAAGGCTCTGTCCTTGACCCTCTTCTCTTCAAAGTCTCTTACTTATCTTCAATCAATCTATAAGAATTTAAGTCTGTAACATGTCAGGTGTATGCTTATGTACATATGTACATACACATATGTTTATATATAATACAAACTGATGATGTGAACAGAAAATTGATTCAGTCTCTGATCTCAAGGAGTTCATAGTGAGAAAGATAATACATATAGAAGAGTTCAACTGCAGGGCTGATGGCAAGATCTAGTGCAGGGGTGAGGAACCTCTGGCCTCAAGGCTGCAATTATATATTATACTGTATATAATACATAGTATGTGCCAGGCATTATGTACACACACACACACACACATATATATATATATATATATATAGATACATACACAGATATACGGAGTATGTACCAGGCTATTTTATTTATATATGGACTATTATATGTATGTATGCATGCATGCATGTATCTACATATACATATATCGACTCTTTTATATATGGACTCTTTCTCTCTATATGCATACATACACACATACACACATAGGTATATAAATGTGTATATGAGAGAGAGACATAGAGAGAGGGAGAGAGACTATTTATGCCCAACCTGTGGTAGAGCCTTCCAAGCTCTATTGGTCTGATCAGCCACAGTAGGACACACTGTATGTACTTTGAACCCAACATAGTGATGTCATTTCAGTCCTCTTTGAGAACAATGGACAACAGCCAACCAACATGTACCAGGCATTATGCTAAGTGTTCAGGTTACAAGAAAAAAAATGAAACAACATCTCTTCTCCTTAAGCTTACCCGGGGTGTGCAACGAGAACACAAGTGAATAAATACAAAGCAATTTCAAGAGACTGCTAAGTGTTGGAAGAGGAAAGAAAGGCCTCGTGTAGGAAACAATATCTAACTTATGCTTGGAGTCATCTCCTCTTTCAGAATCATACCATTCTCTTTAGATTCTTCTCTTACATATTTATTGAATAAATCAGATTTCAATAATTCATGTATTTATCTTATTCTCCCTATTCTGTATTTTAAGGAAAGTACCAAGTGCCTTTCCACCCTTTTACAGCTTCCTTTCATTAATTAAAATTATTGCCTTCCCTTATTAGAATATAAGCTCCCTGTCTTATACTTCCAGGGCTTAGCACTTTGCCTAGAATAAATAGATAAATATATACTTGATAAATAAGTGCCTGTTGAATATTATAACAGCCTTAAGGGCAGAGACCATCCTTTTTCATTTTTCTAGCCCCGGCAACTACCACGGTACACAATATACAATAAATGCTTTGTAAATGTGGAAGTGCACAGATATAATCAGCAAAATTCAAGTATGCATAATAGTTATTCCCTGGCAACGCTAAGTAAATGAGGTCTTCGATATGTCACTAATTTTAATTCGATCAATAAGTATTTACTAATTAACTATTACTCATCAAGCACTGTGCTAGGCACTAGGGATTTCTTTGTTGTTGTTCAGTCATTTCAGTTGTGTCCGACTCTTCGTGACCCCATTTGGGATTTTCTTGGCAGAGATACTGGAGCGAGAGGCAAACAGGGTTAAGTGACTTGCCCAGGGTCACACAGCTAGTAAGTGTCTGAGGCCAGATTAGAACTCAGGAAGATGATTTTTCCTGATTCAAAGCCCAGTGCTCTGTCCAGTTAGTCCATCTAGTTGTCCCAGGCACTAGGGACACAAAGACAAAAACACGCTTGTCCTTTAGGGGCTTAAAATCCAAATAAGAATGGTTTTCCTGGAAGTGTTTAAAAAAAACTAAAACAATATCAGAGAGGAGTATGTGAATATTTGCTACTTTGTCAACTTATTCTCAAATGGCACTAGACAATTGGCCTGATTGGGAGATGTGTTTGTATGGAACTGAGTGAATCACACACATTAGGGCATTCAATAAATACTAATTTTTCTCCAGTGATGAGGTCTGGCCCTCCTCCCCCAGCAGGCAGGCAATCCTTAGCCCCCTTCTCATCTGCTAGGCACAGAACTCCCATTGACTTCAAAGGAAGCTTTAAAAATGAATTAAGCAGAGACTGTGTATTGACTTCAAAAGAAACTCTTTATACAGAGAAGATATTATGTGGGGGTGGGATAAGAAATAGAAATCATGCCTCATTTTATTGTTATTTCATGGATCACAAATACCATCCACATCCTGAATACTGCCCAGATTCTAAGAATTCTTTCCCCTTTGCAACACTTTCCATCTGAATGATTGCATCAAAATTGGTGCAATTCTAGAAACAATTACTTGCTCTAAATATTTCAACACATTTATAAATATGCAAATTCTGTCATTCTCTCTCCACATGACAATAGGTCCTATGGTAAAAGGGGTGATAAGAATGTGTAATATGTTGCAACATGTCACCTTTCATATCCAAATTACCAGGTGTTGTCAATTCTTCCTCTACCATACTACCCACATCAGTCCCCTCCTTTCTATTTCCAGGGCCACCATCTGAATACAGGCCCTCAGTACCACCTGGTTGGTCCATTGCAATAGCCTCTTAACAGGTCTTACCAGCTCTGTTCTCTCTCTTCCAATCCATCCATCATAACACTGTCAGAATAATCTTTCTTATGCATAGACATGGTCCTGTCACCCTTCTGCTCAAGAATTAGGGCTTTGAAAGTGAGTAATTTCTATCTCCAGTGGCTCCCAGAATGCTCTAAACTGTGTACCACTGCAAGACCTCAAATTCAAATAACATTTGTCATAGTAGCTTGAAGAAATTCCTCTGAAAACAAGGAAATCTATGTAAAGATAGATTTTTTTTCTATGTAAATAGACTCTGGGGCAATCATAAGGCAAAAATTAAATCAGTTTGGAGTTTAAATTTATCATGAGTTACTTCCTCTTCCACTGATTTTTTTTGATAGTACTCTTTCTTGGGTCTCTTTCTTCTTGTCTAAGTGATTCTTAGTCTCTTTTATTGGGTCATTGCACATGTCCTTCTCTCTAATTATGGGTGTCTCCAAAGGTTCCATCTGTCCTACGTCTTCTTGAATTTTCTCTATAGAGGTTCTTAACCTGGGGTTCATGAATTTATGTGTTTGTAATATGCTGGTCACTGGATTTTAATATAATTGATTTCCTTTAAGAGCCTATGTATATTTATGCATGGAAAAGCATTGTAAAAAGCGGTCCACAGGCTTGCCAGACTGCCAAAGTTGTCTATCATACAAAAAAAGGTTTAGAATACCCTCCACTCCCACTGTATCTCTTTGTGAGGTTCTTAGTTTCCATCAGTTTACTTCTCATTTCTATGCAAATTGATCCCATATCTATCTATCCAGCCCTAAGTTGCCTCACTGAGCTTCAGCTCTGCATTACCAACTCCCTTGATGTCCCAATGACATCTCAAACTCAACTTTTCTAAGAGTTGACTTTCCCTTTAAACTTGTCACTTTTGCAAATTTCCCCTTTTCAACAGAGTTGTCCAGGTCCACAACCTTAAAGTCATCGTTAACTTCACTCTCCTTTGGGTCCACTCCCACCCCCCTGCCCCGCACGCTCCCTCATCTATTGGTTATCGTCCTTTGTGCTCAAAAAGGACCAAAATGACATGACTATGTCAAGGTCAACGTACGGTGTGTCCGACTGTGGTTGATCAGACCAGTGGGAGCTCAGAACACTGTAACCACAGAGGTACAGTACAAATAGTCCATATGAACATTTGGAGTGGGGTTGTCTCTAAATTTGCATATCTCACATTTTTTTTTTGAGTTGCAGCAATTCTGCTTCACTCCTAGAGTGATTCTTTGATGCAATCTCTCATCCATCTCTCACACAATCATCATCCTACTTCAGGCATCATCTCACCTCAAAAACTGCAACAACCAATGATCAGTCTCTGTGTTTCCCATTTTTCATCTCTCTCTCCAACCCATCCTCTAGACAGCATCCAAAACAATCCTTCCAAAGCACAGGTCCAATTATGTTATCCCCGATCAAGAAGCTTCACTGGTTCCCTATGGGATTCTTGGATAAAAGAAAATCTCCACCACTTGGCATTTAAAGCTCTTTACAGGCTGGCTATAGCTTGCTCCCAGACTCTTCACATTAGTCTTCTTTACCCATTCTGCATTCATGCCCCACTGGCCAACTCACTCTTCTCTGACCTTGCTGTTCTATTTCCTGCCTCTACTGAGGCTGTCCTCCACGTCTGGAATGAACTGCCTCCTTATCGTTCCCTTGTTGAGTCCTTAGCTTTCTTCAGAGGCCATCTCCTTAAATTATGTTGCATTTGTCTGTTTGAACGCTGTATTCCCCAGAAGATATAGGTTCCTTTTTTTTTGTTCTTTGTATTCCAACACCTAGCACCATTTTTTACATATAGCAAGTACTTAATAAATGTTGCTCAAATTAGATTACCTATATATTGTATCTAACACACAAGGATAAATCCTTGACCATCATAGAAGAGATCGGATTAAGAAAGGAAATGGCAAACCACTCCAATATCTTTGCCAGGAAAACCCAAATAGGGTCACAAAGAGTTGGACACAACTGAACAAGCAAGCAATTTGTGTGTGTGTATGTGTACACATATATGCCAGCTATTATGATGATTAAAAATAATAACAATTGTTATTATTATTACTATATACCATGGTACCCAACTGTGATGCCAATCAGTGATTAAAGATCTTTCCCATCTATTCAATAGGCCTCAGGTGGGGCCAGTTAAGGGAAGCTTGAATAGAGGTTTGTTTATGGGCAGGTCTACACCCTTTACTTACTAGGCACTAAGCCCCAGGCCTACATGCTTTACTTGATCGGGTGTGAAGCCCTCAGGGCCTAAAAAAGAATATATATACTCAGAAAGTAGCCATTGAGAATTCAGAATTCAGCCCAAGGAGAACGTAAGAACTCTGAGTTGACAGAGCTACAGAAAGAGTGCAGAACAGAGAGTGGAAACCAGGGAGATGCAGAGACCAGAGAACTGAAGTAGGAGAAAACACAGGCAAGCAGACAGTTGGGATTCGTGAGTGTTTACAGAAAGGCCCCAGGGGAGGTGGGGAAGGTCACAGGATGACTTGGTTCCTTGCTGTAATATTGTGTTATAATTTCCCTGTTGTTACATTGAGGTAGATTTAATGGTTTTGGAATACAATTACTTCTATATCAAATTGGAATTACTGGTTCTGGGATATGATCCTCTGGTGGCTAAATGAATGTTATACTTCCTCTGCCTTCTACCTAGAGAATCTCTTATACTTTGTGATTCTGAACTATATATGCATGTTCATGGTCATTTTCAAGGTCATGGTTTTTGACTTATTAATACACCAGCACTGAAAAGAATACTCCACAAGTGGTTTAACAGAATGGAAGATAGCAGGGCTAAACACCACCTTTATTTTGTACGTTATATTGATACACACATATTCTGCCACTTTTCTGCCCTTTAAGTAACAGAAATAATCAAATGAGTAGCTATGCTATTCACGAAAGGATGTGGAAGAAAGATAGAAGGATACCGCTCTTCTCATCCCATGATGATAAAAGACTGTATAACTGAATGCTTATGAGTACTTTCTGATCCAAAACAGAGACATTCCAATAAGCCATATTATGTGAGAAAACTAGCATTTATTGAATGCAAAAAATGTGCAAGATACTATGCAAGGTGCTGAGGTTATGGCAAAAGGCCCAAAGCAGTCTCTACTCTCAAGGAGCTCAATCTAATGAGGGACATAATATGTAAACAACTACATATAAATAAGATATATTGGGAGTAGTCTCAAAGGGAAAGCATTAAGTGTAAGGAGAACTGGAAAAGACTTCCGGTGGAAGGTAAGACTTCAGCTGAAACTTGAGGGAAGCCAGGGAAGCTAGCAGGGTGAGATGAGGAGGCAGAGAGTTCCAGGCATCAAGGGACAGCCAGTGAAAATATTCAGAATGAGGAGATGGAATGTCTTATGTGAGGAGCAGCAAAGGCATTCAGTGTCACTAGGTCACAGAGTATAGGGAGCGGTGAAATGTATAAGAGGGCAACTGGAGTGGTGCAGTGAATAGAGCAACAGGCCTGGAGTCAAGAAGACTCATCTTCCTGAGTTCAAATCTGGCCTCAGACACTCACTAGCTGTGTGACCCTGGGCAAGTCACTTTAACCCTGCTTGCCTCAGCTTCCTCATCTATAAAATGAGCTGGAGAAGGTGATGGGAAACCACTCCAGTATCTCTGGCAAGAAAACCCCAAATGGGGTCACAAAGAGTCAGACATGACTGAAAAAGACTGAAGACTGGCTGGTAAGGTAGGAAGGAGCTAGGTTTTGAAGGGCTTTGAATGGCAAAGAGAAGATTCATAATAAGACCTAAAGTCTTCATAGCATTTTAAGGTTGCCAAAGCAACGCACGTGTATTTGATCTTCACCACAATTTTTCAAGACAGGAACCACAGGTGTCGTTATCCCTATTTTATAGATAAGAAAACCAAGGCTCAGAAATGTTGAATCATAATCACATAATATTTGAACCCAGGTCTGTCCTGATTCCAGGTCTAGCCCCCTCCAACACATTTCCTATCAACAGGAAGTGATGTTGGAAAAGGATAATTATAACATCAGACTGCAAAGATCAAAAAGTCTAGAACTTCATGTTTAGTAGGATATGAAGTTCAAAACTGAATATTTACACGGGACAAAATATCCCACAGGCCTTGAATTCACAAGAGAAACTTACAAGTGCTGAGCTCGGAGAGCTTCAGCAAAAGGCAGTTCAAATCACAGCTCATCACGAGTAACCTTCAGTGCATTATTTAACTTCCACAGCCCCAACTTCGTCATCTATAAAAGGAGAGGGCTGGATAGTGTGATCTGCGAAGTCTCTTCCAGCTCTATGCCTGTGATCCAACCCCTTCTTTCACGAAGCATTTGCCGAGCACTCCTCTCCATAGTGATCTCTCCCTCATCCAAATTCCTACATGATTTATTTTCCATACCACCCTTTTTAGCCCTTAATCACACACAACTTTACATTGCCATTTAACCATTTCTACAACTTCTCTCTCCAAACTCCTTGAAAGAAGGGGCCCGATATTATTCTTTTTTAAAAATCTCCTCAGTAAATATTTGTTGATTTGCATTCTTCTATAGGAGAGAACAAGTATTTATTAAGTTGCCTGCTAGATATCAAAACCGTACTAAGCACTTTACAGATATTGCCTCATATATTCAATAGTACATTGTAAAAGAGACAACAACTAATTTTCATGATTTCTTCAGCTTCCTCAAGTAATATTTCTTTAGGTCAGCAGTTCTCAAAGTATAGTCTGGGAATCCCTGGGGGTCCCTAAGACCCTTTCAAGGGTCTACAAGGTTGAAACTATTTTTATAATAATACCAAGACATTTTAATTTCTAATACAGTGAAATTGAATTTCTACAAAAAAATACAATACAAAAATACGATTTAAAATATCAGTAGATAACCCACATAAGCAAAAGCTCTTTTGGAGGTTCTCAATAATTTGTAAGAGCATAAAGAGTTGCTGAAACCAAGAAATTTTATAACTGCTGCTTTCAACGAATCAGAACCTGATCACTTATCGATGTTGTCATCTAGATTTACAAATGTTTTCCCTCAAAAGGAATCACTAAGAGTGTAGTAATGAAATACTCTGCCCTTCTATCAGTAGAGGGTAGGGACTACAGATGCAGAATGCTACGTATGTTGCCAGACACTGTGTTTAACTGTTTGTTTTTTCACTGGATGGGTTGGAATCAAGAAATGATTGTGGTATAAAAAAAGGACTCAACAAAACTCTTTTTTTCTTTTTAACAAGAAAATTCACTGACACTATTAGACTTATCTCCTGAGACTAAATTGAAGAGTCATCATGAGTCACTTCCACATTCTTTATACAAAGGAAAAAGGATGCAATTATACACAAAAAGCTTAGACATGACACATCACCATTTAACTACTCTCCTGGTCCTTACATGTGAGCTACTTTGGAAAGCACATGAACCAAAACAGTCTTGAGATGTTTATTTATTTACTTTTTTGAGATTCTTTTTAAGGCTTGCTTTCCTCAGCTTTGGAAGCTTCCCAAAACTTCCTTGCAGCAAAAAGACAGGCCTTATGCAAGCAATCCGGACCTTGTTCTATTTCACTAGTGCTAATAGAGGTACCAGCTCCTTCTCAGATTAATCAATAGAAGTAATTTATTGCTAAACCCTACTGCTGCTGAGCTGGGCTAATGGCTGAGTATCATAAAAAACAGTTCTTATCTATGGGGAGTTAGGACCAGTAATTATTTTTATTCTTTATGGTTATTAAGCATTTATATAGCACTTTCCATTTGGGAAGTGTTTTGTATTCTCTTATTAGCATTTGTCATGGCAACCCTATCAAGTGCTGATTAATAAGCCACATTCCCCCTGTTTTCATGAGGCTAACAGGGCACGGTGTGATTGAGTGACCACCTTGTAAGGTGACAGTGGAATGATGCTAAAGAAAACATAAAAGACAAAAATGCTCTTTTGTTTGTGGAAATGATGTTACTGACCCACCATTAATGGAGAATGTCTTCTAGAGTTGTTTTTCCAGGAGAGGTGATGGTTCTGAATAGTCTATGTGATAGTTCCTCTCTACCCCAGCCCCATCTGCCTTGTGATCAATAACGTGCATTTACAGAATGGCTACCCAGGATTAGGGCCTTAGAACTGAGCAAAGCTAATTGGCCCTTAAATGGCTATCCCCTATAGACACTGATGGGAAGGTTGCACAAGGTCTGCATGATTTAAAGGGACCTGAGAAAGGGCTAATGGAGGGGGAAGCTACACAGATTAATGGAGAACACAAAAAACCAGGCTCCTGGACCAACTGAGGGAGCCCAGAAGGGAAATCATTAACCACATGTAGTTACGCCTATGCCTCTCACTGGAAGCAAGTGCCTGGTGGTCCAGTTGTACATCAATAGACCCAATTCCAAGTATTAAGTTAGTGTATGGATACACTAGCCTTCTTTGGCATATTCTCTGAAAACGAGAAAATCCAAAACAATATACCACAGGCTTCCAGGCAAAATTTTAAAAATAATAATAATTCAAAGAATCAGAGAATTGTAGATTTAGAGCAAGAAGAGATCTTAAAGATCATTATTGCTTAGCACAGAGTATAAACACACAGCGTTAACATGTACATATGTATCCCTTGAATTATCCTCAGTGGAAAGAACATTGATTCTAGAGCCAGAGAACCTAGTTCAAATCCTACTTCTGGAGGCTTACTGCCTGAGTGACCTTGACCAAGTCACTTAACTTCTCTAGGCCTTAGTTTCCTCATCTGTAAAATGAAGGGGTTGGACTAGATGGCCTCTGAGGTGCCTTCCAGACCTAGACCTACGATCCTATGATTACATATCCCTAAGAGTCCTTTCCTGAGCAGCTAGGTGGCAGAGCGGATCGAGCACCAGGCCTGGAGTCAGGAAGACTCCAAATGGGCCTCAGACACTTACTAGCTGTGTGACCCTCGGCAAGTCACTTAATCCTGTTTGCTTCAATTTCCTCATATGAAAAAAAGAGCTGGAGAAGAAAATAGCAAACCACTTCTATATCTTTGCCAAGAAAAGGCAAAATGTGGTCACGAAGAGTCAGTCAGACACAACTGAAATGACCGAACAACAAAAGGTCCTTCCCATCTGTAATTCTAGGATCCTATTGTGATATGAGATTATCTCTAAAGGCTCCTCCCTGCTCTAAATCCCATGACTCTGATTTATAAACACGGATTCCACAAATACAACCAGACCAGGCTTAACCATTTCTTTGTGTCAGATTCTTAATCCAAGTCTCAAATTACTTATGTCAAAAGACCCATTTTTAAAAAATCAGTCCCTTTGAAAAGACTTAGATGTCTCAAACCAGAGACAAACCACAGAGCACTATAATGTGCTCTCTTGTCGCAGTGACTCCAAGGTGCAGGGAAACAGATTTTTGACATTGTTTGGAGTATCCAGTAGGACACCCTTCCTTCAGCAGATCTTGGAAAACAAAACAAAACAAAACCATGGTTGCTGCTTTCAGAAAGGGTCCCAATGTATGTGATGAATAATTCATGCGCTGGGCTGGGGAAGCATGATACAATACAGCCTGCAGTGAATATCATGGTACTCTTTATGTGGCTCTACAAAGCAGACTCCAACAGAACACACCCTTTAAATACCCTCCATTGAGTCAGAGCCTAGGGAAGGCTGTCTAGCAAGTCAAGTAGAACACGTGCTCAGGGACCTAACTCCGTTCAATATGACCTTGTATATAAGAGATTTCCTCTGTATGGGGAGGCAGATCTAAAGATTGAGACCCTCAAAGCAAAAATGAAAAATAAATGCAAATGCTATTTATGGCTATTATGCCAGAAAAGCCCTTATTGCCTAATCCAAGTGTGAGATTGGATTTAGATTAAATATTTTTAATAATAATAACCCTGGGCAAGTCACTTAACCCTTGTTTGCCTTAATCTGCTGGAGAAGGAAATGTCAAACCATTCCACCATCTTTGCCAAGAAAACCCCATGGACAGTATGGGTCCACAAGGTCATGAAGAGTTGGATACAACTGAACAAAGCAACAATAAATTATAATAATAATAATAATAATTTGCTCCTTAGTGAAGCAAGAAAACAAGGCATAGATAAGATGATAAAAAAACACTAAGGAACAAAGGCAAATAAATTCAACCTGAAATTATGAATTTGATTCACAGGGGTAATGTGTCTTCCCCTAGTAATGGTTGTCTAGATAATTAGAATCCAAGTGAAAATGCTAAGTGCAAAAGATAACCTTGTTATCCTATCCTCAACAAGGGAAAACTCTAGGAAGTAGGCAAAGCCTCATTCCACTCTCAGTCAATTTCACGGGTGTGCTATTGTACTATAGGCTCTATTGCAAACATTCCCTGCCCTCAAGGAGTCTACATTAGGCAGCATGGTTTGGAAATGGTGTGTACACATTACCTCCTCCTACATAATGAGAATGTTTCATCGTGTCTTTAGTTCCTGACATGGTCCCTGGCACACAATAGTTACTCAGTAAACACGTTGGTTGATTGATAAGAAGACAAAATGGGATGGGTAGCTACCACTGCTGGTACCGAAAACAGCTATTATCCCTAAAAATAAGCTCAAAAGACCCCTAAATATAAAGTTTCTCTTTATAGTCGTGTCATGAGCATGGCAAGCATGAGAGAGACATTGCAAACATTTTGATCTCAGGTTGGTAAGATTTTTTTCAGGTCAAATTCAATCTAGCCAAATGTTAAAGACACTTCTAAACAGTCCGGTAGGAGGTATATTTTCACTCTCTCTGAGTTACAAGTTCCTAAAGTTCCCCAGTCAACGATGCAAACCAATAATGAGGATCTACCATCTACAAGTTTATACTGAGTAAGAAGGGATATGAAGAATGGATACGAGTGAAATAAGTCAAGCCAGGAAAACAATATATACAATGCCTACAACACCAATGTAAATAGAAAGAACCACCACAAAACAACTGCAAATGGATGTTGCAAAATTATAAATAACAAGCATAGTCTAAAAAAGAAATATGAGAAGACACCTCCCCCTGATCTTTGGAGAGAGGGGAGGTTTACAGATATGGAACAATGCATATATTTTTTTCAGTGTATTGATTAGTTATGCTGATATCTTTCTTTCCTTTTTTATTTTTCCTATAAGAATATTTGTATATGGGATTGTTCTCTGGAAGGGCAATGGGTGAGATACAGAGGCAGAAATTTAGGCAATGTAATGGCTACAGACAGTCCTTGATATGCCAGGCACTGTGCAATAATATAAAAACAAAATATATAAATGTATTAATAATTATAATTAATAATGATAAATAGTGTTTACTTATCTATTTCAAGGCCCAATAAACTATAGCCCAAGGGCCAAATTTGGCCAGTCTGTTTTTGTACCACCTAACATTTTTGAATATCATAAAACTTTATTTAAAAATATAAAAACTATTCTTAGTTCAAAGGGCCATATTTTTTCAGTCTCTCAAAAAAAAATGTCTTGTTTGATCCTTACAAGAATCCTAAAAAGTTAGAATTATAAATATGGAATGACACAGATATTACTATTCCCATTTTTTAAATATAGAAACTGAAGCTCAGAAAAGAGGCTTGTTCATGGTCACAAAGGTAGTATCAGGGCCAAGACTTTATCTACTACGCTGTGCTTCAGCTTTTAGTCAGCTCAACTATCAAAAATCGAAGGGAGAAAAATAAAACAGGATTTGGGTCTCAAAGAGGAAAATAAGGGCCTGCAATGTTAATCCTTGGCAGCTAGGTGGCGCAGTAGATGAAACACTGGACTTGGAAATAGGAAGACCTCTTCCTGAGTTCAAATGTGATCTCAGCTATTTACTAGCTGTATGACCCTGGACAAGTCACTTAACTCTGTTAGCTTCAGTTTCTCATATTTAAAATGAGCTTGAGAAGGAAATGGCAAACCATTATAGTATCTTTGCCAAGAAAACCCCAAATAAGGGTCACAAATTTGCAGTAAGGAAACATATTCTAACCTAAAGAAAACCATTCTTGCATAAACATCTTGCCTTCCCATTCTCTCAAAGTAGTTACTTTTGGCCACCCTGTTCATTCCCTCAACTATTTTCAACCCAATGGCTAAATCAATCAACTGACAATGAATGGGTAAATGGATAGATGGAGAGATGGGTGAATAAATGAAAAAGGATTATTATGTACCAAGTATTTTATTAAGGGTTAGGGATACAAATACAAGCTAACAAAACATTCCCTGCCCTTAAGGAGTTTACATTAGGTAGCATGGTTTGGAAATGGCCAAGAAATGATGAGAAGGCCTTGGTTCTAGGCAAGACAGGGTTAAAAAAACTCACTCATCAAAGCCCAGGGTCCAAGGGTCAGAGTCCAGAACTCTAGAAAGAGAGTGATGAGGGTGATTGGAGGCAACACGGTTTGGAAATAGCCAGAAAGTGAAGTACCAAGCAAGACAAGGTGAACTCTCACTTCTCAGAGCATCAGGTCCCAGGGCCAGGCTCCAATTTCCCAGAGGAGGAAAACAAGGAAGATGAAGACAAAGGCCAGAGTGCAGATGGCAAGGTTTGGAAACATATTCCCTGAGCAGCTACCATAAGTCTGCTCATCTAAGGCGCAGAAATAGCATATGATAATATTCCTGACTTCAGAGAGCTTACACCCTCCATTTGGGGACAACAAAACTAGTGCACATGAAACCATTACCAAAGAGTGGACTCTCTTCTTTTCTAAGTGAGCAACATTCTTGCGAGTACATTCTTGTGAAAACAGGATTAAGAGTCAGGAAAATAAGGGTTCTAATTTTAGCTCTGCCAATAACTCACTGAATGAACTTGGGCAAGGTAACTTAGCTCTCTGGACCTCAGTTTTCTTATGTGTAAGACAAATGGGGGTGGGAGAGGGAATGAGCTAGGCAATCTCTAGGGTCACTTGGTAGCTCCAATATTCTATGATTCTATCAATTAACTGCAAAATTATGTCATCATCATTAATCCTACCAATGGAAGAAATATACCAAATAATTCTTAAATCAAAGGTTCTCCAGCAGCCTAAACCTGCTGGTTAGTAACCACTAAAAATGAGATGTTGGTTGGGGAATTGCTAGAAATGTCATATTTTGCTTATCGTTATGTTATCCTCAAAGTTGACTAGGGAGAGAAACAACTTGTGGAAATAGGTATTCCCCAAGGCCTTCTCCTTGCTGGGTATTCCTTTGCAACACCCAGGTTCCCCGTTTCTGTGAAAATCTCATTTACTAAATCCTGAATTTTTTGCATAGCCAATGGGGTGCAGAAAATGGGAAATATCAAACAAAGGAGAGAGAAAATGTGTCCTGTGAGGAAAGGATTTAACATAGTTTAAAGACAAGGATGAGAAGGGACTTTCTATTTACTCAAATAATTTGTTCTCTTTTCTATGCACAGATATTTTTTTTCTGATAAGAGGAAAGGGAGGGTAGAATTATGCTATGATGCAGATTCAACAGCTGTGAATTGGGCTAATCTCAACCATAATTTCCCCCTCCTGAGAAGCCTGTTTATCAGTATCAACAGTCCTCTGGTTAATCAGAATTTCAAAGGTTCCTGCTATTCATTTAAATTTAAGAGGATTTTACCTAAAATTGCTGTCTTAATAACTAGTCCATTTCCCACAACAGAGATATGCAGTAGTTTTAGACTTTATTCTCATTCCTAAAGGAGAGAAAAAACAAATTTCTTCCAATTAGGAAGAAAATTACAAAGATATACTCTACCTGTTCAATTGCTTCAAACCAGTCTCAGGAGATAAAGGAAAAGAAAAGGAGGGAGAAGGAGAAGGAAAAAGGATGGAGGGAGGAAGAGGAAAGGGAGATAGAAGGGGAAGAGGAGGAAAAAGGAAGAAGCATTGAAAAAATCAAGGAAAATTTGTTGTGTATCACTAACATCCACTGAAGAAACATGTTGGTAGCTGGACTTGGTTCCAGGAAAGGCCAGATTTCTTTTACCATCTTTGATACTTTACTAGCTCATATATGTGATCATGGGCAATTCACTTGACCTCTGAGGTAGGGCTTCAGTTTCCATCATCTATAAACTGGAGATAAAAATGTATCTGTATGTAGTCCTACACAAGGCCACTGTGAGAATTAAATAAGATAAAATATCATTATTCGCTCAAACTGTACCTTGAAAGCTCATATATGTGATCATGGGCAATTCACTTGACCTCTGAGGTAGGGCTTCAGTTTCCATCATCTATAAACTGAAGATAAAAATGTATCTGTATGTAG
>CM053624.1:160934136-160986282 GCA_028646595.1 Phalanger gymnotis
GGAAATGGGGAGAAAAATCTGTAATTCAAACGCATGTGAAAATTAATGCTGAAAACTAAAGATGTAAATAAAAAAAAAATTAAAAAAAAATTAAAAAAAAAGAGTATATGTTGCAGAGAAGATGCCAATATCACAGACACATAAGTTTGTCCATCAGTGCATGTATATGTATATGTGTGTAATAGATACATATATGTATGTATATATGCATATACACATATAATGCATGTATATATATATATATATTAATCTTGCATAGACACTTCAGATGGACAATAAGTTGGGCCCTGAATTAAAGAGGAAGAGATCAGGGTGGTTTCCATTTGGAAAAGTGAGTAGCAGAAAGATTTCAATTGGCTCCCTGTTGTAAAAGCACATCTTTACAACACCAATAATGTGCTCAAGATAATGGTATTTCATTGCGAATCATGGAAGAGTAGGATATCATTAGAAATGAAATGACAGGTGACGCAAAGGTCAATGGAAAGACTCATATTGGGTGTAAATAGTCTATTTAACACACTATCAGTGAGGACATACATGCAAAAAGAGGAATAAAATATAGCATCATGAGATCACAGATAGAGAGCTAGAAAAAGGCTTGTAAACCATCTAGTCCAAATATGTGTATATGTATGTATGTGTGTATATACATATCTATATATATGCACATACATATAAATACATATATACATATACACATGTGTGTGTGTATTTTTTTCCCTCCTGAGGAACAGAGCTCCAGGGAGGTTGGATGACTTGCCTGAAGACACACAGGTAATACATAGCATAATTGAGATTCAAATTCAGGTTCTCTGATTCCAAATACAACCCTATTTCCACTGTATAACACTGCCTTAAGGTCATTTTTGACCAGAAAAGAAGGTAGACCATTAAACATAGTAGAAAAAAGAGATGGAAGATGGATGGTTACAATGGCATCCAAATAATATTAAAAACACAGAAGAAGACATTTATCCTCTCATCCCTTTAGAGGACTTAGGAAAGGTCAAAGGTAAGAATCAGACTGGAAGAGAAGGAATGGATGGGTATCTACAGCTCTACTCATGGAGAGAGTACTTACATCCATAAGGCTACAGATCCATAAAGGTAAATAACCATATTTACTAATTGCTTTCCCCCTTACTCCTATTCATGAGATCACGGTATTTAGAGCAAGAAGTAATGTTAATGATCATCTTCTCCAACCTCTCCGATTTATGGATGAAGAAGTTAAGTCTTAGAGAGTTTCCTGGAGTAGTAGAGTCAAGAGAGTAGTAGGGTCAAGTAGTAGGGTCAGAGAGTTGTCAGAGTAGTAGGGTCAAACTCAAATAGAAAAAGAGGCCACTAAAGTGTACATAAGGATTGCTATGGGCTGCCTATTGACTAAAAAAATCACAAATTAATATTATCTGTTTTATTGAATTATTATTTATTTTTTAAATCTCTCCAATTATGTTTTGTTGGTTCCACTGGATTGAGAGAGTTGTGGAATACATGTAGCATGTCTGACACCTCTGGCCTAGAACACGGGGAAATTAAGTGACTTTCCCAAGGTCATGCAGGCAATGAACAGCAGGCTTAGAATTTGAACCCAGATCCTTTGATTCTGAACATAGCCCATACCTTAATATGTCCTCTCCTACCTCACAACCATGTGACAATGTGGGATCCAAGGAAAGACAGAGATTATCTGACCTGTAAACCCAAAATACAGACAATTTTCTATAGTTGATATGCTCACAAAGAAGCAGCATGGTATGGTGAAGAGAGAGTTGCTTCAGAATCAGGAAGGTTAAGGTTCAATTCCTGTCTCTGACATGCTATATGACCCTGGTCAAGTCATCTAACTTCTCAATACTTTAGGCAAACGTATAAGACTATACATTTCAGAGAAGATGCCAATTGATTTGGTATAGGGAGGTTCCTTGACCCCCTCATTTTCCCCAATGAAATCGTAGGTCCAGGGGCAGCTAGATGGCAAAGTGGATAGAGCACCAGCCCTTGAGTCAGGAGGACCTGAGTTCAAATCCAGTCTCAAACACTTACTAGCTGTGTGACCCTGGGCAAGTCATTTAACCCTGATTGCCTTTTTAAAAAAAAGAATCATAGGTCTAGTCCCTATCCCAACCCCTAATATGTTCACAAAGATGCAGCATCATGTGGCACATACATCTCTAGAGTTGGAGAGATCTGTGTTTAAGTCCTATCCCTGACACACAGTACCTGTGTGACCCTAGCAAGTCACTGAATTCTCGGGGACTCAGATGATTTTCTAAGACTGTAAGTTGCTGAGAAGATGTCAATTTGCTTTGGTAGAGAGAGTTCTTTCATTGGGGAGGGAGTTTCATGCACTAGGGAAATCATATAAGTGATAATACATATATACAGACATACATGAATACACATTATACACAAATACACACACGTTCTCTGAATAGCACATATACATATATAGTGTGTATTATTTGTAGTCATTTTTCATTCACGTCTGACTCTTTGTGACCCCTTTTGGGATTTTCTTGGCAAAGATATTGGAATGGTTCACCATTTCCTTCTCCGGCTCATTTTACAGATGAGGAAAATGAGACAAACAGAGCTAAGTAACTTGCCCCAGGTCACACAGCTGGTAAGTGTCTGAAGGTTGGATTTGAACTCAGGTCTTCCTGACTCTAGGCTTGGTGCTCTATCCACTGTGCTACCTAGAGACCCATATATGTGTACAAACACATAGATATGGATATGGATATGGATAGGGATAGAGATACGGATGCAGATACAGATACGGATAGAGATATAGATATAGATATGGATATGGATATAGATATGGATATAGACATAGACATAGATATAGACATGGATATAGACATGGATATAGATATGGATATAGATATAGATATGGATATAGATATAGATACAGATATGGATATAGATATGGATATAGATATAGATATGGATATAGATATGGATATGGATATAGATATAGATATGGATATGGATATAGATATAGATATAGACATAGACATAGATATAGACATAGATATAGACATAGATATAGACATAGATATAGATATGGATATAGATAGATATAGATACAGATACAGATACAGATATAGATATAGATATGTGTTCTCATAGCACCCCAAGCATGTCTACACACCCATACTTTGGAGACCAAGCCAAGACAGAACAATAACATAAAGCTCATTGTCATGGTTACGTCAACTGAAGACTGACTACATAGGCTTCTCGAAGGACCACAGAATCCTGACTCTGTCCCAAGGAAGTGCAAACGGTGAGAAAGGGAGAGAATTCACCATTGTTTTTCATTTTTTTAAAAAAATAACATAATTTATACTTCGAAATCCCTAAATGCTGCCTAGAGTAAATAAAGGACAGCAATGAGCAGAAGAGCAATCTATTTTGCAAGTTATTCCAAAAGCTTTGACAATAAACACAAGGATGCAAGAGTGCTGGGTGATCCCTTCTGTTCCCTGTTGAAATTTCAACCAGTTGGGAGAAAAAGGTTTTGATGTGACCTAAGAGAGGATCCAGAAACCTTTTACCTTCGGTCAAAGCAATTAATATGACCTTTCATCTACAGTACAAATAACCTTAAATATAGGTAGACTGGCAGCAGAGATGTTTGCAAAAAGAAGATGCTAAAAAAATGCTAGGACCAAACATAAACTCCTCTATTTGGCAATTAAAGCTCTCTGAAATCTGGCCATATCCTAACTTTCCAGCCTTATTATAGATTTTTCTCCTACATTCACTCTCTAGTCCCACCATATCGGCTTTCTTGCCATTCTTATGTGACACCACATTATCTGCCATTTCTCTGCTTTTGCCAATGTCTGTCCTCTGTGGCTAGAATGCTTTCTCTCCTCCCCTTTGCCTCTTACAATCCCTGGTATCCAATAGTGAGCCGAAATGCCATCTTATACACGATACCTTCTTCAAGGCTACCTTTTATCGATTATTTCTCTCTTCAGACTGCGTGCTCCTTAAGGGTAGGGACTTTCATTTTTTTCTTTGTATCCACCAGTGCCTAGCACAGTGTAGGAACTTCATACTTGTTAATTGATTAATACTAATTAATAACTAACTAATAATAATAGATAACAATTATATAGCATTTTAAGGTTTGCAAGGTCACATATTATATCATTTAATCCTCACAACAACCCTAAGAAGAAGTAGTAGTAGCAGTAGTAGTAGTATCCCTATTAACCTAAGAGGTTAAGTGACTTGCCCAGGGTCACCTAGCTAGTAAGTGTCTAAGGCAGGATTCATACTCAAGTCTTCCTTACTCCAAGTCCAGCACTACCCACTGCACCAGGTAGCTGCAACTATTAACATATTTATAACACTATTGCCTTCCTGTACTCACTGGAATCCCCAATTATTTAATGATGAGTTTTTTTTTCTTTTAACTAATTTTTTAATATTGGGGGAGAAATCAGCCCCATAGGAGTTTCAGATTACTCATAATGCACATAATATTTTCTTAACCTCTTGATTGTTTCTCCATACAATTCTCATTGAATAATTTCCACTTTCAGAAATATTCCCTTCTCTATTCCACTCCATTCACCCTCATCTACAAATAAGTTCATTCCCCTAATCCTGCCCTTCACTGACAAATTTTTTTTAAGAAAAACTTATATTCTTTATTAATACCTTCCCACCATCTTGTTGCCTCATCAAGATACTAGTACATTTCTGTCCTTTTTCTTAATTCCAAGTTTTTTAAGAAGTAGTTTATACTCACTGTCAGAACCTTCTCACTACCCATTAATTTATTACACAATCATTTTCAGGTTAGCTTCTATCCACATCCCCATACACCACTGCAACTAAAACTAATGACCTCTTAATGACCAAATCCAATGGCATTTTCTCAGTCCTCCATTTTTCACATCTCCATGGTTTTTGACACCATTAACCACTTCTTCCTTCTTGAAACCCTCCACCCACACATATTCTGATTTCTATGACACATCATTCTCCTAATTCTCCACCCTATCTCCCTTCTACTTTCTCCTCTTTTATTGTTTTTTTCTTGCTACTCTTCATTTTCCGACTTCAAACATCAGTGCTTCTCAGAATTATGTTCTTAGACCTCTTTTCTCTCTACAATCATTCCCTTGGTGATTTCATCCACTCCTGTGCCTTCCACTATATGTTCCAATGCAAGTGACTTCCTAGTCTATGCCTTTAATCCTGACCTCTCTCCCAAGCTTTGGTCCTTACCACAAGAGCCCAACTGAACTCCCTTCCAGAGCAGCAGCCTTAAGGCATAAATGGCTATTAGGGAGAAAAAAAACAAAGATATTCTCTTTGAACAAGAGGTGAAGAAGGCCATTTTTGCTCATGAGTAGAGCCAGGCTGAACATGGAATTAGTGACTACAGATCAGGAAAACTGAACAGGCCATAATAACATAGGATAGGAGGGAGTACAAGACTTACTGAGTCGCATAGATATCAAGCTTCAGGACAGGAACAAAGGAGGCAAAATTCATTTCAGTATGGTCTGAAGCTCAGAGGAGGATTCTTTGGAACCTAGGTAGGTAAGAACTTACCACCTCATGGAAGGTCAAAGCAGGTTATGATAAATGTGGGGGGGTGGCTTGGTTTTAAATGGAAAACACAATGAAAACCTGACTCTAAGACCAGAGGGGACAACATGATTGTGGGTTTGGGGGGGCTGGAATACCCACAGATGGGACTATCAAGCAGGTTGTAGATGTAGATTGGGCCTAAAAATCTTAGTCTGAGCATATTTGTTCAGTATTTAATCCTAAAACGTATAAGAAGTTAAAGTGGGGTAAGGTGGGGAGAGAGATAGGGCTCAGGCTCCCAAGAGGCTGTTCCAGAAAAACAATCTTTCAAGAATTAAAGTTAGTGTCAGAAATATGCACTCAATTTATTGGGGGCAGGGGAGGGGCAATGTTTAATGGGTAATAGAAGAAGCAATTTGTGATTTTCCCCTAATTCCTAAGTAAAAATTAATTTTAAAAAAATCTAACTTTGCCTCAATTGAATTAAGAGATTTTTCTCCCCATTGGAAAAAAGTGAGGTCAGTGTGCCTCTAGAAAAGCAGGCCTACTGGTGGCAATCATGGACCAGTTCTAGAACCTGGGAAAATCAGGACTAGAGGAGTCTTTTCTTACCTGGGCTAGTCCCCAATAGGCTAATTTTACTTTCTTTTTGTTTGTTTTATTGTTCCATTTTGTTTTGTTTTTCTTAAGGGTAGGAGGTTGATCCTGACCTGTCCAACACACCAGCATGGAAACTTCCTCCACTAATGCACATGAACCACTTCTCTATAACAACTTGTCTATAATCTATAGTCTTAAAAAAACATTACCTGGGGCACTGAGTGATTAAGTGATCTGCTCATAACATAATTATTTGTCTGAGGCAACACTAGAACTCAGGTCTCCCAGTTTCCAAGACTGGCCCTCTATCCATTAGATCACAGATGCCCCTGTCAATACCTTGGGGATAATTTAAAAGGCAGGACTTCTTCACACAATTCAAATATACAGCTTCTTACCTAAGGAGTTTCACAGGCCAAAAATATAAATACAGGCAAAAAAAATTTAGACAAACAGAGCATAGTTGCTGGATTGATGAAGGGCGTAGAATGTTCCATGTATATCCCTAATCCTTGAGGTGATCAAAATCCCCCACTAACAAAGATGGAACCCAGGGCTAAATGGGCTCTGGGCCTGACCCACAATGTTCTTTTCTCAGCAATTAGAGTCAACTTTTTTTTCCTAATATCTTTGCATTCACTAAGTAACAAACATGAAATCAAGACAGAGAGTTCAAAAATTAGGTTTACTCTCTGAACTGAAACATAATGTGTCCCATTAGAGGGATACATTACTGTGCTAAAATCCCTGAAAAATATTGAGTATCATTAAAGAGTTACTTCTACAGCTTAGGGGAGGAGTCTTACATATGCAAAATCATCAAATCTGATCTACAGGAAGGAAAGGAAGAGGGAGAACGGGAGAACGCTGCATTATTTTTTTAAAGGGATATCATTTAATGTCAGCAGGGAAAAACGATTTAAAATTGTATTTATCATGAATCTGTTTACACCTCTGTGAAGGGTAATCATTTTCTGATTTAGGCTGAATCTTGTGATGACTACGGGTAGTGGTGTGCAGGTAAAAGTTTAACAACCAGCTTGCTGAAAAAAACTATTATAGGACATTTTATGGGCATTCTTAACATTTTCTCCATCACTTGCACAAAAGGCCAGTCAGCCAACACAATGGTCTATCAAGTTCAGATTTGTAGTGTTGGCTGATTTCTGAGGTGTAAATATTCCATATGAAAATTTAACAATCATTTCTTCAGTTTGAGCTGGCTCCAATATAGCCCTAAAAGTCTATACGGGTCAGCACATGACAATACTGACTCCTCCTAGAACTCGAATGTGAAATACAAAAGAAATACAAATACATGATATGAATTTAAATACATTTGATTTACTTATGAGCATTAATTGATTTAATCTTAGCACAACTCTCTTAAGATGAATGATTAGACTTCACAATACCAATATTAACAAGACCCTAAGTTTCTCATTTACTGATTGTTCATCCCTCCCACAAATAGTTAGGACATGCTCCAGATGCGAGCAAATCCACAGAGGCCATAATAACATCAAATGATTATCATCACCATAAGGATTTTTTTAAAAGTGCCTTTTAGCATTTTCAGGCACTTACAGGAAAATGTACTAAAGACATTTCATGGCTCAGAGCCTTGTCAGATAAGTGCATACTAAATAGGTAAAAGTATATTCAACAAGATTATAAATGGATTCTTAAATATCTTTATTTGTGCCCAGTGGCATTATTCTGATGTATTCTAACAACTAACATATCCCAGGATGCACAGGTCTGATTTTCTAATTGCCTAAGGTTTTTGTTTTGCTTTATAAAGAGGAGAGAATTCTAAAAATAGAGTGCTGTCAATATGGTTTAAATTTCAGGAAAAGAGCACTCCCACCTGCTCCCTGAGCTCAGTTCCTTACTAAAAGCTCCCTCCCTGGTTCCAACGTACATTTAGACTGTCTCATGGGAAGGAGAACAGCTACAGATATCCCCAGTTAGAGGACACTTTACCTCTAAGTCAGGATAGTCACAGCCAGATGCCCTGTTGAGAAGGCACTTGAGTCATCTGGCCAAACAAATTCATCTTTTCAAGGCAGGGCTTTGTTTTATTTCTCATCAGAACATTTTTAAGGCAGGGACAAAGCTGACAATCATTGCTTTTGCTTTTATTTTTTCCCCTCTGACGCTTTTATCGAAGATTCTTTCAGAAACCTATCCCATCTATCGAACTGAGATAGAAAGCTAAGGATTTGTGGCTTAAAAGGATAGGAGATGCAGTTCTTTAAGGAAACCCAAATTCACTTAAGAATTGTAAAAAAAAAAAAAAAGGAATGGGCAATATGTGGATCAATATATATTTCAGTTGACCTGTGAAGACCTCAGAACCCTAAAAGCCTATACTTAGGAAAAGGATATTCAGAATTGCCTAGGCAATATTATATATCTTAATAAAGTCATTTGAAATCTTCCAAGTTCATCTAATATCCTAACCCTAACGAGAGTTTTTGCACAAGGAATAATTAAGGTACCAAGAATTGTGAAAGCTCCTTAGTACAGAGCAAAATCAATGCAAAGATGGAAAAAAGACCTAAAATTCATTTTGTAAACATTGACCATACCCCCAAATTATAACTATAAATATATCTTTATTTATGCTGCCGGAGGTTTCCTGGTTTATAGGACGTAAGCTGGAATGGCATTCTGATTCACCTTTGGAGGTCTTTACTTTCATCCCATTCTAGAGTGTGGCCTATTTTTTGTTTTGTTTTGTTTTTTTTTACCCTATTCCCTTTTGGAATAATGAAAAGGAGCAAATGAGACAGACAGGCAAAGAGAAGGGGGAGCAGGGTGTGGACTCCTTTATCTCTTACCTCAAGCCCCAGGGGGGAGCAGACCTCATCTGCCCACATGTTTAAATCAAGCAGTGTCTATTCATTAGACCCTAGGGGTTCTAATGCCCATTCAGATTTGGAGCAAACTATAGAGGCAGGGGAAGAATATAATAGCCCGGACAAAGCTGTGAATTTAGAGATGTGATATTTTTATCATTGTTTGAAGTGCTAGGGACACATTTATAGTGCTTTGCACATTGTAGGCCCTTAATAAATGGAATCTGAATAAATGGCTGTGCTAAAGTCACCTCGTATCTTCTGTTTCAGGATGTGTCCTTGTCTCCCCCTTCACTGCCATCAGGTACTTTGGTGCCTCATAATTGGGGAACAGAGCATATATTGCTGTTTAGGCATAAAAAGCTTCAGAAATAGATAGTAATAAACAGTAATAATAACAGCTTATTCTTATGTAGCCCTTTAAAGAACCCCAGGGAAATAATGCACCAGTGATATGAACATAGAATTGTTCAGCTGTGAACATATAAATTGCTCACTTATGAAACATTATCCAAACAATACCAAGCAGAGCAAAGAACCAGTAGGAAAAAAAAAGTAAAGCCACATATATTGTATTCTTTAACTTGAACATGATAATTCCACCAGAATTCCCCCTAGCTCATTTGTTCTCATTGATTGCTGAAATCTAGTGTTTTAAAGATATCACACTGATGCTACTTTGTTATTCACCAAAGTAATAAAAACTAGGATATCTTTAGCATAGCTTTTCTGATCACATCTAGTCATTTCTAAGTTCTGTCCTTTTTAGAATAATCTCCTTTTCAGACAAACCTCAAAGCCTCTCCTGCATGAATTTCAGGAAACATCTGAAACAACCTTCCTTTTCTCTCAGGCTACTCACATCCTTGCAAAGTAAAGGCACGTGCCATCACTGCATCAGCTGTTTTCTGTTAGCCCGGCACACACCGTGTCTCTCAGAGAATGACTCAACAACCTGACTTTTTAAAAGGGACCAGACAAGCTATTTTGATATGCCATCAAAAGTTAATCATTTAACACAACTACTATTAGTTAGCTATAAACAGACTTCTTCATGAGTGCCTGTGTGCACTTTGGCTGGAAAGAGAGAAAATAAAGGGTATTTGAGTTGTTAACAAGTCCTAGTTGTTTTTCGTTTTGTTGGTTTTTTACTAAAGTTCTAGCAGAAGAAACAACAGTGGAGAGTTGAGAGCCTCGAAATGTGCCCCACGTGGAGGGGGGTTGTTGTAAAATGTGATGGGAGGTTTAGAACCTTGGACTGTGGGGGAAAAAAATTTGGTCTATAAGTGAAATCTAGAAGAGGAAAGATCCCAAGATGAGCTGATAATGGTGGGAGTAGATAGTCAATCTTTTAGAAAAGTATTTCAAGTAAAGACAGGAAAAAAAGAAAATTGGTAGGAATCCAAAATATACTAATAAATGCTTGAGGCTGAGTAGAATATATGTGCCTCCCACCCCTATCCCCCAAAATGGAGGGCTAGTCATGAAATTTACGTAGGCAGAATTCAAGGGATACCTGCTGAACTGGGATTTGGGTGATTGCAAGGAGAGTCATTTTGACCTGAAGCCATGAATATACATCAAGGGCTTGGTCATAAAAAACAGGTTGTTCTTCCAGGAAAAGAGGAAGTAAGAGAGCTCAATCTGGAGCTGAGTATGGAGTATAAGAAGAAAAATAATTACCCTAAAAGTACGGAATAGAGTTAGAAGAGAGCCTGAAGACTGGAAGAAGGAGGGAGAAACAGAAAGTGGGGGTGGGGGGAGGGGCAGGGGAAAAGGAGAAATACAGAGACAGAGACAATAGGGGGAAAGAGGGGGGGGAGAGAGAGAGAGAGAGAGAGATTAGAAGAGATTCAATAAACATTTATTAAGAGCCTAATAGTACAGAGATTACTGTGGATATAACAATCTATAAGATATGGTCCTAGCCCTCAGTGACTTTACAACATCCACAAAAAAGATAATACAAAATAAAGGAAGCTAAATATATAAAAGGGAGAGAGCATAGTAGAGGAGATGAATGGAGAGCTGAACTTGGAGTCCGAAAGATAGAAAGATCTGGGTTTAAGTTCTACCATTAACACATACTAACTGGTGACCAGAGGCAAATCACTTAACCTCTCATTGTCACTTAATGTTCTCATTTTCAGAGCATCTCTCCAAGATGCTAAGTTGCCTGTTGGTGTTGGTAGAAGGAGTTTCCATACTGAGAGATGACACCAATGACATCATAGGTCCAGACTTTAAGAAGAAGAAGAAAATACAAGTGAAATGTTATTTGAGGTCCAAGGAGCCAAGGACAATTCCTAGGGAGATCAGGAAAGCCTTCTGCATCTCAAAGGTTGGGTAGGAATATAATAGTTATAAATGGGGACAGTGTTCAAAGGACAGGAAAAAGCACAATCAAATTCATAGAGTGGGAAAGCACAGGAATATCCAGGTCAGCTACAAGATAAAGTGCGTAAAGTGAGAAATGGTGCAAAGCGATGAGGAGGGCCTTGAATACCAGGCCACAGAGTTTGAATGTTTTCCTATAGATTTTAGAGAATGACTGAAGGGTTTTTTGAGCAAAGGAAGGACATAATATTCACAGACATGCATAGACCATGGGCCTGGATAGGCCAGCACACCCTAGAAAGAGCATAATCCTTCTCTTTCCCCTCCCCCTTAGAAAGATACGCTAGTACCTCCACCTATGCTCTATGCATGCCTATCATAGGTGTAACTGAAATTTATAAGTTTATAAACTTCATCTATATTACCCATTTGTAAATTGTATAAACACACAATATATGAATATGGTTCTTTAAAGTCTGCAAAGTCCTTTATATAGATTATCTCATTTGAGCCTTACAGCCCATGCTATAAGGTCAGTATGACAGATTTCCTGTTTTGCAGATAAGGTCCAGGGAAGTTACTGAATTTACCTATGTTCACATAACTTCTAAGTATCACAGGCAGGATCTGAACCCAAGTCTTCCTGGCTCCAAATCCAGGACTTTATTACTCTGTCTCAAGAACAGCTCAATGTATAACGAAGATTGATCTGGTGAGAGTCCATAGAATGACTTTACAGGTAGAGATGATGCAGAGGGGACAGGAGAGACTGAAAAAGAGGGATATTAAAAAAAATTGAGATTTGTATTAAAAGGTAATGATTGGGTTAAAGAGAGAAATGAAAAAGAGAGAGAGACTGCAGAGAAAGGAAGAAGAGTCCAAGATTACTCAGAGGTTCGAGTTGTTCAGTAAGTTGGTACAAAGTGCCATACTTGTAAATCAGAAGCGAGACCAAACCTGAGTTTGAATCCTGCCTCATACACTTAATAGCTGTGTGACTATGGGCAAGATATTTACTTCTCCCAGCTTCAGTTTCCTCATCTGTAAAATGTGAATAATAAGAGCATATAAGAGCATCTATCTCCCATAACTGTTACAAGGATCAAATGAGAATGAATGTGAAGTGCCTTGTAAACTTTAAAGAGTCATATAAATACTAGCTCTTATTGTTGCTATCCCATTGATAGCTATAGGCAAGGAGGATGAGGTTTTGAGGGAAAGACAATATGCTCCATTTTGGCCATGTTGTGTTTGAGGTGCTAGCAGGACACCCCGGCGTTCAGTAGGTGTTCAGTAGGTCATTGGGAATATAAGGTGGAAATCTGGATCCAAGCAGAGAAATCAGGACTGGAGGTTTAAGTTTAGGGGATCTGATGATTGCAGCTGTAGACATGAATGAAACTGACCATAGAGAACAAGGAGAGAGAAGGGCCAGAAATAGAAGGGCCTGAGGTTGAGAAGACAAAGTAAAACCAGTGAAGGAGACAGAAAAGACAGAGCTGGAGAAATTGGATAGTATATTGAGCAGGACATCTCAAAAACCAAGCCTTAAACCCAATTCACTCTGGAGCTCATAGATTAGACCATAGGTCCCTGCCCTCCTAGCACAGAGCAAATGTAAATACCAAATAATATTATGTTTCTCTTTTGGCCAGGAACCCTGAGGGTCTTCCCTCCCAGTTTGATTTTTTTTTTTTGGAGTTTTGATTAAAGGGGCCATCCCTTGATAAACTTCTTAAAGAGGCCTATTGGCTGAATGGGTGTTACCTCACTCAAAGTGAGAACTTGAAAAGGCATTAGCCTGAAAGGGCCAGGGTCTCCCAATGCATCCTGGGCCATCTCCAGTCATGTTGATGAATATCTGGTCACTGGACCCAGATGGCTCTGGAGGAGAAAGTGAGGCTGGTGACCTTGCACAGCCCTCCCTCACTCAAAGCCAAGTCAACTGCAAGTCATGTCACCATTTCCCTAATATCATGGTCCTCTTTGAGAATGAAGGACAAACACAACCTGTGACAATGAAGCTAGAAGATTTCTCTTTGAGTTCCAACTCTAATATTTCTTAGCCATGTGGTTCTTGGCTATAACCTTGGCTTTCTCATTTGCAAAATGAAGGAAATAATGATTATACTATCACACAAGGTTGTTAGTAAGGAAAGCACATTGTAAACTTTGAAATACTACATAAATGTGCATTATTTATTATTAGAGGGCAGCGAACTGCAGCAATATAGATAGAGCAACACAGATGAAGATAGAGAGAGAGAGAGAGAGCAATATAGATAGAGGGCCTGGAAGGAAGCTTATCTTTCTGAGTCCAAATCTGCCCTCAGACACTTACTAGCTATATGACCCTGGGCAAATCACTTAACTTGCCCTGTTTGCCTTAATTTTCTATTTATAAAATGAGCAGGAGAAGGAAGTGGCAAACCACTCTAGTCTCTTTCCTAAGAAAACTGCAAAATGGGATCACAAAGACTCAGACATGACTGAAAAAAAAATGAAAAATATTTATTATTACACGTAGGAGGAGGGCAAGTGTGACTCTGGGCAAGTCCCTGAATCTCTCAGTGCCTCCAGGCAATTCTCTAAGGCAAATCTGATAGAAGGAATTTCTTCACTGAGATTAGATATACCAGTGTCACAAAACCCAAAAAAAGAAAATAAGAAAAAAAAAAAGAAATATATATATATATATATACATATATATATATATATATATATATATATATATATATATATATATCCAGCTCTCTATCCAAATGTAAAGAGTGAAAAACCACAGAGAGACCATTGAGAGGGTTTTTTGATTCGAGGGATGCTGTTTACAGAAGCCAAAGAGCAAAAATTCACTTTCTGATCTGAGTCCCATGCTTCCCCTATAATAAAAAGTTTGCTTCTGGTTTTCTCAGTTAAGAAGGGGCAAGAATCCCATTTGATAGTGCTAAGGGTCATGCTCCTGGCCCACAGTAAGAAGATAGATAAGATCAGAGAGAAGAGTGGGAATTAGGAATCATCACAGGCAGAAGATTTTTGATGTTGTTTTTGTTTAGTTTTTTCTCTAGGCCAGAAAACCATCACTATACTTTTCTGCCACTCCCTCAAATACTTCATATGTCTGACTTGTACTCCTAAAGTTAGGAGAGCTGCTTTGGGCCCTGCTTTGGGTCCTTCGTTGTCCTTTGGGCAACAGATCATTGCTCAGAGGTAAAAGATGCCCCATCTAATGAACAGGCCAAGAGTCAACGATGCTGCTTTAGGGTAGTCAACCAGGGAGAGCCCAGCCATATTAACTAAAATCAGATGACTTCTCGTGGAGCTCAACTTGGCATGGGTTTAAATTTTAGCACATAGGCTGGAATTACACATATGAACCGTTCCACTTATAACCTCAAGCTACTAGTGTCTTCCCACCTTGAAGATGAAGAGGCAGTAAACTCACAGTCCATGAAGATAAGATTTCATCTCTTCCCCAGCAAGAAATGTTGGCAACAAATTCTCAGGTTTACTAGATTCCTTCAGGTTAAAAAGTAATTTGCCATTGTTGGTATACAAAAATGTATCCATTCATCTCTGTCATTAGTGGTTCAAATGCTTTAAGGTGATTTTCTATGATCTGTAAGTTCCAGACTATTTCCAAAAAAAAAAATATTCTCTATGATCCTACTAGCATTTGGGGTTTTATTTCAACATGCCTTCTCTCTTTCTTCCAGTCCTTCTTAGCACCAAAGGCAAGTGCTTTTTAAGCCAACCATCAGGGTTCAAGAATAATACTAGTTAACATTTTATAAAAGCACTTTATAAATATTATCTAATTTTATCCTCACGGCAGCCCTATGAGGTAGGTGTTATTATTATCTTCCACTTTAAACATGAGGAAATGAAGGCTGAGAAATGTTGTGACTTGCACTTGCACAGGGTCGCACAGCTAGTAAGAGTGTGAGGCTGAATTTGAATTCAGATCAACATGACCTGGACCAAGTCTCTATCCATTGTACCATCTAACTGACCAAACAGACAGAACAGTGCAAAGCTTATGAGTACACATGAAAACTGGATTCATTTACCTTGTTCCCATTAGCAGTGAGCTGTAACCAATACGATGTCCAGCCCCAGGTATCTTTTTGTCTTAAAGGAGAACCATCTGGATGTTGGAATTTCTCTGCTGCTTAGAATATCTAGTTTCCTTCAAAGCTCAGCTAAAGTAAACTAAAGAAGCCTTTCCCTCCAGCTGCTAGTGACTTCCCAAATTATTTGGTATTTATTTCATATATTATTTATTTATATATTTTGTATATATGTATGTATACATATGTACGTGTGTATATATAGTATATATTTATATGTACATACTGTATATGTTTTATATACATGTGTATATTTATATAAGCATGTATATATTTGTATAAAAATGCATATATCTCTATATATGTGTATATAACACATATATACATGTATACATAAATGTTGGTATTATGGTATATGTATATACACGTGTATACATGAGTATATATCCGTATGTAAGTATGCATACATATAAACACATAGATATATATTCACATACATATATGTACATGTGTTTTCTCCCAGTGGAATATATGGTCCTTGATAGCAGGAACTGTTTTATTCTTGTCTTTGTACCCTCAGGGATGAGTAGTACAGTGCTTAGCACATAGTAGATGCTTAATAAATGCTTATTTAATTTTCTGAAATTCTGATTGTTGTGATTTCAGATCATGAACAGCATGGTATACTAGAAAGGATGAGGTATTTACTATCCGAAGATCTGTATGTGAATCTCGGCTCTGTTGCTTTCTGTCTGTGTGACCCCTGAGCAAGTAAGCAACCCTCAATTTCCTCATACACAAAATAAAGGGTTGAATTGGATGATACCTATGGTCCCTTTCAACTCTAAATATAAATATGAAATATTTTTAATGTTATAAGGGACAAAGAGCTATATCATCATAGACTCCTAAGCCTGGAAGGAGCTTATCATCCTATCATCCAGCTCCCTCATTTTACTGAAGTTTCAGGAGGTAACTTCTTGACAATATCCAATGGTGAATCCCTTTTAAAGTGGGGAATTGTGTTTTGCAAATAACCACCATTTGATTTATATTATATAAATCCAGATGGTCTTATGTGCCATTTAAACTGAAGTATCATTGTTGCTTTTTATTATAATTGTACATGTAAGTAATATACTGTTTACCGAATTTAAAATTATCCTTCACTCATCAGGATCCCAATCTTGAGACAGACGAGTATAGAAAAAAAAGATATCATACAAGGCAGTATGTTGATATACATGTTATCAACATGCAGAACTACAAAGCACTTATTAAACACTTACTAGGCACTAGGCTAAGGGATGGGGATACATATACAAGCAAGCAAGACAAGCCCTGCGCTTCAGAAGTATACATCTTAATGAGTGAAGATAAAGCAATGAGGAGATGCATGAGCTGTGGCTTGATTTGGAGATGGCAGTTCCCCTAGGAGGCTTGGTTTCAGGCAAGACAAGGCCAAAACACACCTATTAGAGTCAGACATCCCACGAGCAGAATCCAAGGCTCTGGAAGGATAAGGAAGATGAATATAGTATCACAAATACAGGCAAAATGATAGGAAGATGGTATTGTATTTGTCTACTGATGCATATACAATACAAAACCATTACAGGATGGGAGAAATCATCTAAGGATTACTGAGATTCAAAACAAACGACCATTTCACCTCTTCTAGAATTTAAACAAAACAAAGTGACTTTCCCTTCAATAATACAGCCCAAAATACATTTCCACAAAACTACCTGTTTTTATTTTATTTTATTTTAACCTGTTGTTGCTAACTTTTTTTTTCCTGCCTCCTTGGGAGCCAACTTTGGTTAAGCTGATTTCTGAGAATCTCATCATTTTTCCCATCAGACCTCTCTTCCTCCAGTCTTAGGCAAAAAGCTTGAGGGTTTCCTTAGGGCAAAGCTGAACTGCCACCCCATCTGAACCACCTCCCACCTCCCCAAGGAGTTTTGGAACTCAATTTTAAAATGCAAGTAATGGTGGAGGCAATATCAGATGATCTGTGTGTCCATTACTCTTACAAAAGGAAGATGGCAAAATTCCCATAGAATGACACCAGAGGCAGAGACTGCAGGAGGTAAATAAGGGAGATGATGCAAAGATGACTATCAATTCATATTAGACACACAGCTTCCCAGATCGGGCATGAGATAATCATTCTGATAACTCTATCTGGGGTAAGAAAAATTTGAATTCTCTACTAAACAAGGGCAACAGTCAATCCTTTATTGAACAGAGAGATTGCTTCTCTTTCAACCCAAATCTCTGAAATGGACCGTCATATCTGAACAACCAGCCTCTTGGGGATAGAAGAAAGCAGTACCCACTTCTTTTCCTTACAAGTGACTTGTGGATGAATGGAAACAACATAACAAAATTAAGGTTTGGAGAAAAGGGTAATTCTGGACTTGGACACCTTAAAACCTGATATCAAATCACAGATCTTTTTTAGTGATCTTTGGGCAAGTCACTTTACCACTTTGCTTATCTGAACCTCAGTTTCCTCATGTGTAAAATGAAGGTGTTGGATCAAGTGAACTCCTTCCAGCTCTAATATTCTCTTGGTTCAACAAGTTTTAATTAGGGATGGTCTAGTAGGAACTCACCATCCATTCCAATTTCATTTAGTTTTTCCAGGTATCCCATATCCTAATAAAAGATGTCAGGAAAGGCTAGCATGGTGGTTTAAGACTCAGTTTGGGGAATTCTGGAGCAATATATACATTTAGATCTCCCTAAGATTAACAGCCTGTCAGGGCCTTTGGCTCAATCTTGGTGCAAGAAATGAAATTTCATTCCCATTTGTGGGCCATTTTTTTTATTAGACTGTATGGATCAGTGTGGAATGGGGTGGAGCAGGTATGATTTTGAAGGCCTAACACTTATCTATACTGGGTGAACAATTGAGATTTCACACACACACACACACACACACACACACTCATGCTCCATAGGCAGCTAACAATGCAGCATATCCCTATATTTAAGGAGTGACCCTAAGCCTCACCTCCTCCTCCCAAGAGATCTGTGTCTTGTGAGACCCAGGAATGAACCAAGCCACATATACTCTACAGAAATGTTTAACTATTCCGTATCATGGACCTCTTTGGCAGCCTGGTACACCCTATGAACCCCTTCTCAAAATAATGTTTATTATATTCATAATCGAAGGAAATGATAAATTTCAATTACGGGTTAGTGAATATAAAGATGTAATTTTTTTCCCATCCAATTTCATTTCTTCCCCCCTCTCCCTTCCATAGTACCCAGGTTAAGAACTCCAGCTCATCAGGCTCTTTGGCATTTTTTTTTAATCATCAGCAGAACTACATGAGTCCTAGAAAAGTTTCCAGGATGCAACAGCATTGTAAAAGAGACAAATGTTTGCCCTTGCTTTGGGTTCTCCCCTCCTTTTCCTCCTCCTCTTTTTCCGCCCCCTCCTCCCTCTCACAGATACACCCTTTCCACCCCTTGGGGATACATTAAAGCTTAAGAAACTGAAATAGTCCCAGCCCCAGTAATTAGCAGCAGCAGAGTTGTATGGGCTACCATCCTCCGCAAAGAAAACTAGGATCCTGCTGGCCACTCCCATTAGGAGATTTTTGTTCTCGGGGGGCAAAAGGAAGGCACACAACCCTAAGTGTTTGACGAAATGTTAAGCTCTATTCCAAACGTTAGGGGAAAGGGGGAAATTAGATGCTCCACTGGCCCGGAAGTACCTTTTTTTTTTTTTGCTAAGTAACTGCATCAGTCCACACCCATCAGTGCCCTTCCCCCACACTTAGCATTAGCCCTCACTTTCTCTATCATAGTCCTAGAAGGTCTGTTTTCTGCAACTTCCAGCAACTACAAATCATCATGGGAAGGGAGTGGCCGAAAAACGACTCACTGATACACTTACTATCATTGGTTACTCTATAGTCCTTCCTAACGCTGAAAATTATCAAGCAAAATCTAGCCTAGCTACTGATTCCCTGAGTGGCAAGTTCGTTTTTTGTTTTTTTGTTTTTGTTTTTATGGAGTCAATGGATCATTTTCTCCAGACTCATAATTCAGTCACTTTGGTAGACACCTGCCCTTCCCCCATTCCTATCTACCACTTCCCTCACCCCCCCCACCCCCTCCCCTCCTCTCTGTCCCCAGTCACCTTATCACTTAAAATCCTGCTCTGCTCACACCCAGCAATCCCAGAAGAGCTTTCCACTGCCATCATACAGTATGAGAAAGCAAGAGATGTTGTTACTCACACTCCTAAGTGCTTGAAATGAAGCAAAACTGCACTGACGCCTGCCACATTTTATAGCTTTCAAGTCACCAATACAAGCTTGGCTATAATGGAAATAGATAGATGATGCACGCAGCTCATATAAACTAACTGTTGGCTAAGGACTTTCTTAGTGCCAGATCAGACCATCATGCTTTTCTTAGGGTGTATGGGGGGGGGGGAGGCTTTTAAAGTTAGTTATTTTCTCCTCATAAGTCTTACTAATTATATTAAAATCTGTTTTTAAAAATATATATCTCTGACAGAAGAGAGGCTTGAGGGATGTCATCTTGTCTTTCTACAAGACTTTCCTCCAATATAAACTAACAACTCAGCAGCCCTGAGCCAAAAGCCCGGCCACTCCCTAATTCCAAGTGCATACATTGATCACTTGAACTGACACATGCCTGCTCCTTTCTCCCCTTTCAGCAGGGATCAGCTCCCCTGGGAAAATCCATTTCTATGTACATTCCCCCAAAACAAAGAACAGCACACTTCTGATTTTCTCTGTTCCTGTCAGATAAGAGTAACAACAACCACAACCACAGCATTAGAATCAAGACTTCTGGAACCTAAGCCCAGAGAAACAGAAACCAGAATTTGGGTGAGGTTATATCTGGGCCAATGACATGCCAGAGAGATAGACATTTGCCACAAAAATTGAGGAAACTGGTACAAGTCAGCATCCTGGACTTTGGTTAAGGTAAAACAAGGGACACCAGCAACACCATCACTTAGGACATGCCATCCCAGGGGTTACATTTTTCCCTGAAATAGCCGCAGAGAAGAGACTTGTTTCTTTCTCAGTTAAAAGTCAGTCTGCAAATAATTTCTCTAACATTTTTCAGAGTAACTTGAACAGAAATGGCCAGGAATGAACAATATTTGTGAGTCTTTCAATTATCTGAATGTCTATAAAGATGACTCTTTGAGAAACTTCTTCATGAACGATGATGCCTTTATCATTTAATTCAAATTTGGTCTTCCTTATAAAAATAAAAAAGCGGTCTAGAACACTGGACAAGATCATATTTCACATCAGTGCTGTGTGAAATGCTTATTCAGCACTGCTTCATTACAATGTGAGTGAAATAAGGGAACTGAAACCCAACAGAGGTAAATAACAAATTTCATGCTGCAAACCTTAGAATGTTTCTTAAGACATAACAGCAAAGAACTTGTTAGTGAGTCAACATTTTAAAAAGAGATACGTATGTCTTATTCCTTTCAAATACAGGGAAACACTTATTTCTAAGAATGTTTTTACTGCCATAGTAAATTATCGTATACGTCTGAGCCAGTCTATGGAGGATACCAAAAATAACAGGCAGAGATGAAACAAGAACAATTATAAATATTTTGGTTCATATGTGGCTCTTGTAGGCCTTTGTCTCAGCCTAGCTGCCTGAAAAACAGATTTAGGTAAAGCAGTCGCTTCCTTCCCAGTCCATTTTAAGGAGGCAGCCTTCCCCTATCTCTGCCTTGGGAAAGACAGGAACTAACCAACAAAACAGCCGTGCAATTAAGACACAGACATTTAACACTTACCATCTCCTGCTCTAACCATCCTCTTTTGATGTTTACGGCACATCTGTAGGATGCAATACTAGGAGATGCCTTGTTTGACCTGCTGCATGATGCTGTGACATCAGTTCAGATGATGCAGCTCATTATGGGAAAGACTGCTGTTGCCATGGCAACTGGGATGTGCTAGGAATCCTTACTGCATTTCCAGTGGAGCCCGAGACAATACGGAAGCTCTGTAAGAAACAGACGATGTGCAAGATTTAAACCAAAGGAAAAGAATTCCTCCTTGGGCAAAAATCTATGGGTTTAAAGAGATTTCCGTAAGAGCACTCTGACCTCTATGGTTTAGAAAAATGAAAGACCAAAATTGTCTCATACTTTGTTGTCACATTCATTAAAAGAAAAAAAACAAATCCGGGGTGTGAAATTAGTATTAAGAAAAAAAGAAAAACAAATGCAAAAAATATTTTCTTGTTAAGAATTTTCATTGTGTCCTCTGAAACCCCATCCCACCCCCTCCAAATTATAATTATATAGTACTTTTGGCTCTTGAGAAGAGTTTTTTCCTGGATTGCCTAAGAGCCTTCAAAATATGAATTGGTGAGGTAAGAAGGTGGGAAAGCAGAGAAATCTTTTAAAGTGGAATTTAAGCTGCTGAACAAATAATTGCAATTCTAAAGCAAATAGGTTCTTATTCTTAAAACGTGGGCAAGTCACTAGCCAATGAAAACCTTCCCTTATCATTTCCTGCTGTAGACCGACCTACCATACCTTCTGCATGCAGAGTAGCCCTGGCTTTCATCTGACTGACGGGCACATAAATGAAGGTTTAGAAATCTCTAGGGACCATCCACTAGCTTGTTGGGGGGAGAGCAGGGAACCTTATGTTGGCTTTGTGATGAACCTTATCTCGTGTAACCAAAATGATGAGACAGGAAGCAAGAAACCCTCTCCTGGGCCCAAACCTAATGTCTGGGACAAGTAGACCAAGGTTATTAGAAATAACCCAGTTTATGGCATCTGTTCTTCTGCTTCTCATCTCTCTCTCTCTCTTCTATTGCTATCTTTCCATTTTCTCTTCTCTTCTGTTCTGTTCTCTCTCTATCTCTGTCTCTGTCTCTCTCCCTCTGTCTCTTGCTCTCTCCCTCTCTCCTCTTTCCTCTCTCTTACCCACCTCCCTATAATAACTATACCAGATGAAATTGCTCCAAGAAAAACTAAGTTACATGAAAAAATTAAGACCTTTTACCTTTCATTATCATGACCAGTTGGTCAAAAAAAAAAAACCAACCTAAACCAACTGCTTTCACCCACCACATCCCCCCCAAGTACAAACAACCCTCCTTTGCTGTGTGGGGAAAGGAGTGGTGAGTAGAACACAGCAACCCATCTCCTGAATATTTAATAGTCTCAGTCCATAAGTAGAGATGGAAGAAATCAAGCTGACCTAAATCAGTTATATCTCTACAGCTGAGCTTATTTTGAGCTCTTAAAAGAAAAGCTACGCATAAATCCAATATATTATTATGATTATGTTATTCTCTTCTAGGCAAGATTGTAAATAGCTGTGTTAACCAGTAGCCCAAGGGGTAGATGGGTCAAAGTAGCTCATGCAGCATTTCTATAACTGATTAAAAAAAAAAGTCTATGTGGTACCAAAAGTGCTAGAAGGTTATAAGAAACAGCTGCACTCGGAGCCGTATCCCAGGGGGCATGAAGCAAGAGTCATTTTCGTTTTACCTAATGAGGACTTGGGAGGGAAGAGTGAAGGAAGGAGAAAGGGTGACAACTTATAGATGGAAGAGAGAAATAGAGAGCATTTGACATGCCCAGGATCAGATGATTTATTACTGGAAGTCTAAACTGTGTTATCCTGACTTCTCACTGTGTATTGTAGATCAAAGACTTCAAAAGCCAAGAAAGAAAGCAGAGTTCACAGGAAAGAATCACAGAAACTCATAAAAGGGAGGGACCTCAGAGCCTACCGACCTGTACTGCCACAAGAGCCCAGTATTGTTTGGCCATCTAGCTGATGCCTGAATACTTGAAGTGAGAAGGGACCCATTATTTCCTGAGATGGTTCATTTCACCATTGGATAGCTCTAATTGTTAAGAAGACTTTTATTATATAGAACCTGTTTGCCTCTCTGCAAATTTTACCTATTGTTGCTAAAAACTAGACTGGGTGGTCCAAAATTCTATCACTAACTTACTGCTTGGCCTTGAGCAAGTTACAGAGGCTTGGTGGGCCTACTTCCTCATTTGAAAAGTGGTAGAAGTATATTTGGATGATCTCAGGGTGGAGGGTGAGCTACAATCCAGCTCTAAAATTCTGTGATTCTATGAAAAAGTTAAGTAAGGGCTAAAATTAGAAGTCGAAAAACTGGCTCAAAAGTCCCTGGGCTAGAGAGAACAAATGAAGTCTCTTCCTTTGCCAGCTCCAAGTTATTTCTTTGATGGTAAGGAACAATGGTGGGATTCAAATGAATTAACAACTGGTTCTCCAAGGAACTGAACCGAGGTCCTGGTCCCCTGCTGCTGATATGGAGGGTACAGGCCCGGTCCCCCCACCCCCCACTAACAACCGGTATGCTGAATTCAACCTAAAATTAAGTACCGGTTCAGAACCTGTGCGAACTGGCTGAATCCCAGCACTGGTAAGAAATTGGTGAAATCACTTAATCATGAGACAATCTTATTTTTTGAGATCCTGTCTTAACTGGGTAAACAGATACTCCCTGGCACAAATTTCTCCCCACTCCAGCCCATCTTTTACAAAAATATCAAAATGACCTTTCTGTAAGTGTAGTCCTGACCATGTCACTAGCTTTCCCCTTCAATAAATTCCAGTGGTTCCCTAACACATCTAGGATCAAATGCAAAATCCTCTGATGTTCAAAGCCCTTTCTACACTGCCTCCCCACCTCCCACTATGAGAGCTAATGACACATGCCTCCTGCTTGCTCTTTGAATGAATCATTCCATCTCACGATATGAGGCTTTTTCACTGGTTGTCCCCCGTGCTTGGAATGTTCTCCTTCCTGATCTCTGACTCCTGGCTTCCTTCAAGACTCAGCTCATGTCCCACCTTCTCTAAGAAGCCTTTCCTGATCCCTTCTAATGTCAGTGCCACACCTCTATTGGGGATTTCCAATTCATCCTATATATGTTTGTTTGTATATACTTGTTTGTGCGTTGCTTCTTTATTAAAATGTGAGCTCCTTAAGGGTAAGAACCATTTTTTAGCTTTCTTTGTATCTCCAGCACTCAGCACAATGCCTGGAAAATGTTTATTGACCAACTGACTCCAAATTATGAAAACTATCCACAGAAAATAGGAGACCAACTGTGAAGTGTATTTGTTATATCGTAAATGACCATAATGGACTCGCGAAGTAATTCTAGGGTATGGCAGGCTGGAGCCTAGCTCTAGGAAAGGGACGTTCACACATGAGCTCAACCGCTATTGTTTACTAGTTTTCCATTGTTGTTCGGTCACGTTCAACTCTTCATGGATCCGTTTTGGTGTTTTCCTTGGCAAAGGAACTGAAGTGATTTGCCATTTCTTTCTCCTCCTCCTCCTCCTCATTTTACAGATGAGGAACTGAGGTAAAGAGTGTTGCCCAGGTTCACACAGGGTCAGATTTGAATTCGTGAAGATGAGTATTCCTGATTCCAAGCCCTGTGCTCTATCCTCTGAGTCATCTAGCTGCCCCACTATTCACTAGCTCAATAGCCTAAATCACTCTAGCTCCTTTTATCCTAATATCCCAGTTACTCAATTTGGGTTTCTGTTTCAGTCTCTAATTCCCAGGGCCTGAGATTGCTCATTCCTCAGCTTCCCAGCGGCTAGACTCATATTATTTAATCCAGTCCCTAGTTCCCTGCTTAATACCCTGGTTCTTCCATAACTAGATATTAGCTTTGTTCTTCAGCCCTCAGATGACTTCATTTCCTATCTATCACACCAGTCTTACCCCTTTGACATTCCCACGTCATAAGACTGGGAAAGTGAAGGGTAGAGAAATGCAAGGGAGCACCAGTTCAAAGGTCTAAAGGGAAAACTCAATGAACAGATCTCGCCACTGTAGAATCAGCTGAGGATGTCAGCGATGGATTAAAACTACACGAAAATATGCAAGTTATTGCTAATTGTGGCGGGTGAATAAAACTGTTCATGGTACAGAAAGGATGGTAAAGAGAACATTGTAGCTGAGTCGAGTGCTATGTGGTATGTGGGGCCTATTTCCTTTTTGTCCGATCTCCAGCAACAAGCATAGTCCTTCGCCCATAGCAGGCATTTAAATTCTCAACGGATTGCTTGATTGTATCACTTCCAATACAAATTTCCTACGCCTTTAAAAAAATAAAGTTCTATTGATGCCTTTTGTCTTTTATATCAGTCATTTCCTTCTACCATGTAATCTTCCTTCATAATCAAGTATTTCAACAGAACAACCACATCAACATATGCACCATTCCACTCCTCTAGTCCTTTTATCCCTCTTCTAGAGAAGAAAATGGTATGTTTCATCATCTCTTCTTTCGGGGTTGTTTTATTTACATTCTTGTTTTTGTTGTTGTTCAGCTGCATCTGACTCTTTGTGACCCCATTTGGGGTTTTCTTGGCAAAGATACTTCAGTGGTTTGTCACCTCCTTTTCCAGCTCATTTCACCCATGGGGAAAATGAGACCTATAGGGTTAGATGACTTGCCCAGGGTCACGCAGCTAGTAAGTGTCTGAGGCTGGGTTTGAACTCAAGAAGATGAGTCTATCTGACCCCTGAATATACATATACATACACACACACACACACACACACACACATATATAATAGGTGAAAATCCCACTTTTGATAATTACCACCTGGAGGGCCTTGGGGCAAGTCACTTAATTTCCATGAACCTCTATTTCCCTATTTGTAAAATGAGGCAGTCATACTAAACGGCTTCTGAGATCCCTTTCACCTCTGGAGCTGTGATCCATCCTCCCATGTTTCTCTAAATTCTTTACATTCATCATGTTCTATGAATGTACAATATCACTACATTCATATACCCTCTGATTTAACCAATGGGTATAAATTTTATTTATACTTTGAGGAGAGAAAGAGAGAGGAAAGGAGGGAGGAGGGGAGAGAGAGACAGAGAGAGAGAGAGAGAGTGTGTTTGGGGGTGTTGATTTTGGGGTTTGGTTTTGTTTGCTTGTTTGTGTTTGCTACCACAAAGAAGTATAACTATGGATATTTTGGCACACATGGGGCCTTTTCCTGCTTGGTGGTTAACCTCCTTGGGCCATATGCCCAGTAGTGGGATCACTGTGGTTTAGTGACTTTTTCTTGCATGACTCAAGAGAGAGATACAGATTTGGTGCATCTACTTGTCCTGACTGTCTATCTCCCTAGCATGCCATTACTGCTTTTTTACAAAGAGCTGCTCTGATATCGAAGTATTGGGGTCCAAATGTCAGGGTTCCTCTGTCACTGATGATGAAAATAAATCATTGTAGAAATGCTGACATATCTGTTTCATTTTCTGTTTGTCATTCTTCTGCCTGTTTTGTCTATGAATGCCCTTGGGATGATGTGGCTCACTTGGATCTCATGCCAAGCTTTACTTTAGACTTCTTTCTCATTCCATTACTTTTCATTATTTTATAAGACAGCACTTCTAGTGATCTTCCACCATCCTTCTCTACAGTGTTTAATAAATGAGATTATACTGTAAACGACCCTTGCCCATTAGCTAGCATCTCCCTCCAAGGGCAAGGGAATCAAGCCTGTGACATTAGGTAGATCAAATTCCCTCAGCAGGCCTCCTTTCCCAAAACATTCTTGTTTTTTTGGGGTTTTTTTTGAGGGGAAAAGACAGGGAAATTGGGGTTAAGTGACTTGCCCAAGGTCACACAGCTAGTGTGTCAAGTGTCTGAGGCCGGATTTGAACTCAGGTCCTCCTGCCTCCAGGGCTGGTGCTCTGCTTACTCTGCCACCTAGATGCCCCCTCCCAAACCATTTTTAACTGTGATTATGTAATATCAATAATCATGAAAACTAAAAAGAAACAGAAGAAAGTTGCTCCATTTAGACCAAAATTGCACAAGAAGTTATGTAGAAACAGGCAGAGGGAGTGAGAAAGGTCTTGGCAAGGAAGCCAACACCAATATAGTCAAACTTCTGCTACAGTTTGTTTTTATGAAATATAAATGTAGATACAGAGTTTATCAAAAGTCTTAGAGCAGTTTTAAGCCTTACTGGCTTTAAATTTTGCTATGACTTTCAGACACCTTGTATATACATATATGTACATGTATACTTATATATATTCATATAGATACTCATATATACATATATATAATAAGGTAGTAACAAAATTATATCATTTGTTTGCATCTTCTCTGCTTTCGTGCCCTTTTTGGGAGGCAACTGAGATTAAGTGACTTGCCCAGGGTAACACAGCTAGTGAGTGTCTGAGGCTGCATTTGAACTCAAGACCTTCCAATTCTAGGACCAGTAATTTATCCACTGCACCACCTAGCTCCCCCAATTTTTGTGCTCTCTTAGAAAAAAAAATATTAAATGGTTATCCCTACCACATCATGACTTTTCCCATTGCAGTTTCAATATATCGTGGGTCGCCATAAGAACTTAAATGGGAATTTTGGGGGAGTTTTGCAGAAGGTACAGGTGACACGTGAAGGCCAGCAGATAACACAGAATCTATGACTAAATATTTAACCCAAATTTTACAATAAAGTACTGTAAACATCCCACAAAAGGAAAAGAAAAAAATTTTCTGGTATGAAAGGAGGGCCAAAAAAAATTTATTCAGATTATGGGGGCACAGTGCCCCTAACCCCCATGGTATGGAAAGGATAACTGCATTACTTTTCTCCACATTATTTCTCAGTGCCCACTAACCTACTACATGGAAATCCTCTCTTGTAACAAATATGCACTTATGGCCCCACAAAACAAATTAATATTCTGGCCACATCTGACAAGACATATCTCATTCATCATCTTTTGTCCATCACCTCTCTGCAAAGAGGTAGAAAGCATGTTCCATTGTCAATCTTCTAAAGTATTATTGTTCATAGTTTGATCAAAGTTGTTTTCTTTTACATTATTATGGTTATCATTAAGCACATGATTCTCCTGGTTCTACTCATTTCATTGCACATCAGTTTGTCTTAATCATCCTAAATTTCAGAGTCAATAAACATTTAGAGGTGGAGTCTGCTATGGGATAGACCAGGGGTGGGGGACCTTAATAAAAGGATTTGTTCTGTAAAACTTAGACTCAGTCAAAAGCCCGCACCTGAGGACTTAGAAGGCCACAAGTGGCCTTGGAGCCACAGGTTCCCCACCCCTGGGACAGACACTATGCTGAATACTGGGGGTACAAAGAAAGGCATAAGGCTGTCCCTGCTCTCAGGTGCTCACAATCTAATGGGAGAAGACAAAACATTTTAAAAAGCTGACAAGGGAAAAGGGAAAAGGGAAAGGGAAAGAGGTTACTCCACTTGGGGTTGTGAAGAAGTCCTTCAGCTGGGGTAGGAAGTGATCTGAGGAGGTGAGAATTTCAGAATTGATTTCATCTTTGCAGAATGATGGTTTCTCAAGGTCATGAAGTCCATGAAAGCAGCCAGCTGCGGAATGTTTCTCTTAATCTGCCATGTTACCACTATTATACACATATGAATCAACTTAAAAACTCTCCTCTGAAGTGTCATAATGCAGATAATCACCCAAAGTATACACAACTTAAAATTGCCACAATACTTGTGGCTCTCACAATTTTCAAAACTTCTAGGATCTGTGATTTTGCTAATATGGGTTTCCTCTCCAGGAGAGAAATCGCAGCCTTTCATGCCTTAGTAGTTTCTGTCAGGGAAAAGAAATCTCCCACCTTGTTGATAAACTCTCTGGTGATGAATTTCTCTGTTCTTAGCAGAGCCGGTCCTCAGACCACAAACACACACCCCGTGACAACAACAACATTCAAAGCTAGTCCTGCTGTGTGGAACCTCCCAGAACTCACAGTCAGCTGGCATTGTTTTCAAGAACCCAAGGTCACAAAAGATGAAACATGATAAAAACTGGGATCGTTCTATTTTTGTTTACTGACATTTTTAGCAAAATTGGTTCTTTTTTTATTGGTGCCCTACTTCTGAAGCTGTTAAAGAGAAGCATACACTTTCATGGGTTCTTAAAAAATATTTTAAAAAAAATATTAAAAGATGTAACAGTCTAGATCCCGAATAATCTAAGATTCTCAGAGGTTAGAGGCATATATAATTAGTATTTCCTAGCTTTCTGGGTAGGAGTGAGAAGAGGAGGCATAATTCACACAACGATTCCATTTCTTCAGCAACAAAATCTCCTTCAAAGAGGATGTTGTCAGGGCCGGAGCTGGTAAAAATTGTTTCACAAGTGCAAGATATTAACTGTCCTTTCTTTAGAGGTTCCATAATTTATAAGGTAGTGACTTCACACAGCAAAGCCAGCATGAGCCTGATATCACTATCCTTTCCCAAGCAAAATTCTGATCTACCAAAACAATGACAGTAAGCTCAGGCAGTAATGGAGAAAGGCCTGGATGAATGCCTAGATTTGGGCCTCTCTGTGGGGCCACTGGATGGCTCAGGGGCTAGAACACCCAGCCCGGAATCAGGAAGACCCGAGTTCAAATTTAACCTCAGACACTAATTAGTTGTGTGACTCTGGGCAAGTCACTGAACCCTGTTAGCCTCAGTTTCCTCATCTGTAAAATGATCTGGAGAAGGAAATGGCAAACCACTCCAATATCTTTGCCAAGAAAACCCCAACATAGGAAACAAAAAGTCAGAAACAACTGAAACCACTGAACAACAAGGTTTTGTCCAGATGTGCCAGCCAGTTAGGACGTTCCTACTCTTGTCTGGGAAGAGAAAAGCATTTCAAAATAACCAAGACATGGATTTCCAAATGATATTTAAACTACATTTGAACATATTTTAGCATTTAATGGTTTTCTAATCATCTTAAACTCAAATCAATCCCACAAGCGTTTATTAAGCACCTACGTATGCCGGGCTCTGCGCTGGTTGCTAGGGATACAAACACAAAACAAACAAAAACAGTCTGTACTCTCAAGGAGCTAAATGAATTACTTTAATGAAATGGGATATTATTTGTACCATAGAAATTATGAAAAGAATGATTTCAGAGAAACCTAGGAAGATTTGTGTGAGCCGGTACAAAGTGAAGTGAGCAGAAGCAGGACAGCAAAGTAACAACAATATTATAAAGAAAAAACACTTAGAAAGACTTAAGAATTATGATCAATGCAACGACCAATCAAGAGTCTAGAGGGCTGATGAGGAAGCATGCTACCCATTCCCTGAAAGAGCCATGATGGATTTAGGATGCAGGATGAGACATTTTTGGACTTGACAAGTATGTAGATTTGTTTACCTTGAGTATGATTATTTGTTAGGGGGAATGTTTTCCTTTTTTATTTGAGAGGAGGATGGGAGCTACTTACAGGGATGCAAAAAAGAAAGAAAAGAGAATCACTGAAGGATATAAAGACATTCAGAGGATACATAGACAATCAGGGCTACTTTGGAAGCAACGTACACTATTCTGTACAAATAGAAATCCACTTTTTCACATATACTCCTCTTTTCCTATACTACTTGGTAAATTCATTAAATTGAGATAAAAATCAATTTTTAAAAATGTTTTGAAAACATTAAAAAATACTCTCTATAGGGTGAAATGTCAAGAAAATGAATGAAATCAGCAATCATTTTTACTCATCCCAGGCAAATTATAAAATAATTCTTTTTTTCAGTTCCTTATTTGCTAGTAATTAGACAATAGGTCTACAGCCGGCCTCATAGACAGTGTAAGTCCAGTTGGACACACACTGGCTATGTGAACCTAGGTAAGTCATTTAACTTATTCGGTGGACCTGGTCAATTCTCTAAGACTGTAAGTTTTGGGGATACATCAGCAACAATAACGATTATGATAATAAGTTTGACATATTATAGATGTCATATATAGTAACAACAGTATCTAGTATTTATATAGTGCTTTGAGGTTTCCAAAGCACATTACATATGTTAATCCGGTTGATACTCACAATAACCCTGGGAAATTGGTGCTATTATTACAGCCATTTTACAGATGAGGACACTGAAGCTGAGAGCAGTGAAGTGACTTGCCCAGCACCGCATAGCTGGTAAGCGTCTGTCAGAATTTGAACTCTGGTCTTTCTGGCTCCAAGTTCAGGACTCTACCCATTGCATTACCTTGTTGCCTCTACAGAGGGAGTGTATGGAGTGAAGGGAGTTCCCTCTGCTAATGATATCACCAAAAATAAAAAAAAAACTGTCATAGCAGAGAGATTTTGTATTACAGTGTGCAAATATACATACATACATACACGCACACACACATATGTATTTGGAGAGAGACAGAGAGATAGAGACAGAATCCTTCCATGTGATGGTTATTGCTGTAATGAAGATGGAGAGAGAGAGAGAGAGAGAGAGAGAGAGAGAGAGGGATGGATGGATGGATGGATGGATGGATGGATGGATGGATGGATGGAGGGATGGATGGATGGAGGGAGGGATGGAGGGAGGGAGGAAGGGATGGATGGGTGGAGGGAGGGAGGATGGATGGATGGATGGACAGATGGATAGAAAGATGGATAGATGGAGATATATATGTGTGTTTGTCCTCAGTTCCATATGAAATAAGATGACCCAAATTAACTCCGTTTTATTGTTAGGGCAGCTAAGTGACACAGTGGATAGAACTCTGGGCCCGGAGTCAGGAAGACCTAGGTTCAATTAAGCCTCAGATATCTACTCAGCTGTAAGACACTGGGAAAGTCATTTAGCCCTTGTTTGCTTCAGTTTCCTTTACTGTAAAATAGAGTTAATAATTGAGCCTCTCTCTGGGTTGTTGTAAGAATCAAACGAGATCCTATTTGTACAAAGAACTTACTTGGTGCGGTATCTGGTACATAGCAGACACTATGTAAATACTTATTTCTTTCTCTTTCCTTTGTTGACTGGGGACAATAATTTTCTGGAAATGATTATCCTTACACCAAATGTTCCCTTCAGTCCTTGTCTGTGTAACACCATTTTATATATAAATAAAGTATCTGGTTATATACAGTTATAGTCACAGAATTTCCGAGTGTAAGGCACCTTAGTGGCCATCTAGTTCAGTCAATATCTGAAAGGGAAAAAAGCCCCCTGTAACATAGGAAACAAGTGACCATCCAGCCTTAGCTTAGTGGAGAAACCAATACCTCCCAAAGCTCTGGATGGCTCTAATTGTTAGGAAGTTTTACCTGACATCAAGCTTAAATTTGTCTCTTTACAACTTTCACTTCTTGCTACTACTTCTGCCTTCTGGTTCCAAAGAGAATGTAACCAAAGTCCCATGGCCCATTGGTATAGCATTTTCTCCCTGTTGGTGGGAATCAATGCCTTGTGCCCCAGTGAGAGGCAGGGCACTGTTGCCAGGACCTCCAATAGAAGAGGAGAGAGTACTACACCAATGGACTTTGGAACCCAGGTTACAAGAACAAATCTAATCCTTTTTCTATCAGTCTTTTGAGAGAAATAATTATTTCTCTCATATATCAATAGCCAATTATTGAATTAGGACCAAAGTTTTCCCCCTTCCTTTTCCTCATTTGGAAATCAGCCCCTGTAGGTTATTCAGGCAGCCTTTGAAGGGCAGGGCTTATAATAGCAGAATGGACACAACTGGAAAACTCAGATCTGATCAAAAGGTAAAGAAATTTTAGTTTAGGTGAACTGATAGATTCCAGCCCATTTGTTTTACCCAGATAGGTCTGGGTAAAAGTGGATTTCTCCTTTTGTCTAGGATAACCTAGACAGGGTGATCAGAATCATGTCCCCCAGCCCCTCGTTAGAATAAGTCCACCTCTTGTAATATTCATTCTCTGGTTACTTGTTAACCAATTAGGGTTGACTATCACCCTCAAGAACACCTACTCTTCCAAGGGCATATAAGTGTTGAGTGGCTTCCATGAGGAGTTTCTGGCATTCCAGAGTGCCAGTGACCCTTTCATTAATTATATGCTAGCATGGTTAATAAAATGATTAATTATCCAGAAACAATCTCTTGAACTTTTTACATCACACTTTTAAATTCTTGAAGACAGCTATCATCTTTCTTCCTGGTTAAATATTTCCTTCCACTGATCCTCATAAAACATGAACTTTGTTTCTACTTTAACATAATCACACACTCACACACACTCACACACACACGTATGCAATATATATTATTATCATATATTTCCCTGCTTTTCACTCACATTGCCCTAAATCAAGTCTTCATCACCTGTTGTCTTGGATAATAATGGTAACAACAACAGCAGCTAGCATTTATCTAACACTTTAAGATTTTGTGCATTTTACATATATATATATATATATCACATTTGATCTTCACAACAATCTTTTGAGGTATTATCGCCACTTTACAGATGGGAAAACTGAGGCTGAGAAAGGTTAAGTGATTTGCCCAAGGTGACACTATGGATGAATGATAACATTTATAAAGGTGAACAAAATATAAGAAGATTGGAAGGTAGGAAGAGATCAAGTTCTAAAGAATGTTAAATACTAGAGGACTTTGTGTTTGATCCTGGAGGTAATAGGGAACCACTGGAGCTTTGGTCAGACATGTTTTAGATAAATCACTGAGTGGAATAGGGAGAGACTTGAGACTGGGAGACCAACAGGAAGGCCATTGTACTCTTAAGCAACTCGATGGCCCATGTATTCGAGTTCCACATGTCACATGGAAGTCATATATCATATCGAGTTTAAATAAGAGGAGAAAGGATAGTAACAGCACGTTCTGATAATGCTTTAAAGTTTATAAAATACTTCTGCACCATAATCCTGTGAGATAAATAGTCTACAAGCATTTATTAGGCACCTACTATAGGCACTGTACTAAGCGCTAGGGATACAAAGAAAGGCAGAACTTATGAGAGACCTTATCTCCATTTTACAAAAAGGGAAATTGAGATTTGGAAGACTGCCCATGGCCACATAGCAATTAAATATCAGAAGCTAGATTCAAACTCAGGACTCCCAAATTCAAATCTAATGTCCTTCCACCAGGTCACATTCTTCTACAAGAGATACATGGTTCAATTCCTTAGCAATGTGACTTCCTCTAACATGGTGCTGCTCTGATGCCTCATCACAATGTGAAACTAACTGTGGCTTCTTAAAAGTCATGCCAGAAGAGCACAGTCTCTAGCAAGTCCAGCCAAGACGGGAAGATTCCAAGTACTGGCCTGGTGACAGACAGTATGTCTGTCTTCTAAGTACCAACTTCAGTGGGTTCAAAGAAGCTGATGAGCGCAGGACAATGTTGCCAGGTGAAGTTCATTATACCATCTGCTTTAAGAATGGAGGGGCAGTGATCTCCAATGGTTGATAGATGAAACGAGGGATTCTTAAAACATTATACTACTTCGATGGAAAGTGATGGCTTTCTTTTAATATAAGATTAAAATACCTTAAGGCCTATCTTAGCATAAGCCTTGGGCATATTATACAAGCCCTTGGCCTTATGCCCTAAACCACCCAAGAAGTGTTGTAATAACCCCACAAAGAACACTCTGTGGCATGTAAACATCATAATAATGTGAGGTTTGAGTTTTAAACTTAATGACAGGAGAAAAATCACTTTAACAAGTACTTGGTTTTCATATTTTATTAAAAAAAAACTCGATCATATCAAGCAAGTTATAGAGGGGGAGAAAATAAGACTATCTCTAAGTAAAAAACAAAAAGCAGCCTTATCTCAATATGTTTAAAAAATATGTATCTAAGATCTTTTACTCACCAAAAGTTGTAACAGTGAACATATGTGATCTCCCTGGGTGTTAGTGGTCTCTGGATCCTTCTCAAATCATTATTTCTGTTACTTATTTGTTTATGCATTATTCCCCCTCGGTATAATGCAAGCTCCTTGAGGGCAAAAAATTGTTTTTTATTTTGTCTGTGTATCCCCCAGCACTTAGCATAGTCCCATGCACACAGTAGGTGCTTGATAAATGCTGGATTAGAGTCTAATTGTGTTCAATCCTTCTCATTTTTTGTTACATTTATCCCTATCTCTGGTCCCCTTATTAATCAATAATTACTCCATTAACATTTATTAAATGCATACCATGCACCAAGCCTAGTGCTAAGAGCTGGAACATTCATTGCCTTCAGGGAGCTCACATTAGAACCAGGACAACAACATGCAAGTTTATGTAGGATATATACGACATGAATGTTAGGTATTTTGCTGTGGGGAGGCACTAGAAGGCTGAGTGATGAGGAAATGTCTTTTGCATAAGATTGCATTTGAGCTGAGTTTTGAAGGAGCTAGGGATTCTAAGGGGTAGAGGTGAGGAAGAAGAGCATTCCAGGAATGGGGAGAATGTGTAGAGTACTGCATGCAAGCAATGGCAAGAACACCTGTTTAGCTAAACCACAGAAGGCGTGAAACAAAAGCCTGGAAAGGTAGGTCGGAGCCAGCTTGTGACTAGCTTTAAATGCCAAACTGAGTTTATATTTGACCCTAGAGGTAATATGAATCAATATTTAACAAGCATTTATTAAGTTCTAACTTTGTGCCTCAAACACTACAGTTTATTGAACAAGGGAGTGACATGGACAGAGCTGCATTAAAGGAAAATCATTTTGGCGATTGTATGGAGAATAAATCGGAAGGAGGAGAAATTTGAGGGAGAGACCGATTAGGATTTCGAAATAGTCAAGGTGAAAGGTGAGGCGTGCTTAAATTAAGGCAATAATCGCAGGAGGAAAGAGAAGTTGAGACAACTGAAAAATGTGATGGAGGTAAAAATCTAAAGGACTTGGTAAGTGATGGGCTATGTAGGGTGAGGAAAATCAAGGAGTCAAGGACAATTCTCAGGTTACAAATCTGGGTAACTGGCAGAACAGTGGTGCCCTCAAAAGTAATAGAGAAATTCAGAAGAGGCATGGGCTCTGAGACAGATAATGAGTTCTGTTTTGGACGTGCTGCTTTGGGGACACCTGAAGGACTTCCATTCAGACCAATAAGTGGTTGGTAGTATGCTCAAGAGAAAAATTAGGATGGGAGTCTTCTGCATAAAGATAATTAAACCCACAAGAACTGATTAAGTCACAAAAAAAGAGAAAACAGAGTGAGAAAATGTGCCAGGGTGTAACTGTGGGGTAGAAACCATGGGTAGGGAGTACAATATGGATGAAGATTAATAAAAGGAGAGTGAGATAGACTAATCAGACTCATAGACGAGAACCAAAAGAGAAGCCTCAAAAATACCTGGAAAGGAGAGAGTATTCAGGAGGAAAGGGTGGTCCATAATGTCAAGAGCTACAACAAGGTCAAGAAGAATGAAGACTGGAGGCGGAGCCAAGATGGCAGCAGGAAAGCGGGGACTCAGGCTCTCCCCCAAATCCCTCCAAATACCTGTAAAACATGGCTCTGAGCAAATTGTAGAGCTATAGAACCCACAAAATAACAGAGGGAAGCAGGTCTCCAGCCCAAGACAACCTGGATGGTCGCTGAGAAGGGTCTATCACTCAGTACTGGGAGTGGAGTACAACCCAGCGTGGGCCATACCAGGACAGACCAGGTGCTCAGGAGATCAGGCAGAGCAGGCCACAGGGCCCCGAATCACTGAGCTGTAGTAGTTACCAGATTTCTCAACCCACAAACACCAAAGACAACTTAGCAGGTCAGCGGGAAAACTGCTGAATCAGAGGGAGAAAAAGGCGTGCTCCGGCCCCAGCCCCAGGGACGGTAGAGGTGGTTCAGCATGGTGGCTGCAGCAGCAGGAAGCTCCTGCAGCTGCTTCTAGAGCTCCAGCTGCGGTTGCTTCCAGCCCAGGCCTGGTGGTAGGAATCAAGTGGTGGATCAGAGCGGGAGTGCAGGGAGCACTTTGCTGGCATGGAGGCAGGGTTTTTTTGCTTTGCTCTGCTTGGATCTGGGTCGTGGTCCTGGTTGTCGGTTCTTGGGGGAGGAAGAGCGCTACTGTGGCAGAGTTTGCCATGTAGAAGGAGCTCTGAAAACAGTAGTGCAATGCCCTGAAGCTTGGGACAAAGTACTTGCCATTCTGAAGCCAGTCATACCCTGACAAAACGCTCAAGGGTCAAGTAGTTGGCTGGGAACATGTCCAGGCAGTGCAAAAAAGGCCTCAGATTATTGAATCTTTTTTTGGTGACAAAGAAGATCAAAACATATAGCCAGAAGAAGTCAACAAAGTTAAAGAGCCCACATGAATAGCCTCCAAGAAAAATATGAATTGGTCTCAGGCCATGGAAGAGCTCAAAAAGGATTTGGAAAGGCAAGTGAGTAAGAGAAGTAAAGGAAAAATTGAGAAGAGAAATGAGTGTGATGTAAGAAAATCATGAAAAAAAGTCAATGACTCATAAAGGAGACCCAAAAAATACTGAAGAAGAAACGCCTGAAAAAATAGACTAACCCAAATGGCAAAGGAACTCCAAAAAGCCAATGAGGAGAAGAATGCCTTAAAAGGCAGAATTAGCCAAATGGAAAAGGAGGTCCAAAATACCACTGAAGAAAATACTACCTTAAAAATTAAGGTGGGTTAAGTGGAAGCTAGTGACTTTATGAGAAATCAAGAAATTATAAAACAGTACCAAAAGAATTAAAAAATGGAAGACAATGTGAAATATCTCATTGGAAAAACCACTGACCTGGAGAATAGATTCAGGAGAGATAACTTAAAAATTATTGGACTACCTGAAAGCTATGATCAAAAAAAGAGCCTAGACATCATTTTTCAAGGAATTATCAAGGAAAACTGCCCTAAAATTCTAGAACCAGAGGGTAAAATAGAAATTGAAAGAATCCACCAATAGCCTCTTGAAAAAGATCCCAAAACTCCTAGGAATACTATAGCCAAATTCCAGAGTTCCCAGGTCAAGGAGAAAATATTGCAAGCAGCCAGAAAGAAACAATTTGAGTATTGTGGAAACACAATCAGGATAACACAAGATCTAGCAGCTTCTACATTAAGACATCAAAGGCCTTGGAATGTGATATTCCAGAGGTCAAAGGAGCTAGGATTAAAACCAGGAATCACCTACCTAGCAAAAATGAGTATAACGCTCCAGGACAAAATATGGATTTTCAATAAAATAGAGGATTTCCAAGCATTCTTGAAAAAGAAAAGGCCAGAGCTGAATAGAAAATTTGACTTTCAAACACAAGAATCAAGAGAAGCATGAATAAGTAAATAGGAAAGAGAAATCATAAGAGACTTACTAAAGTTGAACATTCCTACAAGAAAAGATGATACTTGTAACTCATGTAACTTTTCTAAGTATAAGGGTAGTTGAAGGGAATATACATGTATATGTAGATAAAGGGAACAGGATGAGTTGAATATGAAGGGATTATATCTAAAAATAAATAAATAAATACAATTAAGGGGTGAGAGAGAAATATATTGGGAGAAGGAGAAAAGGAGACATAGAATGGGATAAATTATCTCACATAAAAGTGACAAGGAAAAGCAGTTCTATTGGAAGGGAAGAGGGGGAGGGGAAAGGGAATGAATGAATCTTGCTGTCATCAGACTTGACTTAAGGAGGGAATAACATACACACTCAATTGGGTATCTTACCCTATAGGAAAGTAGTGGGGGGAGGGGATAAGAGAGGGATGATAGAAGGGAGGGCAGAGCGGGGAAGGAGGTAATCAAAAGCAAACACTTTTGAAAAGGGCCAGGGTCGAGGGGATAAAATTGAATAAAGGGGGACAGGATAGGATGGTCGGAGATATAGTTGGTCTTTCACAACATGACTGTCATGGAAGTGTTTTGCATAATGATACATGTGTGGCCTATGTTGAATTGCTTACCTTCTCAAGGAGGGTGGGTGGGGAGGGAAGAAGGGAGAAAATTTGGAACACAAAGTTCCAAAAACAAATGCTCAAAAAAGGTTGTGTTTTTTTTTTTTTACATGCAACTGGGAAATAAGATATACAAGCAATGGGGTATAGAAATCTATCTTGCCTTACAAGAAAGTAAGCGGAAAGGAGATGGGTGGGGAGAGTGGGGTGACAGAAGGAAGACTGGGGAAAAGGGCAACCAGAATATATGCCATCTTGGAGTGGAGGGAGGGGAGAAATGGGGAGAAAATTTGTAACTCGAAATCTAGTGGAAATCAATGTTGAAAACTAAAAAATATTAAATAAAGAAATAGAAAGAGGAAAAAAGGAATGAGGACTGAGAAAAAACCATCAGATTTGGCAATTAAAATCACTAAAAATTTGAAGAGAGTAGTTTCACTTGAATGACAAGTTCATAAACCAGATTGCAAAGGGTTGAAAACAGAATGAGAACAGACAAAGAGGAAGCAATGAGAGCATAAAACCTCCTTTAGGAAATTCACTGTGAGCTCCAGGAGAAATTGATGTGATATGATATAATATGATAGAATAGAATAGAATAGAATAGAATAGAATAGAATAGAATAGAATAGAATAGAATAGAATAGAATAGAATAGAATAGAATAGAATGTCTTGAGTGGATGGTTGGGTCAAATGAAACAGAAAGGAAGTTACCAGTAGATATAGATTAAAGATTAGTAGCAGGGAAAGTTTGTGAAGGAAAGAAATGAAAAATCTTGTCTTTATCAGCATGACCTTTAAATTCAAATGAAGTAGTGGGGTATAGTGGGTACAATGCTAAGCTCAGGGGTTAATTCCTCCTATGTAACAAGAGCTATACAAAGCTGTGGAGCAGAAAGAAAAAATAAATTCCTGCTCTTAAGGACCTTACATTCTAATGGGGAGACAGTATGTGTATATGTGTATGTGTGTTTGTGTGTATACATATGTATATATACATATACATACATATTTGCAGGTATATGTATATTGTACACCTATATATACACATATATGTATGCATGTACATGTGTATATACACATACACATGTGTGTATATGTATGTATTGCAGGTATATGTGTACACCTACATAAATATACATATAAAAGAAATTGTTGTTTTGATTGTCCTTCATTTTCAAAGAGGCACATGACATCAGGTAAATGATGACATAACTTCCGGTTGACTTGGATTTGAGTGAGGGAGGGCTATGCAAGGTCACTAACTTCACTTCTTCCTCCAGAGCCATCTGGGTCCAGTGACCAGATATTCATCAAGATGACTGGAGATGACCCAGGAAGCAATGGAAGATGCTGGCCCTTTTAGGCTAAGGACACAGAAGGTAACCTTGGAAGGGAAAGGCATTATTATAAGCTGGGAGGACAAGGAAAGGCCTCCTGCAGAAAATCTCATTTGAGCTGAGACCTGAAGGAATCCAGGGAAATCAAGTAGAAGTGAGGAGGGAGAGCATTCTAGACATGGGGAATAGAAACTGCAAAGGCACATAAATAGGAGATCAGACATTTTATGTGAAGAACAGCAAATTGGCCAATATGCCTGAACTATAGAGCATGTGGAGGGTTATAAAGGACTAGAAAGTGGGAAGAGGTGTCCCCCTCAAAAGCAGTTTGTATTTGTTCCTAAAGGTAATAGGGAACCACTGGAGTTTATTGAATAAGGTAAGGGACATGGTCAGACCTATGACAGACCTCTCTTTCGGTTCTCCCTTACATGTCTCATTACTCCATTTCAGTCTCCATTTATTGATCATCATTCATATTGCACCCCCTATATTTTCTTATTTCTCTCTTTGTGATCTAATCAGTTTTTTGTAGGTTTAACCATTATCTCTATGCAAAATCACTTTGGTAGCTGTGGGAGGGACAGCTTGAAATGTGTAAAGTCTTGAGGCAAGGAGACTAATTAGACGGTTATTGTAACAGTCCAGGGGAGAGGTGATGAGGGCTCGAACTGAGAACTGGAGGTAGAGGGATATGCACAAAAGACTTTGAAAAGGCAAAAATGACAAGATTTGACGAATGAAAGGATGGATGGAGTAAGACTGAGGAGACGAGGATGACGTGCTAGTTGTGAACCTTCCTAATTGGGAGGATGGTGGTTCTCTCGTTAGTAACAAGGAGGTTCAGGATAGGGTGGGGTTGGGGTAAAAGATAATAAAAGTAATGATTTCTGCTTCAGATATGTTGAGTTTGAGATACCTACAGGGCATCCCGTTTGAAATGTCCAGTGGAGGGGTGGGAGGGAGCAGCAGCTGAGTGGCACAGCAGATAGTGCACTGGCCCTGGAGTTAGGAGCACTTGAGTTCAAATGTAGCCCCAGGAACTTACTAGCTGTATGACCCTGGGCAATTCACTTTATTCCGATTGCCTCAAAAAAGAAGAAGAAAAGAAATGTCCAATGGGACTGAGTAGAGGAGAGAGACTGGGGAAATAAGAAGGGACTAATCAGGACTGACCTGGGTTTAAATCCTTGTTTTAACAATTCTACTAGCAGCTGCTGTGGGGATGTAAAACCAACGACAACCAGCTCAGAGAACGCTGCAAGCCCAGGTTCTTTTGATCTGCTTTACTAAGGAAAGCAACATTAAGGGGTTAACAATCTTACTTTAATCCAGTATACAGATATCATTCACTCAGCTCAGGGGAAAAAGCCAGCACCCTGAGCTTCAGAGCAAATACACACAAATTTACAAACATCAACAGACCTTGTCTGATTCAAATCTTAATGCATAGTTACCAGAGTTTAACAAAGTCTGAACATCTGGGTTTACAAGCTGGAGGGCTCTTAACTACAGCTGCCCAGAGTCTTCACATCAGCTCACTGCCAAGAGTGAGAGCTCTAAGCAAATAGCTCTGTCTTCCCTTTTAGTGCACTCTTTAGCCATCATCAAACATTAGATGAGTGACCAGAACTTAAGCTCTTTCTATTTGCCCTGGTCTTAGCACCTCCCTTCATTGGCCCCACGTGGAGCCCCACCTTAGTTACCAATTCACACCACATAGGTTTAGCACCTAACAGATAGGGGTTTGGGCCTGTGGCTTAGCACCTAATAAGACTCAATCAAAGACACTGAATTAATCAAAGGAAACAAAGGCCACACTCTTCAAGGGCACTTGGTTGAATAAGTGCTAAGAGCCCATCTTGATCTCCAATACACTCCACCCCTTTCCGGGTTCCATGGCCTAACAAAAATCTAAATTAAATGGCCATGGATCCTGGAACAAATAGAAGCAGTATTCAACATAGAAACCTTGCTATATTCTCAAACCACACTCCAGATGAGCTCAGTCCTACCTCCTCCATTCTTTTCTCTATTCCTGTTGCCCTATATACAAAAATTCCTAGTCATTCTGCATATGGTATAAGCATAGGCTAGGGAAGATGTATTCCTTAGTAACAAAAAGTGCTTGGCAAAAAAAGCAGCTATTTGATAAATATTTATTAATTAATTCATCAATATATAGGATTTTTCACAGAAATCTTCAGGACCCCCAAAACTGTTTATCAGCCAGTTCAATTCTCACTAACCTCTTTTTTCTACATCCATTATCTTATTAGTATATTAGGTTAATTTATAGTAATAATACTTTGCAACAAGTACAGCATTTAGGCTGTTAGGTATGATTTCCATATTTACTTAAAACCTTGCCCATGGTGAGACTACATTTAAGCTTAACCCAACTTTCAGGCAGTAGGCCTGCACTAATCAGCAGGGCTGATTTAAATCAATATGTTGGCAACGTGATTTGTTAGACAGGACAAAGAAGAGAGTCAGTAGAAGAAATGTTCCTTCGTTCATGTGCACACTTGAGCTCTCTTCCTACCTAGATGATGGAGTGGATAGAGCACAGGATCTCAAGTCAGAAAGGTCTAAGTTCAGATCTAGCCTTAGATGCTTATTAGCTGTGTGGCCTTGGGCAAGTCATTTTATTTCCACTTGCCCCAGTTTCCTCACCTGTAAAATGTGTTGTTATTCGGTCATTTTTCAGCCACGTCCAACTTTTCATGGGGTTTTCTTGGCAAAGATACTGGAGTGGTTTGCCATTTCCTTCTCCAGCTTATTTTACAGATGAGGAAATTGAGGCAAAGAAAGTTAAATGACTTGCCCAGGGTCACATAGCTAGTAAGTGTCTGAGGTCACATTTGAACTCAGGAAAATGAGTCTTCCAGGGACTCCAGGCCCAGCATTCTGTGCACTATGGTGCCACCTACCTGCCCTAACCTATAAAATAGGGACAATAACATCTACCCCTCAGGTTTATTTTGAAGATAAAATGAGATTGTGTTTGTAGAGTACTTTGAGAAGTTTAAAGCATTATGCTATTATTATATATCATTATCCTTATGTTGCTATATGTTATCCTTATATCATTATTATCCTTATATATTATATTATTATTATATATTATTATCCATATTTATTATTATTACCTCAATTTCTTCATTTCTGAACTAAAGCAGCATAGTATAGAGGAAAGAATACTTAAGGTAAAGTCAAGGGTTCAAATGTTGCTTGTGCACCTTTCTGACCTGTGTGATGTTGGACAAAGTATTTAATCTCTCTCTGGGCTTCGGTGGTCTCATCCGACAAATGAAAAAGGTGTCAGGACCCCTTTAAACTCTTAAAAATTATTAAAGACTCCAAAGAGCTTTTTTTTAATGTGGATTATAGACATTCATATTGACTATGTTAGAAATTAAAATATTTTAGCATTATTATGGAAAGGTTTGGACTTTTGGGACCTCCTAAAAGGGTCTCAGGGACCCCCAGGCATCCCCAGACCATACTGTGAGGAGCTCTGGACTAGATAGATAATCTCTGAGGCTCTTTGCAACTTCAGATCTATAATCCTATAAAATAATAAAAAATAATAATAATAATACCTGCTGTAGAAGCAATTTGGCTTTGAAGATCTTTCCCACCCATTAATAGGCCATGTGACCTGCTTACATCACAGGAAGCCTAAGTGTGGTGGAAGGAGCTTCCAGAGAGAGAGAGAGAGAGAGAGAGAGAGAGAGAGAGAGAGAGAGAGAGAGAGAGAAAGAGAGAGAGAGAGAGAGAAAAGCAACACACGTAGTTATAGCTGCTAATAGCCATGGTGATAAAGCTGAACAGACTGATTTAGTTGTACTGTTTTAGTTTGTTTTTGGGAAGACCAGAACCACATAGGCATTTTGACAATTATCATCTACATTGTTATTATTGCCTTACTGATACCTGTTCTTCCTACACCTGAGGCATCATGATACAGTAAACAGAGAGATGACCTCCAACCTAGGAAAGCCTGAGTTCACGTTTCTGCCTCTGACACATACTGGTGGTGCTCCCTTCCAGGACTTCTTTACTTTTTTTCACTTGCAACCTCTTTTCATGTTTTCACAACGTTCCTTGGTGCCGTGTGGCCCGAGGGCATGCCCAGTGCAAACAAAGTGTGCTTGCTTTATGTTCAGAACGCAGGCTGCAGGGAAGTTGTGCAATGCACCTCAGGCAAGCGCTACCCGGAACGCCTCAGGTTCATTACGCATTTGCTTTTTAATTAATTTTTGGTCGTTGTGCACACAAAAACCTTTTACTGTCACCAATTTTTCACGACCCCGTACAAGACCACAACCCACAGTTTAAGAAGCACTGCTTAGGCAACTCATCTAACCTTTCAGTGAGAGACTGTGAGCTCGCTGAGAACAGTGACTGTTAATTGCCTTCTTTGCATCCCTCATGCTTTGTATAGAGCCTTGCACATAATTAATATTTAATAAGTACTTGTTGACTCAATGTTACAAAAATTATTCTAATATGAGAAGTTGCAAAGAAGATGCCAATCTGCCTGCAGAGAGTTTCTTTACCCTGAAGTTCCTTATACAGACAAAATTACAGCTCTAGTCCCTATTCTTGGGCCTGCCTACATCAGATGACTAAAGGGAATATTGATTACATAGATGTGGAGACTTTGATAAGTTAACTGTAAGATTCAGATGGAAAATTATTATTATTAGTCCAACCTACTTAACCGCTCTATGCTCTGGCTTTTAAAGCCGAGCCTAAACATAAATGTAAGGAAATCAATGAAAATTCAATTCCAGTCTATTCAATGAACATTTATTAAATGTCTACGGTGTGCCAAGCACTGTGGTAGGTGAGAAATACAATGATAGAAATTAAAATTGAAAATGTGCTTTTCAGCATTGCTCATGTTATGTTTTCACTGCAGCTGGCATCATACTCAGATCCACCACAATACTATGACATGTAGGAAGGACTAATATTTTAAAAAATAAATACTTTTGGATGGAATTTCAAATCCATTTTCAAGACTGATTGTTTTTTGCTACCTTTCCTACAATAAAAACAACTCCTAAGGGAATCATAGGAACTGGTATCTGAAATCCCGTATTAGGGAGATTCCTCTTTCCCTTATTGCCCTTCAAGGCCATGAACCCTGATTACCTCCTCCTCCTAGTTAAAAGTCATTTTCAGTCCCTTGGTAGACTTTTCCTTGGTAAAAGAAGGAAGAAGGGTCTTAGGTGATGTCCCAGACTTGGTTCCTACTCTATTGAAGAAAATATGGAAGGAGGAAAAACAAGTAAATAAATCTAGAGGAAGGAACTCACACAAAGAGGTTATCATGCAGGACGTTCTCTTCATTATTTGAGGAAATCCTCGCCCAGCTGACTTTTAGCTTTATTGGAATGTTCTCTTTATTTATACAAAGCTTCCCATAAGAAACAAATATGTGAACATATGTATACAATGTCTGGCATATAATAGGCGATTAAAAGTGATTGCTGATGAATATAAATAGACATATATGTATATTTACAAAGTAATACGTGTATGGTGGGTTAGTCGTAGATTTGTTTGTTTTTTAGTAATTGCAAATAATTTAAAGAGTATACAACAATCCAGGTACAGCAGTTAAAAAAAATATTCTCACAAAGGGAAAATCCCAAATGGAAAAACATTCTCTGCTGTCATGTATGCCCTGAGGTGAGTGAAATAGACAAAAACAGACACTCAGTATATTTTAAGAACTATACCTATAGTTTCAACAAAACTCAAGCAAACAAGGAAATAAACATTGGAATGGAAAAATCCCAGCTGTGGTGGGGCAGAGATCGTAAGCAAGAAGCTCTTATTTAACAGATGGATTTTCTTTAAAATCAAAGTGGGGGGAGGGACACACCATATACCATAATTCTGAAGCATTCTTAAGTAAAAAGCTATGATTTCTGTGGAAAACACAGGCCTAATGTGGTCTCCATAGTCTAGCACCTTCCTTAGCAATAGGTAATTAGAGGTCATGAAGGGGAAAAAAATTTTTGGTCGAGTCTTTAGGAGGTGAAGTTAATAAGCTTTAGGTCTTTCTGAGCATACATCATGTATATTACTGAAGTTTTAGTTCTCTTGTGTTGGAAAGAAACTTTGTAGGTGTTAAACTATTGAACTAATAGTGTTTAGATAAATTACTCATAGCCTCAGAATTTTGGCATCTCTTTTTCATCATCAATACCCTCTCTATCACAGCTCACTGTTGTTAAACCTTCCATTTTGAAATTTTCTGTGACCCACATAGGAATACATTTCTTGCTTGGAGCTTCTTAATATGAAACCACAATCAACATTCACTAAAAATGTGTTTCAACTAAGTAGTAGAAAAATAGAGTTCAACTGGCATCTGCTTCAGAGATGTGTGTTATAGGGTGAGGGGGTGAGGATGTAGAGACAGAGATATAAAGAAGGGGAGGAGATAGGTTAGACTGTGTCCCATCCCCTCTGATATGTATTCATTATTATCTCTTTGTGTCCCTAATCCTGCTCTTCGAATCATGTCTAGAATGAAAATTTTTTTTTTACAAATTTATCCTTTTGGAAAATTATAGTTTATTCCCCACACCAATCTGTCCTCCTCCATTCAGCCACTAAAAAACGATTTTCCTAAAGCACAGGTCTGATTATGTCACACGTGGACACACACACACACACACACACACACACACACACACACACATGTGCTTCTCTCTCTCTCTCTCTCTCTCTCTCTGTCTCTCTGTCTCTCTCTCTCTCCTCTCTTTCTCAAACTCCAGTGACTTCTTATTGCCCAAGGACAAATACAAAATAATCTTTTTGGTATTCAAAAGCCTTCACAATCTATTCTCTCTTATCTAATACAGTAGTACTGGATTCCTGGCTGTTCCTTGAACAAGACACTCCATCTCTCTGCTCGGGACTATCTTGCATGCCTGGAATTCGATCTCTCCTTCACACAGACTACTAACCTCCCTGACTTCCTTTAAGTACAAACTAAAATCCCACTTTTTGCAACTGGGATGGTAGAGTCAATGCCGTCTACCTTTCAGTAAACCCACAAAGTTCTACCTTAGTTATGACTCTGGATTGCTCTATTCCAGTCTGTTATAGAACAGTTAACTAATAAAAAATTGTTCTGGAATATATCAAGTATACTAGTTTCTAGGCTTTTATGCTGGTTTAAAAACAAATATGAAACTTTTGTTGTATTCTGTTATGTTTTGGATAAGTCAAACAGAATGAGCAGGGCATTCCAGACTTTAAAACATAGCCAAGTTGTAGTAACTGCTCATATTTCCACAAGAATAGTCATTTTGAGAAAGATTCCCTTTGCCTGTTATAGATTAAAATTGCCTTTACCATATGTGCTTCCTAGAGCGCATATTGCCCAGCAGTACAGGTGTATGGGGGAAACTGCCAGATTTCAGGACCAAGGTCTGATTAATTACTCAAACTTTGAATTTCTGTTCTTTCTTCTATTATTTCTAACCTCAAACTCTAACCTTAATGCTGAAGGGTGCGTGTGTGTGTGCATGTGTGTGTGTGTGTGTGTGTGTGTGTGTGTGTGTGTGTGTGTGTGTGTTTGTGTGAGGGTGTGGGAAAAGGAAGGCATCCCAGAATCCAACTCTGCTTTCAATTGGTCAGCCCATACCCCTACTGCTCTCTTTCCTCCCTGGTAAACTCAAAGCTTTTGAACAGAACTTAAAATTCTGAGGGCTTTCCTGCCTTCCCTAACTGGCTCTAATATGCAGCCTCACATTCTTACTTGAACAAGCAGGGACACCCCACTGGCCTATATATCAAAATCATATCCCTGTTTAAGAAAATCTTGCTAATACAAGTATAGTTGTTAGTTTCAGTTGTGTTGGACTATCCATGACTCCAATTGGGGTTTTCTTTGCAAAGATACTGGAGTTGTTTGCCATTTCCTTCTCCAGTTCATTTTACAAATGAGGAAACTGAGGCAAACAAGGTTAAGCGACTTGCCCAGGGTCATTCTGCTAGCAAGTATCTGAGGCCAGATTTCAGCTCAGGAAAGTTGTCTTCCTGATGCCAGGCCTGGCACTATCCACTATGTCACCAAGCCACCAATACAAGCAGAATATCCAGAAGGAGGAAGGTGATAGTCCTACCACACTCTTCTCTAGTGAGACCACATTGGAAATTAATATGTTCACTTTTAATACAGGCAGCAACCACGATGTCACCATTTGGGCCTCTAGATCATGCAAAAAGGGCATCAGTTCAAGGAACAAGGAATGTTTAGCCTGCTAAAGAGATTTAGGAGGGACAGGATGGCAGCTTTGAAGAGTTTGAAGGGCTATCAATAGAAAAAAAAAAAGATTAGACTTATTCAGCTTAGGGCAGAGTTAGTTAACAAGGAGGCTGATTTTAGCTCACCAAAATAAGAAATCTGAGAATGGAGCTTCTCTATTCTTTGCAGAGGTTCCACTATGAATATGGGACACTAAGTACAATTTGTTTTGCTGAACTGCATTTTTTTTCTTTTTCATTTCATTATTAGGGTTGGCTCTCTGTATGGAGAAAGAGGGATATATTGGGAAATGAACAAACACAGAGACATAATTTTTAAGGAGTAGCAACTCAATGAAGTGAATGTTTTATGGGAAATGAGCAGGACTTGATACTGCCTTTGATTTGGGTGGTGCAAATGACCAAAGACCAAAAGATGAGTCCAGAATAGAAGGATTAGGGAAGAAATAAAAGCCCATAGTATGAAGCTGGTGAAGACAGGGGGAAGAAGCACTGATCTGAATTCCAAGAACCCGAATTCATATTCTCACTCCTGTTGCTGTGTGACCTTGGACAAGTTTGCAATTTATTAGCTGCATGACTTCTTTCTAATTTTTTTTTCTTTTTTATAATGAACTTAGCAATCATCAACAAATGCAAACATTCCAATATACAAAAAGAGAAGAAGAAAGAGAATTGATGAGAAACTGCACTTTCTTAAGAGAAACAAATTATGTGTATCTGTGTTTTTATAAATGTACTAGGAAGCTCAGTTTTCTCATCTGTAAGATGGGAATAATATTGATGCTACACACATCAAAGGGATATCATGAGGAAAGTGTTTTGTAAACCTCAAGATTATATTTAAATATGGATTATGTACTTAATTCAACAAACATTTATGAAGTGGCTTCGAGAATTGTGTACTAGATTTTCAGGCAGGTATCAGGATGAAACTAAATTCGATTTCCGTATGTTAATCACTGATTGTTCCCAGTGCACTATTCTAGAAGAGTAGAGAAGACAGAAGGTTTAAATAAGACCAATGCCTGATCTTAGAAGTTTACTGCCCAAGAGAGGGATATATTCACAAAGTAACAAAATCTTGACATTAAAGAGAACCTAAGAGACCAACTAGTCCAAATCACATCTAAGATGGATATATTAAATATAAATAGATAATAAATACAAACATAATCATATTTATATATAATAAATATAAATATAAACATAAATAAATAATATACTTGACACATGGTTTTTGTTTAAAGACTTTAGGAGGTTTAACCATTATATAAAACAAATTTGGAACTATACTCAGAAGTTCAGTAAACTGCATATATTCTTTGACCCAATGTTAGTAATATTGTGAATATGTGCCCAAGAAGATCAAGGAGAGAGAAAAGGATTCATATTTACAAGAATACTGTATAGCAGCACTTTTTGTTGTGGCAAAGAACTCGAAACAAATAGGTGCCTATCCATTGGGGAGTGGGTAGACAAATGCAGCACATGAATGTAATAGCATAGCGTTGCACCAAAAGAAATTATGAACATGACATATTCTCAGAAATATGGAAAGATTTTTAAGAACATAAAAGAAAATAAACCAAATCAGGAGAATAATTTATACAATGTCCATGATAATAACATGAGAGGAAACAATTTAAACTCCCAGAACTCTGACCCAAGCAGAAACCAATCACGATATCACAAGACTGATAATGAAACACACTTGTCACCTTGGCAGAGAAATAATGAACCAGAAGTACATAAGGAGACATACGTTCTCAGACACGACCAAATCAGATTGCTTTGCCTAAGTGTAAAAATTTGATATGAGAGTGCTTCCGTTTGGGAAGTGGGGTGAGGAAAAGTAAGTTAATGCGTAATGATATAAATGAAGAAAAGAGCATCAATTAAATGTTTTTTAATTCACAGAAGAAAACAAAAAAAGTACAAAAGGAAAAAAAAGGGTGATTTTGTTATTGCCTTGTAAAACTAACACACTGTTTCTCTCTCCATACATGTATGTATATATACATACATTCAAACATATGCATAATATATGTATATATGTGTGTGTATGTATGCAATGGAGCCAATGGAGAAGGAGAAATTGAAGTTGCAAATGGTGACATCATTGTCCATTTATTCTGGATTCATCCTTTGGTCTCTGGTCATTTGCACCATCCATATCGAAGGCAACACCAAGTCCTGCTCATTTCCCCACAAAAGATAATGCATAATCCATATGATTGAAGTTGCATGTGTGTGTATACAATGGAGCCAATGGAGAGAAAGAGATTGCAGTTGCGTAAGAGAGATAAGCAGAGCAAGGTCCTAGAAGAATCAGGAGGTAATGTCACCACAATAATAACATCTTGTATTTGTACAGCAATTTTAACTTAAAACCAATCAATCAGCAAGTTTGTAATAAGCCTACTGAATTGGGAGATCAAGGGAATTCCACAGACATAGAATCACAGCATGTCAGAGCTAGAAGACCGGGTACATGGGAGGATGCCTAGAGCCTATAGAGTGCCATATATGAGGAAGTTTGGGGGAGCCTGGAGCCCTAGAGAATTTGTGAGAGTGATTCAGAGACCATTTGTAGGAGGAAAGAGGAAGTCAAGAATATGAGATTAAAAAGCATGACTCTCTGCACAGGAGACTGAGGGAGTGAAACACTCAGAACATGTTTAGGCTGAGAGAATAAGCATGAGTTAAGGCTGGAGGAGGCATTAACTCTATGTTCTTATAATTTTATATGATCTTACAGTTAAATTTTATAGGCACAAGAATTAAGTTGTGTATCTACGTCAACTGTATAAGTACAAAAGGAGAGAAGATTTGGTTGGCAGTCGGACACAGTGAAAAAAACCCAGAGAGTTTTGGTTAATCACAAACTAAACAGGAGACCAACAATTGTATTGAGTATTCTTTTTAAAAAGCTAGATTGTATTAATAGAAACATAATATCCAGAAACTTGGGTAGCTAAAATATTACCACTGTATTATTTGTCCCAAGAGACAGCCTAGAGTGCTTGAATGCAGGAAGTTCATTTTCCCCCTGAGCTTTCCCTAGGCCTCTACAATTCACGCTGAGGCCTGGGTAGGGAAGAGGGGAAAAGGGAATGGGGAAAAGAAGGCAGGCAGCAGAGGCTGGACCACCCAACCTATTTCATGCCTGGTAACTCTAAGAACATGTCACCTCCACTCATCTGCATGAGAAATCAAGGCCACAGAACTACCCATTTGGAAGGAAACCTGTAGCAATGAACCAGTTTTCATGAATGTTCCCTAGGGAGTCAGAGATGGGTGTACCAAAATGGTTTCCTCTCTGC
>CM053624.1:160986782-161001854 GCA_028646595.1 Phalanger gymnotis
GCAGAGAGGAAACCATTTTGGTACACCCATCTCTGACTCCCTAGGGAACATTCATGAAAACTGGTTCATTGCTACAGGTTTCCTTCCAAATGGGTAGTTCTGTGGCCTTGATTTCTCATGCAGATGAGTGGAGGTGACATGTTCTTAGAGTTACCAGGCATGAAATAGGTTGGGTGGTCCAGCCTCTGCTGCCTGCCTTGTTTTCTCCATTTTCTTTGTCCCTCTTCCCTACCCAGGCCTCAGCGTGAACTGTAGAGGCCTAGGGAAAGCTCAGGGGGAAAAGGAACTGCCTGCACTCAAGCACTCTAGGCTCTTGGGCCAGACTGGAAGCAGGGGACCAAGGCACGGTGGTCTTGAACCCTACTCTCTCTGGAGTTCACTTAACTCCAAAGGGGAAAAAGTCAGCAGGGGGAGGGCATTTCAAAATGCACTGAAACCAAATCTCACATGTCTCTTTTAGAAATCCCATTCACACTCGACATACTGGAAAAGGCTCTGCCTGGAGATGTTTAAGACCATGGAGGGAGGGGAGGGAGTTTCCAGGCTGGTGTGGTATTAGAGGGTCCAGAGTTTCAAGGCCATTTCTGGTTGGTTTTGGACAGGATCCTTTAGAGTCTGGATGTGAAGGGGAAATAGCCTAACATCTTGGGAGCCATTTTCACACTGTCAGAACCCAATGTGCTTTCTTCTGATGACACCTACTACTGAGCAAGGAAGCAGGAATTCATGGGCTGGGACTCTGTGGGGCTAAGCAAAGATTCCTGTAATAACCATCAATCCAAATCATAGAAGAGAACCTAAGTTAGAAAGGTTTCCAAGGTCATTGGTCCAACTCAGAAATATTTTATCCCTTTGAGGGGTGGGAAGGGCAGGGCTCCCTTGACAGTTCTACCCTTCCATTTGAATGCCAGGAATCCCTTATTACCAATAGCCTCATTAATGAAGAGGGATTGGCTGAGTGTGTGTGTGTGTGTGTGTGTGTGTGTGTGTGTGTGTGGATGCACACAGGCCTGTTCTGTATCCCAGGGTATGTAGTATGTTTCTTTTCCTCTGGCTTCCCTGCCCCCTTCCTCAACGCTGATAATCTGGAGAAGAATGTTCTGCCCAACACCTTGCTGTGCTCCTGGGCCCAGGCAGAGCCTTCACCACATTGAGGGCACTTTTGGTGCCTCAGTGACACAATTGGAGGGTCTCCACCTCCACTTTTTTTCTTTCTTGCTCAAATAGGCAAAAAACAAGGAGATCCTGAAAATTGGAGCAAAGTTAACCTTCTCTACCTGACCATCCACCCACCTCCCCCCAAACCAGACCTCCCAGGCTGCCCACCATTCTTCCTTCTTTTTCCTTCCCATGAGTCTGTTCTTTGCTGAGCTGGTTGGAGGCATCTGGATGGTACACTAAGACTTTTTGTTCCACTTTCCCCTTCCCAACCTGAGCTGAGGCCATAGCACCCTCTGCTGTCAATTTAGGGAAGCCAGGACCTAGCTTCTAGAATACTGTGGGAGACTTATCTGTTCTATCCCAATGGCCTTTTCCCAAGTTTGATATTGGGTGTTCTATGCTCTATAGCCTGGGGTGCTCCATTCCCAGGAAAGGACAGTCCTCTTATCCCTGCAGGAATTGTGTATTCACTGCACCCTCCTCCCTTCTCCTGGCCTGGCTCCATCCTTATTCTCTACTGATGTGGGCTGCCCTCTTCACTATTCTTCCCAAATGGTATATGGAGAATCTCATCTTTGCTCTTCTCTCCCCATATCTCTCTCACTTTCTCTCTCCTTTCCACAGTTTGTTTTCTTCCTCTTTATAGGAAGTGTGTTTTCTTTCTGGTGTCTGTGTTTTCATTCTTTCTCTGTCCTGTCTATGTCCGATAGCAGAAGCAGCCTCTCCTAAGGGACACGATGTACATAGGCACTGGAGTAGAGCCTTAAGAAAGGGAGCGACCAGATACCTCTAAATAATGAATATGAACAGCTTTAAGAGAGTCAGAAGCCACTAGCAGACTGCGACAAATTTACAAGCCAAGAGAGTTTTCAGGGTCAACAGGATGAATTCCTAGGCTGGGAGAGCACCCAGTGTGCTGAGCTGCACCAAACCACACCAAAGCTGAAGCAGCTGCAGAAATCAGCCAGCAATCCAGGCTGGGAGAATGCTGGTCTAGCGAAACTGGTAGTGATCCCCAGGCTTCCCAGCCCAGGATTGGAATCTGCCAGAGCTACAGGAGGAAGCAGCACAGCACCTGAGGCTGTGAGAACAACTACTCCAGAGGCTTGCAACCAACAGTCTAAAGGTTTGAAACGGACCTTCTTGAACTTCAGGGAGTCATAATGGCCAGGTAAAATGGTTCTCATCCCTCCTACACTCCCTCCCTAACCCAGATCATACTCCTTTGGGAGAAACTGTGAAATAGAAGAGCCAGAAGGGGGGCTTCAATATCCTTTTAGATTGAGAAGTTGGGGACAGGGCCCATATCGTGGTGGTGGAAGGAGAATAGTGTAGGAAGAGAGGTATTCCAGCAGGCTTCACCTCTGCAGAACAGTGGGAGTTCCCGAGCCTCAGGAAGGCAAAGCCAGCAATAGTCAATACCAGGACCCCAGACCTGCCTTTGCAAAGCAAAGGGAAGTGGCAGACATCAGCCATCAGCACAGAAAAATGCTGTACCACAGCACTAAGGGAAGAGGAGACTTCCAGCAGTCAAAACACCCTTCCCCCACACCTCACAAAGCCAATAACTACACCCATAATTCCCAGAACAAGAAGCCTGGGACAGAGCCCCCTGAACCCCAGAAGCAGAAATCCACTTTAAAGCTGGGAAAAAGTTAACCAACATGAAGAACTCTAGGAAACTGAGGACTATTGATTCTTTTTGTGGAGACAAGGAAGATCAAAATACCAATTTGGAAGAGGATAGCATGAATACTAGACCCATATCTGAAACCTCAAAAGGGGATGTGAACTGGTCTCAACCCCAAAATGCATTCCTGGAAGAGCTGAAGGATGATTTTAAAAATCAAATTGGAGAGGTAAAAGAAAAAATGGAAAAAAAATTCGCTGATGAAAACAGAATTTGAAAGAGTAAAATTGGCGAAATGACTAAGGAGATTCAGAATCTATTTAGAGAAAATGATGCCCTGAAAAGTAAAATGAACCAAATGGAAAAGGAGGCCCATTAGCAAAATGAAGACAACTCATTAAAAATTAGAATTGAGCAAGTAGAAGCTAATGAGTCTATGAGGCATCAAGAGTCAGTCAAACAAAATCTAAAGAATGAAAAAAAATAGAAGAAAACGTGAAATATCTAATTGGAAAAACAACTGACCTGGAAAATAGATTCAGGAGAGAAAATCTTAGAATTATTGGTCTACTGGAATGCCATCATTTAAAAAAAAGAGCCTGGACAGTATCTTCCAAGAAAATGTCAAGGACTACTGCCCCGAGGTGCCAGAACCAGAACACAAAATAGTCATCGAAAGAATCCACCGATCACCCCCTGAAAGAGATCCCAGATTGAAAACCCCAAGAAATATTATAGTCAAATTCCAGAATTATCAGGTCAAGGATAAAATACTGCAGGCATCCAGGATGAAACAATTCAAATATCATCCAACTACAGTCAGGATCACACAGGATCTTGCAGCATCTACATTAAATGACAGGAGAAATTGGAATATGATATTCTGTAAGGCAAAGGAGCTTGGACTACAACTAAGTGTCAAGTACCCAGCTAAATTGAGCATAATAATTGAGGCAAGGAGATGGACATTCAATGAAATAAGAGAATTTCAGATGAAAAGGCCAGAGCTCAATGGAAAATTTGATCTTCAAATACAAAACTCAAGAGAGATAAAAAGGTACACAGGGGGGGAAAAACCTTGTTAATCAATAAGGGCAAACTGTTTACATGCATATATAGGATTATATTGTTTTATATAAGTTATATATATATATGTATATGTCAATCTTGAGAACAATAAAATTATTATGACAATTGAAAGGGACACACATAGACTGTGGACGTCAATGGAAAACAACTGATATGATAAAAACATAATTAAGGGAAGTAAAGGGATGGATCTGGGAGAAGAGGTAAAAAGGTAGTAGAAAAAGGTCAATTACATCACATGAAGAGGCACAAAAACACAGTACAGTCGAGGGAAAGAAGGGAGGGAGAAGAGCTATATTTGAGTTTTACTCTGATCAGATTTGGTTCAAGAAGGGAATAACATACTCTGAGAAGTATAGAAATCAAACTTGTCCTACAGGCAGTAGGAGGGGTAAGGGGAAAGAAGGGAGAGTGGTCAGAAGGGATGGAAGAAGTAGCAAGGGGAAAAGGGTAAGATAAAGGAGGGAAATCAATAGAAAGCTTAAACTGAGGAAGGCGGCAGTCAAAAGCAAAACTCTTGTGAGGAGTGAAAGGGAGAGGGGAGAAATAAAAGCATAAGCAGGGGTAGAAATAAGATGGAGAAAAAGACACAGATAGTAATCATAACTGTGAATGTGAATTGGATGAACTCTCTCATAAAATGTAAGTGGATAGCAGAATGGATTAAAACCCATAATTCCACAATATGTCGTTTACAAGAAACATATTTGAAACAGGGGGATACACATAGGGTAAAGGTAAAAGGCTGAAGTAAAATATATTGTGCTTCATCTAAGAGAAAGAAAGCAGGGATTGCAATCCTAATTTCAGACAAAGCAAAAACAAAAGATAGATCTAATTAAAAGAGTTAAGGAAGGACATTATATCCTGCTGAAAGGCACCATAGAAAATGAAGCAATATCATTACTTAACACATATGTTCCAAGTGGTATAGTGTGCAAATTCTTAGAGGATAAGTTAAGGGAATTACAGAAGAAATAAATAGAAATACAATACTAGTGGGGGACCTCAGCTTCCCCCTCTCTGAACTTGATAAATTTAGCCTCAAAATAAATAAGAAAAAATTTAAGGAGGTGAATAGAATTTTAGAAAAGGTAAATATGATAGACCTCTGGAGAAAACTAAATGGGGATAAAAAGGAATACACTTTCTTCTTAGCAGTACATGGCACCTATTCAAAAGATGACCATGTACTAGGGCATAAAAACCTCTCGATCCAGTGCAGAAAGGCAGAAATAGTCAATGCATCCTTTTCAGACCGTAATGCAATAAAAATCATTTGTAATAAAGGACCATGGAAAAATGAACTAAAAATTAATAGGAGACTAAATAATCTAATCCTAAAGAAGGAGTAAGTCAAAGAACAAATTATAGAAAAAATTAATAATATCATTCAAGAGAATGATAATAATGAAACAACATATTAAAATTTATCATATGAAGCAAAAACTGTTCTTAGGGGAAGTTTTATATCTCTAAATTCTTACATGAATAAAATACATAAAAAGGAGATCAACAAATTGGGCATGCAACTGAAAAAAACTAGAAAAAGAACAAATTGAATTAATTTCCAATTAAATACCAAATTAGAAATACTGAAAACCAAAAGAGAGATAAATAAAATTGAAATCAGGAAAAACTATTGAACTAATAAATAAAACTAAGAACTGGTTTTATGAAAAAAACCAATAAAATTGATAAACCTTTGGTCAATTTGATTAAAAAAAGAAAGAAAACCAAATTACCAGTATCAAAAATGAAAAGGGTGAATTCACCTCCAATGAAGAGGAAATTAAAACATTAAGTAGGAATTATTTTGCCCAACTGTATACCCACAAATTTGCCAACCTTAGGGAAGCAGATAGATATTTACAAAAATATAAATTGCCCAGGCTAACAGAAGAAGAAGTAAAATACCTAAATAACCCTATCTCAGAAAAAGAAATTGAGCAAGCCATCAATGAACTCCCTAGGAAAAAATCTCCAGGACCAGATGGTTTTACATGTGAATTCTATCAAACATTTAAAGAACAATTAATTCCCATACTTTATAGACTATTTGGGAAAATAGGTGAAGAAGGAGTCCTACCAAATTCTTTTTATGACACAAATATGGTAGTAATACCCAAACCAGGAAGAGTCAAAACAGAGAAAAAAGAACTAGAGACCAATTTCCCTAATGGATATTGACGCAAAAACTTTAAATAAAATATTACCAAAAAGACTGCAGCAACTTATCACGAGAATAATACACTATGATCAGGTAAGATTTATTCCAGGAATGCAAGGCTGGTTCAATATTAGGAAAACTATCATCATATCAACAACAAAACTAGCAGAAACCATATAATTATCTCAATAGATGCAGAAAAAGCTTTTGACAAAATACAACATCCATTCCTATTAAAGGCACTAGAAAGCATAGGAATAAATGGAGTTTTCCTTAAAATTATAAGCAGCATCTACCTAAAACCATCAGCAAGCATTATATATAATGAGCATAAGCTAGATCCATTCCCAATAAGATTGGGGTGAAACAAAGATGTCCAGTATCACCCCTATTATTCAATTTGGTACTGGAAATGTTAGCTCTAGCAATAAGAAAAGAAAAAGCAATTGAAGGAATTAGAATAGGCAAAGAAGAAACTAAGTTATCACTCTTTGCAGATGATATGATTATTTACTTAGAGAATCCTAGAGAAACAAATAAAAAACTACTTGAAGTAAAAAAAAAAAACTTTAGCAAAGTTACAGGATATAAAATAATCCGACATAAATCCTCAGCATTCCTATACATTACTAACTAAGCCCAACAGCAAGAAACAGAAAGAGCAATTCCATTTAAAATTACTCTAGATACTATAAAATATTTGGGAGTCTACCTGCCAAAACAAACCCAGGGCCTATATGAATGAAATTACAAAACACTTTTCACACAAATAAAGTCAGATCTAAACAAATGGGAAAACATAAATTGCTCATGGTTAGGCCAAACTAATATTATAAAAATGACAATTTTACCTAAATTAATTTACTTTTTGAGTGCCATACCAATTGAACTACCAAAAAATTATTTTACAGAGCTGGATAAAATAATAACAAAATTCATCTGGAAGAACAAAAGGTCCAGAATATCAAGGCAATTAATGGTAAGAATTGCTAGGGAAGAGAGTCTAGCCATACCAGATATTAAACTGTAATATAAAGCAGCAATTATCAAAACTACTTAGTACTGGCTAAGAATCAGAGTGGTGAACAAGTGGAATAGTTTAGGTATACAAGTTGCAATAGTCAACAACTATAGCAATCTACTCTTTGATAAAGAGAATTCAAAGACTTCAGCTTCTGGGCTAAAAATTCACTATTGCACAAAAACTGCTGGGAAAATTGGAAAATGGTATGGCAGAAAGTGTGCATAGAACAATATCTTACATTGGATACCAAAATAAAGTCAAAATGGGTTCATGATTTAGGAATAAAGGCTATTATAAGCAATTTGGGAGAGCAAGGAATAGTTTACCTGTCAGATTTATGGGAGAGGGGAGAATTCATGATCCAGCAAGAGAGAGGAGCATTACAAAATGCAAAATGGATAATTTCGATTATCTTAAATTGAAAAGTTTTTGCATAAACAAAGCCAATGCAACAAATATTAGGTGGGAAGCAGAAAATTGGGAGAAAATCTTTACAACTAGTGTCTCTGATAAAGGCCTTATATCTAAAATATACAGGGAACTGAGCCAAATTTATAGAAATAAAGGCATTCCCCAATTGAGAAATGATCAAAAGATACGGACAAGGAGTTTTCAGAGGAAGAAATTAAAGATATCTATAGGCATATGAAAAAATGCTCTAAATCACTATTGATTAGAGAAAAGCAAATCAAAACAACGCTTAGGTACCACATCTCTCCTGTCAGATTGGCTTACATGACAAAACAGGAAAATGACAAATGCTGGAGAGGATGTGGGAAAATTGGAACGTTGTTACATCCTTGGTGCAGTTGTGAACAGATCCTGCCATTTTGGAGAACAATTTGGAACTATGCCCAAAGGGCTATAAAAATGTGCACACACTTTGACCCAGCAATACCACTTCTAGCGCTATATTCCAAAGAGATCACACAAAAGAGAAAGGGACCTGTATGTACAAAAATATTTATAGCAGCTCTTTTTGTGGTGGCAAAGAATTGGAAATCAAGGGGATGCCCATCAATTGGGGAATGGCTGAACAAGTTGTGGTATATGAATGTAATGGAATACTATTGTGCTATAAGAAATGGGGAAGATACGGACTTCATAATAATCCAGAGAGACCTACATGATATGATGTTGAGTGAGAGGAGTAGAACCAGGAGAACATTAGTACACAACCATATACATACTGGTTCTGTGACAACTAACTTTGATAGACTTGGCTCTCCTCAGTAATACAAGGCTTAAAGACAGCTCCAAAGGACTCATGATAGAAAAAGCTAGCTACATCCAGTGAAGAACTGTGGAGTCTGAATGCAGGCTGAGGCAAACTATTTGCTCTTTTTTTTGTCTTCTTTTTTTGGTTTTGTTTCTTCTCTCTCATGATTCATTCCATTGGTCAAAATTCTTCTTTGCAATTTGACTATTGTGTAAATAAGTTCAATGTGAAGGTTTATGTAGAATCTATATCAGACTGCAGGCTTTTTGGGAGGGCAAGGGGGAGGGGAAGGAAGGGAAGAAAATTTGAAACTCAAGAACATGCAGAACTAAGTACTGTAAACTAAAAATAAAAAATCTAACTAATATTAACAAAATTTTAAAAAACAGATAAGTCTTTAAAAAATAAAATATACTGGGAAGTGAGCCAATTTTAAAGGAATACAAGTCATTCCCCAATTGAGAAATGGTCAAAGGATATGAACAGGGAGTTTTCAGAGAAAGAAATTAAAGATATCTATAGGCTTATGAAAAAATGCTCCACATCACCATTGATCCGAGAAATGCAAATCGAAAGAACTCTTAGGTACCACATCTCTCCTGTCAGATTGCTAACATGACAAAACAGGAAAATGATAAATGCTGGAGAGGATGTGGGAAAATTGGAACACTGTTACATTGCTGGTGGAGTTGTAAACTGGAGAGCAATTTGGAACTATGCCCAATGTACAAAAATGCCCTATGTACAAAAATATTTATAGCAGCTCTTTTTGTAGGAGCAAAGAACTGGAAATCAAGAGGATGCCCATCAATTGGGGAATGGTTGAAAAAGTTGTGGTATATGAATGTAATGGAATACTATTGTGCTATAAGAAATGGAGAAGATACAGACTCCATAATAACCTGGAAAAACCTACACAATATAATCCTGAGTAAGCGGAGCAGAACTAGGAGAACATTACACACAAGCACAGATATATGGATTCTGTGATGACTAACCTTGATAGCCTTGGCTCTTCTCAGCAATACAAGGTTCAAAGACAACTCCAAAGGACTCATGATGGAGAGAGTTATCTACATCCAGAGAAAGAACTATGGAGTCTGAATGCAGATTGAAGGAAACTATCTGCTCTCTCTCTCTCTTTTTCTATATCTTTTTTTCATTTTGTTTCTTCTTTCTCTTGATTCACTCCATTGATCGTGGTTCTTCTTTATGACTTGACTATTGTGTAAATATGTTTAATGTGAAGGTGTATATATAGAACATATATCGGATTCCATGCTATTTTGGGAGAGGGGGGAGGAGAGGGAGGGGAAGAAAATTTGGAACTCAAAAACCTGTGTAACTGAGTGATGTAAACTAAAAATAAAAAAAAATTTAAAAAAGAACAACAAAAAAGGGAAGGACCATGAGAATGATTCTACTGGAAGACAAGACAGTACACAAAGATCCCTTCCTTTCCAGCGCAGATAACATTGATATCTAAAAGTAAAGCTGTCATTTTGTTAGAGAACCAGGGCTGCTCAAAGGAAGTGATTATCTTTATTTTTAGGCTTGTTATAAAACTGTTTTTCAAAATGAATAAAACAAATTGGTCTGTGTGTATTTCTTTCTCTCTCTTTATCTCCCTTACGCTTTTCCAGTGGAAGCCTCATAGCAACTGCCTTGTAAGGGATTTGGCTCCAGGGTTCCTTCTATGTTTCTTTTCCCTCATGGGGTGCTAACCAAGGATTCTGAGCCCAAACTTATATTGGAGGGGCTGGAGATGCCCAACTTTATGATCTTTCTTTTTTTTAATGGTATCATGTATGTGGGGAGAGAGGGGGGCATTTCAAAACAGAATCCAAATTCCAATGTCCCTGGCATGTTTGCCTACTGCCTACTATCTTAGCCATATTCTGTATTTCCAGAGTTCATCCATCCTAAACCCAGGCTTCTTGGAAGGATGGTTTGAAATTTTATACTGCATTAATGTGTGTAAACATATATACATATATATGTATATATACATTAAAAATTAATGAGTACCATGCTGCAATAAATCCAATTCTGGATCAAGTGATGGGAGGCTGACAGTAGGGACAACTTATACCCTGCCCTGTGTCTTCCTCCACAAATCTTATCAAAAATCCCTATGGGCTGAATTCAAACACCCAGCCCTCAGGTGGGATAGGATAAGCTGAGCTCAGAGTATTTCTGAAGGTGCCAGAGCTAGTGCTGGCTGTCCAGCACCAACCTTTGCTTCAAGGAAACAGAGAGAAGGGCATTTTGCTTTTTTCACCCTAACCTGCCTAGTCATCTGTGTTCCCAAGCTTCAGGTTCACCTGCTATTTATGTGTGCTCCAGGTACGAATGAAGATGGTGTGCCTCTAGAGATCCAGCCCCTGAAGAGCCAAGAAAGGAGAGAGGAAGAGGAAGGAGAAAAGGAGGAAGAAGAAGAGGAGGAGGAGGAGGAGGAGGAGGAGAAGAAGAAGAAGAAGAAGAAGAAGAAGAAGAAGAAGAAGAAGAAGAAGAAGAAGAAGAAGAAGAAGAAGAAGAAGAAGAAGAAGAAGAAGAAGAAGCCACTCAAGGAAAAATCCATGCTACAAGGCAAGCTGACAGGCTTTGCTGTTCACATTGGGAAAGCCAGTGAGTAGGCTGAGGGGTTGGAAGGGAAAGAAAAGGAAAACAAATAGGAAGAAATCCCATGACTCTCTCTTCTACCACTCTCCAAACCACAGACAGACCAACTCAGACCAGGAACCTGAATGTCTAGTGTGAACAAGAGGATGCAATCCTGGCTTTACCACTACGACCCTTTTGAATTGACATCACTTTCCCTGAGGTGGAATCATCACCAGAAGAAGGTTTAGGAGTGCATCTGAGTCCTCAAAGCCAAACCTGAGAGCTAAGGAATATGACCTCTGAAGAAAAGTGAAAGCTCACAGTTCATAGAACTTCAGCCAGAAGAAGACTGATGGAACCCTCGGTAATTATGCAGCCTTATCTTCATATTCTCATGTGACAGAGAAATCACTATGTCCCAAAGCAGCCCATTCTGCATTGGTAGAGTTCTATGTGTTCAGAAGTATCTCCCCTGTTGTGAGCTGAAGTCAGAGGGATTTAGGCTAACAAGAAGTTTTTAAAATATTACTTCTATCTTGTCAGTACCATTGGATCTAGCTTATAAAATCCTTGAAGATAAGGTTCACTCTTCAGTGAGCAAATTCTAATCACAAAGGTGAAGAATTAGTAGATTTGACCCTTTTGGTCAGTACATGATCACAAATAGAGAGAGATAACAGGGTACTTGGAGAGAGATTTCTAAAGAATATTTTTACCAAATAAATCGTCTGCAACAGAATTTGGGATAGTACCCAAGGAGAAGGTTTCTCCAGCTGGCTTTCCATTACCTTGGTTGACTTTCTGCTGTGGCCTTTCTGTATATCAAAAGGAAGGACATTTCTCCTTCGAAGTCCTGACCCTAGATTTACGACTTTTCCTCCCACTTCTCTCTCTTCCTGAAAGGAGCTTAGGTAGTGCAGTAGGCAAAGCACTGGACTAGGAATTAGGAACACTTGAGTTCAAATCTAGCCTTACACACTTAGTAGCTGAGTGACCCTGGGCAAATCACTCAACCTATGTTAACTTCAGTTTCCTCAACTGTCAAATGTGTATAATAATAGCACCTACCTCCCTGGGTTGTTGTAAGGATCAAATGAGATAATATTTGTGAAGCACTTAGCACAGTGCCTGGCACATAGTAGGCATTTAATAAATACTTCCTTCTCTCCTCTTCTTCCTTCTCTGACCATACTCCTTCCTTTTTTTGGGGGGGGGGGGCAAGATAATTGGGATTAAGTGACTTGCCCAGGGTCTCACAGCTAGTAAGTGTTGTATCTGGGGCCAGATTTGACCTCAGGTCCTCCTGACTCCAGGGTTGGTGCTCTATCCACTGTGCCACCTAGCTATCCTCATATTCCTTTCTTTACCTCATTCAGTCCAGTTGAAGAGTCAACCAACCTGAAGAGATAGAAGGAATGCCTTGGCACTGGCTTGGAAAGCACTACCTCCTCACCCCTGCCTCTTAGAATCCCTAGTTTCTACTGAGCCTTGGTTCAGGGACCCCCTTCCACATGACATCTTTCCTGTTCTCCCAGCTACTAATACCTCCATCTGAAAATTATTAATATTGTTTTTATAGTAATTATAGCTAGCCTTTACATGACATTGTAAGGCTTACAAAGTGCTTTTCAAATACCTCATTTGGTCTCCCATGTTTACAGATGAGGAAACTGGAACTGAGAGATATAGTGCCATGCCCAGGGTCACACAGCTAGGCTGGACTTGAACTCAGGTCTTCTTGAGTCCAATTTAACAAAGGTTTGTTGATTGATTGACCTGAAACATCCAGTCCAGCCTTGTACTGCAACAGAATCCCATCTATGACATTCTCAACAAGTGGTCATCCCGCTGCCAGTTAAGGATCCCATTGTAATGGGGAACTCATCACCCCACAAAGTGCTACATTCCACTTTTACATAGCTCTACTTGTTACATAGTTTTTCCTTGGGGCAGCTGGCCCTGGAGTCAGGAGGACCTGAGCTCAAATCCGGCCTCAGACACTTGACACACTTACTAGCTGTGTGATCTTGGGCACATTTAACTCCAATAACCTTGCTTTCCCCCCACCAAAAAAAAAGTTGTTCCTTTCTATTGAGCCAAAATCTGCTCAATAGTGCCCATGGCCACTAGTTCCACCTTCTAGGGCCAGATAGCAGAAATTTAACCTGCCCAAATATCTTTGGGCAACTGATATGTGCTTCTGTCTGCCACTCTTTTTTCTACATGTTAGCCTTATTCCTGCAGCTGATCATTATAACGGCATGGTTTTAAATAACCTCACCAAGCAGAACGTGTTTTTCTTAAACTCAGAAATAAGACTTTTTATGTTTATCCTGGTTACATTTTTACTTCTTAAATCCACATTATTGTCACTGTAACTTTTATACCCTTTGGGGTCTTGATCATGACTATGTCATCAATATGGTAGCTATCTATCTGTACCTGTTTATTTTGATATTTTTTGGAGGGGGAGGAAACAACTAGGGGGTGCAGCAAGGGCAGACAAACAAACCAAAACCAGAAAATACTGTGTCAGTTTCAGTCTTAAGTAAGACTGAATGGAATTGACATCGTGATATGACGTCATAATATCTATCACCTTGGCGGGGGCGAGGGCTAGCCCGTGCAAAAGGATTATCTCTGCAGTTTAAGAACCAGAGAGAGTACAGCCCTTTCCCTATGAAGCTGGGCTCCAGCTTTCCGTCCAGCCTTTAAGCCGCGTCGTGCGTGGCGCGTCGTGCGTGGCGCGTCGTGCGTGGCGCGTCGTGCGTGGCGCGTCGTGCGTGGCGCGTCCAGCGGTTTGTTTGGTTGGTTGTTTTTGCAGCTTCAGACACCAGAAATCTGCTGTATGTGACGTTAATTTTCTGGGGAGGGAAGAATTAAAACGCAAAGTCCAGAGTAATGGACTGCACCTTTCCCCTCCCTGCTACACTAGACATTCTGGGAACTGGAAAATCCACTGATTTTCTTTAAGGTAGAACTAAATGGAGTTAGAGATGCGTAGATCTTGAGCGTGGGGACTTTTATGTAACATTTCTACACTTAAAGAATTGGGTCAGACGGCCCCTTACGTCTATTACAAGACTGCTCTAGAGTTCTACATTTTTTTTTTCCTGCTCTCTCCATCTCTATTATACTCGAGAAACTTGAGGGCTGATCCCACTATGCATAGAGGAAAAATCAGTACTGTTGTCGTCTTCTCCTATGAGGGGAGTTCAGATGGTTCAATCTCCCTTAAGTTTCTTCTGTCGCTTTGCTGCAACCATGTACTTCCTCCCTCCAGTGGTGGTCTGTTAAAACTTATCTGTGAGTGTCACTCACTTCCCTTTATCATCAGAAGGGCTCCAAATCCCTGCTGGGAAACACCCATGAGTCACTCTGTGCCCATGCTGCTTGACCTGAGGCAATAAAGAATTGATAATAGCTAGCATTTCTGTTGAGTTGTTGTGAGAATAAGATGAGATCACAAACCATAAAGATTATTATGCTAGGTGCTGTTTTTATTATTTTATTATTAACTTTCCTCACTACTCATTGGCACTAGCTTCTCAGTGTCATAAAGCCAAATTGGATTTAATCTGGTTTGTGATAGTGCTTGATGTATATTGTTTCGTTTGACCCTCATAATTCTGTCATGTAAACATTATCATCGTCCTCGTTTTACAGATGAAGAAACTGAGACAGAGTTTTGACAGACGTATTAACTATGCTTGTGCAGAATGACTATATTGCTAAAGTTAACTTGTGAGTATAATGTTGGCAAGATGCTTTCTTTGTACAGTGCCCTATGAGTGAGTCAGTGAATCTATGGGAAATACATGGGGAATGCACAGGAAACCCATAGGGGTAATCTGTGTGCGCCTTGACCAGCCCCCATCAAGGCTTGAGGGATTTAGGTGATGCAACGTTTTAACCCATTGAAGTCAAGGGTGGACGAAACAAATCAACCTTGCAAATTTCCTGAAAAAGTAAATTGTTAACTCCATCACCAAGTGCAGTAAACGCAAACTCTGTAGCTCTGGCAATGCCTTGAATCAAAGAAAACCAAACAAGTAATCAACCTATCTCTTATCTACTATTTTACTTTGACCCATAGGCTCTTGTGGAAGGTTGACTTCCATGGACCTCACAGAAATCATCAGTAGCTTCATGTGTCTCAGAATGCTGCTTTACCT
>CM053624.1:161012034-161026877 GCA_028646595.1 Phalanger gymnotis
TTCAAAAACAAAAAAAAAAGGTTTTGCATGCAACTAGAAAATAAGATACACGGGCAATGGGGCGTAGAAATTTATCTTGTCCTACAAAAGAAGAAGGGAAAGGGGGATGGGAGGGGAGTGGGGTGACAGAAGGGAGGGCTGACTGGGGAATGGGGCAACCAGAATATATGCCATCTTGGAGTGGGTGGGAGGGTAGAAATGGGGAGAAATCTTCGTAATTCAAACTCTTGTGAAAATCAATGCTGAAAATTAAATATATTAAATAAAAAAATAAACTACTCAAATACTCCCCAAAAATGTGCATACCCTTTGATCCAGCAATACCACTTCTAGGGCTGTATCCCAAAGAGATCATAAAAATGGGAAAAGGACCCACGCGTACAAAAATATTTATAGCAGCTCTTTCTGTGGTGTCCAAGAACTGGAAATTGAGGGGATGCCCATTAATTGGAGAATGGCTGAACAAGTTGTGGTATATGAATGTAATGAGATACTCTTGTGCTATAAGAAATGATGAGCAGGTGGACTTTAGAAAAACAGAAAGGCTTATATGAACTGATGCTGAGTGAAGTGAGCAGAACAGGAGAGCACTGTACACAGTAACAGCCACATTGTGTGATGACTGACTTTAATAGACTTAGCTCTTCTCAGCAATGCAAGGACCTAAAGCAACCCCGAAATACTCATGATGGAAAATGCTATCCACTTCCAGAGAAAGAAATATGGAGTCTGAATGCAGATTGAAGCATACTATTTGCTCTCTTTTTTTTTGTTTGTTTTTTCTTTCTTCCAAATCCTCCCATTAGTTCTAATTCTTCTATACAATGTGACTAATGTGAAAATATGTTTAATAAGAATGTATATGTAGAGCCTGTATCGGATTGCACCATCTTGGGGAGGGGGCACAAGAGGGAGGCAGAGAAAATTTAAAACTTATGGAAGTGCATGTTGAAAATAAAAATAAACTAATTTACATTTAAAAAATGGAGCTAGGAGAGAAAGGAAGAAGTGAACATGACTGACTTGGATACTTCCTTAAAATAGGGATTCTGAGAGGAGCTGACTAAGAAGAGAAAAGGGCTGTAGGGAAAGAAAAGTTAAATAACTTATCAAAAGGCAAGTAAGTGACCAAATAAAAACTAAAACTCAAAAAAAATAAAAATAAAACTTCCATGTAGTCCTACTGGAAAATGCACTCTGTTAGACACAGTGTTTCATATTAACTTGCTTGGTTTACTTAGATGGACTGCATTGCTATGTGGAATGTATCAGGAGCTCTCTGTAATTGGTGGGGAAGTTAAGAGTTTTCTCTTTTAGGGAATTTGCAAAGTTGATTTGTTACTTGCCTCATTGACTTGAATGAGAGAAAAGGTATATCTTAAAATAAATTCAAAAAGCAAACTGCTAAAGCATTAGCTGCACAGATAGTAGGTAAATAAAGCTGTATACAGAGCAGCTTCTGGCTAGTCCTGATTATTGTGGAGATTCATTAAATTACACCTTCCATGTAATTCTATAGGAAAAGGCTCTTCGGTAGATATGTTGTTTGGTATTTACTTCATTGGTTTACTTGGATGGATGGCATTGCTATTTGTAGAGAATCAGGAGATTTCTGCATTTGGTGTAGAGTTTAAGAGTTTTCTCTTTCAGGGAATTGGCAGAGTTGATTTGTTTCATGATCCATTGAGTTGAAAGGGAAAAAAGGTATATCTGAAAATAAATCCAAGACAAAATTCAGGAAACAGAAGCTAATGCTTTAGATGAAGAGATAGTAGGTAGATAAAGCTGTATGTAGAGCAAGTTAAGGCTCATCATGATGACTGCTGAGTTTCCTAGAATTAAAACTTCCATGTTATCCTAGAGGAAAAGGCACTCTGGTAGAAACGGTGTTAGGTCTTTACTTGTTTGGTTTACTTGGATGGATGGCATTGCTATGTGTAGAGTTTCAGGAGCTTTCTGCATTAGGTGAGGAAGTTAATAGTTTTCTCTTTCAGGGAATTTGCAAAGTAGGTTTGTTTCTTGCCCAATTGACTTGAATGGAAGAAAAGGTATGTCTGAAAATAAATGCAAAAGAAAACTCAGGAAACACAAGCTAATATATTAGCTGCAGAGATAGAACATAGATAAAGCTGTATGCAGTGCAGCTACAAGCTAGTCATGATAACTGGAGTTTCATTGACTTAAACCTTCCATGATATACTAAGGAAACAAGCACTCTGTTAGATATGTTGTTTGGTCTTTACTTGCTTGATTTACTTGGATGGAATGCATTGGTATGTGGAGAGCAGCAGGAGCTTTCTGTATTTGGTGGGGAAGTTAAGAGTTTTCCCTTTAAGGGAATTGGCAAAGGTGATTTGTTTTCATCCCCCTTCGACTTGAATGGCAACACAGTTATATCTGAAAATAAATCCAAGAGAAAACTCAGGAAACACAAGCTAATGTATTAGCTGTAGAGATAGTAGGTGGATAAAGCTGTATGCAGAGGAGCTACAAGCTAGTCATGATTACTGTGGAGTTTAATTGAATTAAACCTTCAATGTTATCCAATGGGAAAAAGCACTCTAGTAGATATGTTGTTTGCTCTTTACTTCATTGGTTTACTTGGATGGACTGCATTGCTATGTGCTTTTGGTGTAGAGTTTAAGAGTTTTCTCTTTCAGGGAATTGGCACAGTTGATTTGTTTCATGATCCATTGAGTTGAAAGGGAGAAAAGGTATATCTTAAAATAAATCCAAGAGGAATTCAGGAAACAGAAGCTAATGCATTAGATGCAGAGATAGTAGGTAGATAAAGCTGTATGTAGAGTAGGTTAAAGCTCATCATGATGACTGTTGTGTTTCCTTGAATTAAAACTTCCATGTTATCCTAGACAAAAAGGCACTCTGGTAGATATGTTGTTTGCTCTTTCCTTGTTTGGTTTACTTGGATGGATGGCATTGGTATGTGGAGAGTATGAGGAGCTTTCTGCATTTGGTGTAAAGTTTAAGAATTTTTTCTTTCAGGGAATTGGCATAGTTGATCTGTTGTTTGGACTTTGTTTGGTTTACTTGGATGGACGGCATTGATATGTGGAGAGTAAGGCATGATGTTAGATCTGGAATTTGCTCTTTACTTGCTTGGTTCACTTGAATCAAATGCATTGCTATTGATAGAATATATGGAGTTTTCTTCATTCGATGGTGAAGTTAAGCGTTTTCTCTTTCAGGGATTTTCAAAATTGATTTTTTCCAACATCCAATGACTTCTATGGGATAAAAGTTATATCCGAAGATAAATGCAAGAGAAAATTCAGGATACACAACCTAATGCATTAGATAAAGAGAAAGGAAGTTAATAAAGCTGTATCCAGAGCACCTTCAAGCTAATCATAATTACTGTTGAGTTTCACTGAATTAAACCTTCCATGATACCCTATGGGAAAAGGTCCTATGATATGTATGGTATTTGCTCTTGACTTGATGGGATTACTTAGATGGAATGCATTGCTTTGTGTAGAATATATGGATCTCTCTACATTTATTGGTGAAGTTAAGAATTTTTTTCAGGAAATTTGCAAAGTTGATTTGTTTCTCCCCCATTGACTTGAATGGGAGAAGAGGTATATCTGAAAAGAAATCCAAGAGAAAACTCAGGAAATACAAGTTAATGCACTGGATGTAGAGGCAGTAGGTAGATAAAGCTGTATGCAGAGCAGCTTGCAGCTAGTCATGATTACTCTTTAGTTTCACTGAATTAAACCTTTCACGTTATTCTATGGAAAAAGGCAAAACGTTATATATGAAATTTGCTCTTTACTTGCTTCGTTTACTTGAATGGACTGCATTTCTGTGATCATATTATATGGAGCTTTGAGCATCTGGTGGTAAAGTTAAAAGTTTTCTGTTTTAGGGAATTTGCAAATTTGATTTCTTTCGTCTCCTATTGACTTATGTGAGATAAAAGGCATATCTGAAAATAAATGCAAGACAAACCTCAGGACACAAGCTAATTCATTAGATGAGGAGAAAGTAAGTAAATAATGATGTATTGAGAGCACCTTCAAGCGTATTAAGATTACTGTTGAGTTTCATTGAATTAAACCTTCCAATGTTATCTTAATGGAAAATGTCCTTTGTCAGATATGGTGTTTGGTCTTTACTTGCTTGGTTTACTTGGATGGACTGCATTGCTATGTGTAGAGTATAATAAGGAGCTTTCTGCATTTGGAAGTTAAGAGTATTATCTTTCAGTTAATTTGCAAAGTAGATTTCTTTCATGCACCATTGACTTGAATGGGATAAAAGGTATATCTGAAAATAAATCCTAGAGAAAACTCAGGAAATACAAGCTGATGCATTAGATGCAGAGATAGTAGGTAGATAAAGCTGCATTAAGAGCAGGTAGGAGCTAGTCGTGATTACTGGTGAGTTTCATTGAATTAAACCTTCCACGTCCTCCTATGGGAAAATTCACTCTGTTAGATACGGAGTTTGCTGTCTACATGCTTGGTTTACTTGGATGGACTGCATTGCTGTGTGTAAAAAATCAGGAGATTTCTTCATTTGGTGGAGAGGTTAAGAGTTTTCTCTTTCATGGAATTGGCCCAGTTAATTTGTTTTCATCCCCCATTGACTTGAATGGGAGAAAGGATATCTGAAAATAAAACCAAGATACAACGCAGGAATTACAACCTAATGCATTAGCTGCAGAGATAGTAGGTAGATAAAGCAGTATGTAGAGCAGCTTCTGGCTCTTCACGATGATTCTTGAGTTTCCTTGCATTAAATCTTCCATGTTATCCTAGGGGGAAAGGCCCTCTGGTATATATGGTGTTTACTCTATACTTGCTGGTTTACCTGGATGGATAGCATTGCTATGTGTAGAGAATTAGGAGCTTTCTGCATTTGCTTTGGAAGTTAAGGGTTTTCTCTCTCAGGGAACTGGCAAAGTTGATTTGTTTTTCGTTCCCCATTGACTTGAATGGGAGAAAAGCTATATCTGATTACTGTTGAGTTTCATTGAGTTAAACCTTCCACGTTATCCTACGGGAAAAATCACTCTGTTAGATACGGTGTTTGCTGTCTACATGCTTTGTTTCCTTGGTGGACTGCATCGTTATGTGGAGAGTATCAGGCACTTTCTGCATTTGGCACAGAAGTTAACAATTTTCTCAGTCAGGGAATTTGCAAAGTTTATTTGTTTCATCTTCCATTGACATGAGAAGAATAAAAGGTATATCTGAAAATAAATCCAAGAGAAAACACAGGAATTACAACCTAATGCATTAGATGCAGTCATAGTAGGTAGATAAAGCTTTTTACAGAGCAGCTTCCACCTAGTCAGGATAGCTATTGGGTTTTAGTTAATTAAACCTTTCATATTTTCCTATGGGTAAAGACACAATGTTAGATATGGGATTTGCTCTTTACTTGCTTGGTTTACTTGAGCAGAATGCATTGCTATGTGTAGAATATATGGAACATTCTTCATTTGATGGTGAAGTTAAGAGTTTTCTCATTCAAGGATTTTCAGAATTGATTTCTTTCATCACCCAATGGCTTCTATGGGAAAAAAGTTATATCTGAAGATGAATGCAAGAGAAAATTCAGGATATACAACCTAATGCATTAGATGAATAGAAAGGAAATTGATAAAGCTTTATCCAGAGTGACTTCCAGCTAATCATGAATACTGTTGAGTTTAATTGAATTAAACATTCCATGTTATCCTATGGGAAAAGGCACTGTGGCATGTATGGTATTTGCTGTTTGCTCGGGGCGAGGGAGCTAGCCCTGCCCTCCCCGAGCCTTCGCTTGGCTCTCAGCCCTACCCTACCATACTCACCTGGCCAAGGAGAGCAACAGATCCTCGGGTCTTTGGCGGGGCTCCTCGTCGGCCCATCTTCCTGCTCGGAGTGGTTACCAGGGAAGTGGGATCGAATAGACAGGCAGAGAACACCAAGAGGCAGAGGCACTATGACTTTATTGCTTACATCCTGTTCTCCTTTGTTCTCCTTCCCTCTCACTTCCTGTCTGGCCCCTATATCCCGAGCCCGAGCCTCCCAAGCGCCACGGGGGGAGGGGGGGGGAGCGTTACCAGGGCGTTCCAGTACCACGAAGGCAGGTCACACCCCCGGCCGTCTCAGACTCCACCCCGGGGGCCCGGTCCAGGGCTGGCCGCCCCTCCCTGGGGTTGTGGCCCCGGACAGCTGTTAACTTGCTTGGTTTACTTGGATGAAATGCATTACTATGTAGAGAGTATATGGATCTTTCTATGGGTGTTGGTGAAGTTAAGATTTTTTTCAGAGAATTTTCAAAATTGATTTGTTTCTTTCCCCACTCACTTGAATGGGAGAAAAGGTATATCTGAAAATAAATGCAAGAGAAAACTCAGGAAAGACAACCTATAGCATTAGATGCAGAGACGGTAGGTAGATAAAGCTGTATGGAGAGCAGATTCCAGCTAGTCATGATTACTGTTGGGTTTTATTGAAATAAACCTTCCATGTTATCCTGGGGGAAAAGGCACTCTGGTAGATATGGTGTTTGCTTTTTACTTGCTTGGTTTACTTGGATAGACTGCATTGCTATGTGTAGAGAATCAAGAGCTTTCTACATTTGGTGGAGACGTTACGCCTTTCCTCTTAATGAGAATTGGCAAAGTTGACTTGTTTTTCGTCCCCCATTGACCTGAATTTGAGAAAAGGTATATATGAAAATAAATCCAAGAGAAAACTCAGGAAACACAAGCTAATGCATTACATGCAGAGATAGTAGGTAGATAAAAGTGTATGCAAAGCAGCTTCCATCTAGTCCTTATTACTCTTGAGTTTCATTGAATTAAACCCTCCATGTTATCCTAGGGGAATAGGCACTCTGCTAAATATGGTGATTGTTGTTTACTAATTTGGTTTACTTGGATGGACTGCATTGCTATGTGTAGAGAATCAGGAGCTTTCTGCATTTGGTGGGGAAGTTGAGTTTTCTCTTTCCGGAAATTTGCAAAGTTGACTTGTTTCATACCCCAATGACTTATATGGTATAAAAGGTGTATCTGAACATAAATGCAACAGAAAACTCAAGACACAAGCTAATGCATTACATGAGGAAAGTATAAGTAAATATAGCAATATCCAGAGCAACTTCAAGATTGTTAAGATTACTGTTGCATTTCATTGAATTAATCCTTCCATGTTATCTTATGGGAAATGGCCCTTTTTTAGATATGGTGTTTCCTCTTTACTTGCTTGCTTTACTTGGATGGACTGCATTGCTATGTGTAGTGTATAAGGAGCTTTCTGCATTTTGGGGGGGTAGTTAAAAGTTTTCTCTTTCAGGGAATTTGCAAAGTTGATTTGTTTCTTGCCCAACTGACATGAATGGGAGAAAAAGTATATCTGAAAATACAAACAAGAGAAAATTCCAGAAACTCAAGGAAATGAATTAGCTGCAGAGATAGTAGGAAGATGTAGCAGTATGCAGAGGAGCTACCAGCTAGTCATGATTACTGTAGAATGTCATCGAATTAAACTTTACATGTTATCCTATGGGAAAAGGCACACTGTTAGATATGGTGTTTGGTCTTTATTTGCTTGGTTTACTTAGATTCACTGCATTTGCATGTGGAGAGTATCAGGTCCTTTGTGCATTTGGTGGGGAAGTTAAGACTTTTCTCTTTCGGGGAGGTGAAAAGTTGACTTCTTTCCTGACCCTCTGATTTGAATGGGAGAAAAGGTATATCTGAAAATACAAACAAGAGAAAAGACAGGAAACACAAGCTAATGCAGTTGCTGGAGAGACAGTAGGTAGACAAAGCTATATGCAGAGCAGCTACCAGCTGGGCGTGATTACAGTGGAGTTTTATTGAATTAAACCTTCTATTTTATGCTGTAGGAGAAGGCAATCTGTTAGATATGGTGTCTACTCTTTACTTACTTGGTTTACTGGGATGGACTGCCTTGGTATATGGAGTGTACCAGGAGCCTTCTCCATTAGGTGGGGAAGTTAAGACTTTTCTCTTTCAGGGAATTTGCAAAGTTGATTTGTTTCTTGCTCCATTGACTTGAATTGGAGAAAAGGTATATCTGAAAATAAGTCCAAGAGAAAATTCAGGAAACACAAGCTAATGCATTAGCTGCAGAGATAGCAGGTAGATAAAGCTGTATGCAGAGTACCTAACAGCTAGTCATGATTACTGTGGAGTTTAATTGAATTAAAACTTGCATGTTATATTATGGGAAAGGCTATCTGTTAGATATGGTGTTAACTCTTTATTTGCTTTGTTTATTGAGATGGACAGTATTGGTATATGGAGAGTATCATGTTCCTTCTGCATTTGCTTGGTGATATTAATTTCTCCTTCAGGGTATTTGCAAAGTTGCTTTGTTTCTTGCCCCATTGATTTGAATGGGAGAAAAGGTATATCTGAAAATAAATCCAAGACAAAACTCAGGAAACACAAGGTAGTGCATTAGCTGCAGATATATTAGGTAGATAAAGATATATATGCAGAGCAGCTACCAGGTAGTCATGATTACAGTGGAGTTTAATTGAATTAAACCTTCCATGCTATCCTATGGAAAAAGGCACTCTGATACATATGGTATTTTCCCTTTACATGCTTGGACTGCATTGCTCTATAGTGAGTAGCATGAGCTTTCTGTATTTGATGGGGAAGTTAAGAGTTTTCACTTTCAGGTAATTGGCAAAGTTGATTTTTTACTTGCTCCATTGACTTGAATGGGAGAAAAGGTGTATCTGAAAATGAATCCAAGATAAACCACAGGAAACACAAGGTAATGCATTAGCTGCAGAGACAGTAGGTAGATAAAGCTGTTTGCAGAGTAGCTACCAGCTAGTCATCATTACTGTGGAGTTTCATTGAATTAAACCTTCCATGTCATCCTATAGGAAAAGGCACTCTGTTAGATATGGTGTTTAGTTTTTATTTGCTTGGTTTACTTGGATGGACAGCATTGCTATGTGGAGAGTGTTAGGAGCCTTCTGCATTTCGTGGGGAAGTTAAGACATTTCTCTTTCAGGGAATCTGCAAGGTTGATTTGTTTCCTTACGCTTTGACTAGAATGAGAGAAAAGGTCTATCTGAAAATAAATCCAAGAGAAAAGACAGGAAACACAAGCTAAAGCATTAGCTGCAGAGACAGTAGCCACCCTCTTAACTTCCCCACCGAAGGTAGAAAGGTCCTGATACCCTCCACATACCCATGCAGGCCATCCAAGTAAACCAAGCTAGTAAAGATCAAACACCATATCTAACAGAGTACTTTTTGCATAGGATAACAGGAAACATTTATTTCAAAGTAACTCCCCAGAAATCATGACAAGCTGGTAACTTCTGTGCATACAGTTTTTATTATCCTACTACCTCTGCAGCAAACGAGTTAGCTTGTGTTACCTGAATTTCATCCTGGATTTATTTTCATGTATATCTTTCCTTCCATTCAACTCAGTGGGATAAGAAATAAAGCAAATTTGCAAATTCCCTGAAAGAGAAAACACTGACCTTCCCCATCAAATGCAGAAGGCTCCTGATACTCTCCCCAATGAAATGCAGTCTATCCAGATAAACCAAGCGAATAAAGACCAAATACCATATCTAATAGAGTAACTTTTCCTATGGGATAACATGGAAGGCTTAATTCAATGAAACTCCTCAGTAATCATGACTATCTGGTAGCAACTCTGAATAGATCTGTATCTACCTACTATGCTAATGCATTAGCCTGCGTTTCCTGATTTTTCTCTTGGATTTATTTTCAGATATACCTTTTCTACCATTCAAGTCAATGGGGCAAGAAACAAATCAACTTTGCAAATTCCCTGAAAGAGAAAACTCTTAACTTCCCTACCAATTGCAGAAGGCTCTGATACTCAATGCAGTCTATCCCAGTAAACCAAGCATGTAAATAGCAAACACCCTTTCTAATAGACTGCCTTTTCCCACAGGGTAACATCAAGGTTTAATTCAATAAAACTCCACAGTAATCAGGACTAGCTGGTAGCTACTCTGCATACAGCTTTTTCTAACTACTATCTCTGCAGCAAAGGCATTATCTGGTGGCTCCTGAGTTTTGTCTTTGATTTATTTTCAGGTATACCTTTTCTCCCATTCAATCAAGGGGCAAGAAACAAATCAACTTTGCAAATTCTGTGAAAGGGAAAACTTTTAACTTCCCCACCAAAGGTAGAAAGGCCCTGATACTCTCCACATACCAATGCAGTTCATCCCAGTAATCCAAACAAATAAATAGCAACCAACATATCTAACAGAGTACCTTTTCCCATATGATAACATGGAATATTTCTTTCAACATAACTCCATAGGAATCATGACTAGCTGGTAACTGCTCTGCATACAGCCTTATTTTCCCACTATCTCTGCAGCTAAAGCATTAGCTTGTGTTACCTGAGTTCCCTCTTGGATTTATTTTCAGATATACCTTTTCTTCCATTCAACTCAATGGGGCAAGAAACAAAGCAACTTTGCAAATTCCCTGAAAGAGAAAATTGTTAACTACACAAACATATGTAGAAAGGTCTTGATACACTCAACATACCAATGCAGTCCATCCAAGGAAATCAAGAAAGCAAACACAAAACACCATATTTAACCAAGTGAAATTTCCCATACAATAACATGGAGGTTTAATTCAATGAAACTCCACAGTAAACATAACTAGCTGTTACCAACTCTACATACAGCTTTATCTACCTATTATCTCTAGAGCGAATGCATTAGCTTGTGTTTCCTCTTTTTCATCTTGGATTTATTTTCAGATATACTTTTTCTCCCATTCAAATCAATGGGGCAAGAAACAAATCAACTTATCAAATTCCCTGAAAGAGATAACTCTTAACTTCCCCACCAAAGGTTGAAAGTTCTTGATACTCTCCACATACCAATGCAGTTCATCGAAGTAAACCAAGCTACTAAAGAACAAAAACCAAACCTAACAGAGTGCATGTTCCCATAGGATAACATGGAATATTTATTTCAACATTACTCCCCAGAAATCATCTCTAGCTGCTAGCTGCTTTCCATATTGCTTTATAAACCTAATATCTTTGCAGCTAATGCATTAGCCTGTGTTTCCTGACTTTTCTCTTGGATTTATTTTCATACATACCTTTTCTCCCATTCACATCAATGGGGCAAGAAACAAATCAGCTTTGCAAATTCCCTAAAAGAGAAAACTCTTAACTTCCCCACCAAAGGTACAACAGTCTTCATACCCTCCACATACCAATGTAGTCTATCCGAGTAAACTAAGCAAGTAAAGACCAAAGACCATACCTCACAAAGTGACTTTTTACATGAAAGAATATAGATGATTTAATTCAATGAAACTCCACCTTAATCATGACTAGCTGATAGCAGCTCTACATACAGCTTTATCTATTATCTCTAGAGCAAATGCATTAGCTTGTGTTTCCTTAGTTTTCTCTTGGATTTATTTTCAGATAGACCATTTCTCCCATTTAAGTCAGTGGGGCCAGAAACAATTCAAATCTGCAAATTCTCTTAAAGAGAAAAGACTTATCTTCCCCACCAAATGCAGTAAAGTCCTGATACTCTCCACATAGTAATGCAGTCCATCCAGATAAACCAAGCAAAGAAAGACCAAACACCATATCTAACAGAGCGACTTTTCCCATAGGATAACATGAAATGTTTAATTCAATGAAACTCCTCAGTAATCATAAGCAGCTGGTGGGAAGTCTGCATACTTCTGTATCTACCTACTATCTCTGCAGCTCATGCATTAGCCTTTGTTTCCTGATTTTTCTCTTGGATTTATTTTCAGGTATACCTTTTCTACCATTCAAGTCAATAGGGCAAGAAACAAATCAACTTTGCAAATTCCCTGAAAGAGATTACTCTTAACTTCCCCACCAAATTTGGATTGCTCCTGATACTCTCCATGTAGCAATGCAGTCCATCCCAGTAAACCAAGCATGAAAATAGCAAACACCATATCTACCAGAGTGACTTTTCCCACAGGATAACATCAATGTTTAATTCAATGAAACTCCACAGTAATCAGGACTAGCTGGTAGCTACTCTGCATACAGTTTTATCTTACTACTATCTTTGCAGCAAAGGCATTATCTGGTGTTTCCTGAGTTTTGTCTTTGATTTGTTTTCAGGTATACCTTTTCTCCCATTCAATCAAGGGGCAGGAAACAAATCAACTTTGCAGATTCCATGAAATTGAAAACTTTTAACTTCCCCACCAAAGGTAGAAAGGCCCTGATATCCTCCACATACCAATGCAGTTCATCCCAGTAATCCAAGCAAGTAAATAGCAAACACCATATCTAACAGAGTACCTTTTCCCATAGGATAACATGGAAAATTTCTTTCAACATAGCTCCATAGAAATCATGACTAGCTGGTAACTGCTCTGCGTACAGCCTTATGTTCCCACTATCTCTGCAGCTAAAGCATTAGCTTGTGTTACCTGAGTTCTCTCTTGGATTTATTTTCAGATATACCTTTTCTTCCATTCAACTCAATGTGTCAAGAAACAAAGCAACTTTGCAAATTCCCTGAAAGAGAAAACTGTTAACTACACAAACATATGTAGAAAGGTCCTGATACACTCAACATACCAATGCAGTCCATCCAAGTAAACCAAGAAAGCAAACACCAAACAACATGTCTAACAAAGTGACTTGGAAGATTTTCCCATAGGATAACATGGAAGATTTAATTCAACAAAACTCTACAGTAATCATGACTAGCTGTTACCTACTCTACATACAGCTTTATCCACCTATTATCTCTGCAGTGAAAGCATTAGCTTGTGTTTCCTCTGTTTTATCTTGGATTTCTTTTCAGATATACCTTTTTTCCCATTCAAGTCAATGGGGCAAGAAACAAATCAACTTATCAAATTCCCTGAAAGAAATAACTCTTAACTTCCCCAACAAAGGTAGAAATGTCCTGATACACTCCACATACGCATTTCATCCAAGTAAACCAAACTAGTAAAGAACAAACACTAATCCATTGTGCTATGCACATGTGGGTTCGAATCCCATCCTCGTCACCAAATGTAGTAGGAAGGCCTAATTTATGATCTGAAGGCCGAATTTATGATCTCAAAGAGAATCATACATATGTCTGAACAGTTTGGAATCTTTAGATATAAGGAATTCTCTAAGTAGAAGGCAGAAGGATTAAAACATTTATTTAGGCTCCACAGCAACAGACCCACGAACCAGCCTCCCCATTTCGACACTTTGATCACAAGCTTCCAAGCCCAATAAGTCTGCCTCACAAGAGTAGCCAGGAGGCCACAGAAAAGCATAATGGCACTAAACCAAATCATATTTATGCTACCAGTAAGAAGATCACAAACTGCCCTCAAGTTCTTGCTTGTCACTCCTCGGTCCACACACAGGTCGGCTCTACTTTCGAGTCAGCTCTGCTTCTGCAGCTCCTGCTTCAGCTTCAGCTTTTTCTTCACCTTAGGCTGTACCTGTCTTTGCTGCCATCACCACTGCTTCCACCACATTCTCCAAGCTGTGTTCCAGCTAGCTGACTGCTTCCTCTCTCCTTCAGCTCTTAACTGCTGTCACCAACTGCCTCACCAACTGCCTCTCTACTGCCTCTCCAACTGCCTCTTCAATTGCCTCTTAGCTCTGCTCTAACCGTTCAGCAAGCTCCTCCCACCGTTCAGCAAGCTCCTCCCACCACAGGCTTCTATTGGCTCCAGTCCTAGCCACTCCCCCCAGGATCCTGGGAGGCTCACATCCACATAGGTTCCACAACCAACAGGGCTCTGGGCCTGGGGTCCAGCATCTAGCAAGGCTCAACAAAATACACTGAGTTACTCAAAGAAAACAAAGACCATTTTGCTTGTCAACACATTCCACCCCTTGTTCTAGGATACATAATTTAATCAGCCATGTATCCTAGAACATACATTGACCCATTATACATTGTGATCCAATTACGCAGGAAACTAAAACATATCATTCACAACAAAGCAAAACATATCATTCAGTGACATTCCCAAATATTTGTTTACAATACAAACATGACCCACCCCTAGGTCCCAGAAAGATAATCACTTCAATCAATCATTTCCAAAATACTTGTTTTACAATTCAGATGTCCACCCCCTAGATCTTTGTATCCATTATATAGGAAAGGGGTGTCAATAATATCATAACAATAAAATAATACAACAAGGATAATACAAAACAAGTACACAGAACAGTATCATCATTCACCCCCACTCGAACGATTGGGGCTCAAAATCTAGGGGTAAGGGGCGAAGGTCTCATTTTCCACGGCTTCTTCTTGCTGAAATTGGACATAGAGCTGTCCCTGCCCCAAGAGTCCTATTCCAGAGGCCAGTTCTTTAGTGAGCTGGCAGGAATTCCAAGAATGCTACGTACTTAGGCAGTCACCGGAGAGTGTAGGGTACTTAAGCCTAAAGGAGACAGAACTAGCAACAAGGTTGACCAAGACAAAGAACAAAAGAGTAAGCAAGTACAGGCTATTATACTTCAAATAAAATCACCCCCATTCTGGTTGAGACTCCAATTGTTCAAGAATTTCATCCCATAGCCTAACTCAGGTAGGAAATGTTTCTTTCCAAGGGAACACAATAAGGAAACTAAGCTAGATACAAACTTTCACCTATTCCCTAACATATGATTCATTTGGGTATGAAGGTTCAACACATGTAGCGTCTGCAGGAGCAGTTCTTATTTCCCTATTTCTTCTGTTATCAAGTCCTTTATCTCTGTACATTCTGTACAGTTCATTGGTTGGAATGCCATCTATCATTTCAAAGCCTACTCCTGCTCTCAATAAAGCAGTGAACATTT
>CM053624.1:161027377-161065590 GCA_028646595.1 Phalanger gymnotis
TTCTTCCATGGCCTGAGACCAGTTCATGTTTTTCTTGGAGGCTTTTGATGTAGGCTTTTTGACTTTGTTGACTTCTTCTGGCTGTATGTTTTGGTCTTCTTTGTCACCAAAGAAAAATTCCAAAGTCTGAGACTGAATCTGAGTCTGTTTTCACTGCCTGGCCATGTTCCCAGCCAATTACTTGACCCTTGAGTTTTTCAGCAGGGTATGACTGCTTGTAGAGTAGAGAGTACTTTGTCCCAAGCTTGAGAGGTTGCGCTGTTGTTTTCAGAGCTATTTCTACACAGCAAGCTCTGCCACACCAGTGCTCCTCGTCCCCCAAGAACCGCCAACCTGGACCAGACTCAGATCTTCAGCAGGCTCTGCACTCCTGCTCTGATCAGCCACTTAATTCCTCCCACCAGGTGGGCCTGGGGCTGGAAACAATTGCAGCTGTAGTTCTGTCCTCAGTGCTGCACCACCTCTGCTGCCCCCGGGGTGGTGGCCAAACCACAAACTCCTTACAATCTGTCCCCGCAGCTTTTCCCACTAACCTTCCCTGTTGACTTTGGTGTTTGTGGGTTGAGAAGTCTGGTAACTTTCATAGCTCACTGATTCAGGGCGCTAGGGCCTGTTGCACTGGACTCCCAGTCTGGTTGGTCCAGGCGCAACCCACACTGGGCTCTGCTCCCAGCTCTGTGAGACAGACCTTACCCAACGACCATCCAGGTTGTCCTGGGCTGGAGCCTTGCTTCCCTCTGGTATTCTGCAGGCTGTGCAGCTCTAGAATTTGTTCAGAGCCCTTTTTTGTAGGTTTTTGGAGGGACCTGGTGGGGAGCTCACACAAGTCCTTGCTTTCCAGGAGCCATCTTGGCTCCTCCCCACACCCCCCCCACCCTGGTACCTCCAAACACCTTATCTAACAGAGTTCCTTTTCCCATATGATAAAATGGTACTTTTATTTCAACATAACTCGCCAGAAATCATGACTAGCTCATAGCTACTCTGCATACATCTTTATCTATCTACTATCTCTGCAGCTAAAGTATTAGCCTGCATTTCCTTAGTTTTCTCTTGGATTTATTTTCAAATACACCTTTTCTCCCATTGAAGTCAATGGGGCAAGAAACAAATCAACTTTGCAATTTCCCTAAAGGATAAAACTCTTAAATTCCCCACCAAATGCAGCAGGCTCCTGATACTCTCCATATAGCAATGCAGTCCATTCCAGTAAACCAAGAATGTAAATAGCAAACACCATATCTAACAGACTGCCTAATCCCACAGGATAACATCAAGGTTTAATTCAATAAAACTACATGATAATCATGACTAGCTGGTAGGCACTCTGCATACAGCTTTAACTACCTACTGTCTCTGTAGCAAATGCATTAGCTTGTGTTTCCTGAGTTTTGTCTTTGATTTATTTTCAGATATACATTGTTTCCCATTTAAGTCAATGAGGCAGGAAACAAATCAACTTTGCAAATTCCTGTGGCATAGTTCCCCCTCCTATTCAAGTCACCATGATTTCCAAGAGCATTTCTTCTAAAGTTTCCACCATACATGTTAAATCCTCCATGACCTCTATGACCATCTCCTTTATAAACTGGTCTTTGCCACTCAAAAACAGAGTCATTTAAAAATAATCTTAAACACCCGGAAGAGAATAGAAAGAAGGTCAGCAAGAAACAGATGAACAGGACAGCTTTGAAAAGAGCACGTTGAATTTAACATGTACTTTAAAAGAAAAGCAACCTGTACACCATGTGGGGTTGCAGCTTTCCAGACAGTTCTCTTTCTCCTATTTTTAATCTGGAAATTTTCATTTTATTTGGGGTTGTCTAAGTTCAGAATTAAAAAAATAAAAATATAAACTAAGCACAGTGTATTTGGAAATGAATGTGATGTAAAACCAGTTATAAATAAAGTAAATTTTAAAAAATCAAATAAAGCTATTTTACAAATGAATTGTGCTGGTAGCAGCTGTTTTTGGTACTTAGGTAATTTTAAATCTTGGGACTTCTGTGTGCCAAAACTGTACCTGATGTAGAAGAACCTGATGTGGGGCAACTAGGTGGCCACTGGGCCTGGAGTCAGAAGGACCTGAGTTCGAAATTGGCCTCTGACACTCACTAGCTGGGTGACCTTGGGCAAGTCACTTAACCCTGTTTGGTTCAATTTCTTCACTTCTAAAATGAGCTAGAGAAATGGCAAAGCATTCCAGAATCCTCACCAAGAAAACCCTAAATGGGGTCAAGAAGAGTTGGACACAATTGAACAAAAAGAACTGCAATTTAGCCAAATCTGTTAGATATACATTTTTATTAATGTGCAAGTATTCTGCTTGGAGAGAGAGCAAGAATTCCACTTGCTAATCAGAAAGTCCTGTCTAAGCAAATTTCCAACTCATATTTTATAATAATCATGGTGAAAGATGATGTAATTAGATAACAAAGATAGACAATGATTTTTTAATAATAGAATTTGAATTATTTCTCAAAGAGAACAATAATAATGTGGGAATACCTTCAGGAGAAGGTCAGACTAACAGGGGTGGGGAACCTGTGGCCTTGAGGCCACATCTGGCCTTCTAGGTCCTCAAGTGCAACCCTTTGACTGTATCCAAACTTCATAGAACAAATAACCCCTGGAGAAATAAGGCTAGAAAACAAACCACTCAATCTCCCTTAGTTTGATTAAAGGGAGGACACTCCCATTCATAACAACAGATGTCTCTCCAATTCATAGTTTAATCAACAGTCAACAAAACACTTTTTCCATTTTATTAGTCATCAATAAATTCTATCTACTGTTTTAGTCATAGGGTTCCAGGTTTTGTCTTCTCCTGGAATTAAGATTACTCCCTGAATTGAAAGTCATGTTCTTAAGGGAGATTGCTTAGATCAGAGGTTCTCAAACTTGTTTGGCCTACCGCTTTCTTTAAAAACAAAATCCTCAGCACCCCTCTGGAAATCTACTTCCTTTAACCCTTTAATAGTTTTGAAAAACAATTTGCATCATTTCAATAAATAAATAATTTTTTTTGAAATGACATCTTAAATTTAATAATTTATTGTAAATTTGTGGGTTTTTTCCTGCGTTGAAATTTTGATGATACAATATTTCACCATGTAACCAAACAGTATCATATTGTAAACAAGTCATTACACATACATATTCCTGCCAATGCATGCTGGACCTTCTGACAATATGTGACACACTGTCCTGCCAACACTTGATTGTTAAGACCTGTCAGTAGACTTGACCACTGATCAGTTATAACTTGCATTTTGCATGTTTATTTGGAAAATAATGTAATCCCTATGACTTTAACTCTGTTATACAACAGATGAAACATATGCGAATGGTTTTTCAAACTTTTTTTCTCTTCTTTCCTTGTGCTTCCACCACTGCCTTATTTTTATTCAATACTATTATCACCCACTCCCCCACTTCAATCATTCCAGCGCCCCTAAGGTGGCAGTATGGCCCACTTTGGGAACCTATGCTTTCCATTCAAGTGAGAACAAGGGCTTTACCAAGGACGCTGTCATACCATTAATTCTTAACTTTTATAATATGGTGAAAGTTTTATGCTACAAGCACTAAGGGAGGTAGTACAGCACAGTAGAAAGAACAATGTCTCCAGAGGCTAAATTCACTACGAATTTGTTATAGAATAACAAATAACCGGGCCCTTCCTGTAGCAAGGTGTATTGGTAATCAAGATTGGCTCTTAGCACTTATTCAACCAAGTGCCCTTGAAGAGTTTGGTCTTTGTTTCCTTGATTAAGTTAGGAGTCTTTGGTGACCTCCATGCCTTAAGGGAAAGCCTCGTTTACATGGGTTTGAGTGACACGTTTGTGACATCAGAGACTTTTAGACCACATGGGTTTAAGTTGCATTTTTGTGATGATTTTAGGTCACGTGGGTGAATCACATGTGTGACTCACCTTTGACCCTAAACAAGATATATAAAACCAGAGGTTGGCTTTCCTTTTTCAGAGCTCTCAGCTACAACAGGAGTGATGTGTGATTTTGGGCCAGCTGTTGTTGAGCTCCCAGCTGAACTCAGATGTTGACAACTATGAATTGTATTTGGTCTCTCTACAAATGTATGTTTGTAATTTATTTGTATTTGCTCTGAAGTTCAGGGTGCTGGCTTTTTCCCCTGAACTAAGTGAATGATATTTGTATGCTGGATTAAATTGAGGTTATTAACCTCAAAAGAACCTGGGCTTGCAGCGTTCTTGTTGTCGGGCTTGTGTTGGTTTTTTACCCCCCACAGCAGCTGCTAACAGATTGTTGAAACACAAGGCAAGCCTTTTACATCTCTCTCCTGGAGTCATTATCCCATCTACCACGGGAACCATTCCAAACCTTTCCATTCATCCAGCCTCCCATAGCACCCCTTCTACTACTCTCTCATTGGAGGACCATGCCTCATAATTCACTGAAAAACTTAGGCCATTCACTCTTCACCTGCTGCCCTATCATCTCACATCACTCAGTTATTTCCTTCTTCACTTCTGTCTCACAAAGAATAGGCCCTTCCGGATAAGGCAAACTGCTCCTCCACAGGCACCTTTGATCCTATTCCATTCTGTCTTTTCCAAAAGATTACCCTCTTTGACCATCCCCCCTCAATCACTAATCTCCATTCTTTCTATCCTTGCAGCCTCCAAGCACACCACCCAGAATCCTTAACAAAATCACTTGTTCCTGCTGCTTATAGTCCCATGTTTCTCCTACTTTTGTAGCTAAAAGCATCTAGAAAGCCATGTACAATCAGTGCCTCTGCTTCCTCTCCTCATAGCCTTCTATGGTTTGGCTTCTGACCTCATCATTCAACTGGGACTGCTCTCTACCAAGTACAGTGCTCTCAATCACCAAAGCTAATGGCCTCTTCTTGGTTATCACCCTTCTTGACCTCTCTGCAGTCTCTGATGCTGGGGCTCACTCTCTTCTCCGGGTTATTTTGGCCTCTCTAGGTTTTCATGACACTGTTCTCTCCTGGTTCTCCCCAAATCCGTTTAACTTTGCCTCTCAGTCTCCTTGGCTGGATATTCCTCTAGGTAATACCCACTAACTTTGTCCCCAGGGGTCTTCCCAGGCCCTCTTCTTTTACCTCTCTACTATTATGGCTAGTGAGCTCGCCAGCTTCCATGGGTTCAATGATTTTTTCTATGTAGATCGTTCTTACTCAGGTCTATTTATCTAGCCCTCACCTTTCTCCTGACCTCTAGTCTCTTACCTTCAATTTCCTTCTGAACATGACAAAACAAATGTTTTGGAGACTTCTCAAACTCAACACATCCAAAACTGACCTCATTTTCTCCTGTTCCACCCTCAAACTCTCCTTTCTTTCCAACTTCGGAGCTAAGGACAATGCCATCCTCCCAATCATTCACGCTGACAATCTTGAGATCACCCTTGATTCCTCACTCAGATTCACTCCTTATCCAATTATAGCAACAATCTTGCTAGCAGCTACTGTGGCAGTGTAAAACCAACAACAACCAGCACACAGAGGGCTGCTAACACAGGTTCTTTTCATCTGCTTTACTAAGGAAAGTAACTTTAAGGTGTTAGCAATCTCACTTTAATCCAACATACAAATATCATTCACTTAGTTCAGGAGGAAAAGCCAGCACCCTGAACTTCAGAGCAAATACAAACAAATTTCAAACATACACAATATAAACAGACCAAAACACAATTCATAGTTACCAGGAAAGTATGAACATCTGGGTTTACGACCCAGGGATTCTTAAAATGGCTGCCCAGAGTCCCACACCACTCTCCCAGTGACTGAGAGCCCCAAAAGTCAAATGCCAACCTTGGATCTTATATACCCCTCTCAGGGCCCTGGGGCACTTGATTACCTCAGTGCTGAAAAGCACTCAAAACAAAGTACAGTGAAAAATCCCATTTAGGGTGTGGGAAAGTTAATCCCTAGTACCCATATATTCAATGATTCCTAATTTAATCAAAAAAAAACAAAAGCCAGACTCTTCAAGGGCACTTGATTAAATAAGTGCTAAAAGAGAAAACAGTAAAAGAGAATCCCACCTTAATTACCAATACACCAATCTACTGCCATCTTATCATGTTGATCTTCACATCTTTTCAAAACTCCCCTGGCCTCATCTCCTCACATGGACTGTTGCAATAGCCTTTGGGTTGATTTCCCTGATTTCTCTCTCCCCACTCTAACTCATTCTGTGCTCAGGTGCCAAACTGATACTCCTAAAGCTTAGGCCTGACTATGTCACTGTTATGTTCATGGAAATAGGAAGATCTTTCCTATCCATTGATAGGCCTATGTGACCAGCTTGAGCCATAAGTCTGTGGTGGGAGGAGCCTGCCGAATGGGTGAAGCGGGAGGTTGGAGAGTCAGAGTTGGGAGACAGAGGGAGTTGGAGCTTGGAGTGAGAGAGCAGGACAGCTAGCATGAGTGAGAGGGAGGGATTTTGCTTAAGGGAGCTTGTTTGTGGGGAGGCCATAACAGAGGGAAGGCTTGGGGGGGGGGGGCAGAGGTGCTCCTGCATTGATAATGTGTATAGATTTCTTTGTTGCTATGATGGATTTAGCTTTCTGGTGGGAATAAATATCTTGGTTTCATTTTCCATAGAGTCTGTTTTATCTTTCAATTCCAACCTGGAAATACACCTGCGTATTCATAGCAGCCACCGTATGGCACTGGTGATAAGTCACCCCTAGTCGATAAATTCCAGTTGTTCCCTACTACTTCCAAGATCAAATATAAAATCCTTTGCTTGGCTTTTAAATCCCTTCACTACTTACCCTTCCAGTTCTTCTTACACTTTCTATGATCTAGCAACACTGGCCTTCTCGCTGTTTTTTATACATCTCCTGAGTGCCTTTTCACTGACAATCCCACATGAGTGTGACTGGAATGCTGAAATAATGAAGCCCCCTTAGTATGGGACAAGACCTTACGTCTCCTACCATCCACCCCCACCCTGCACCCCTTCTATATTTTTAGAAATTGCTCTGCTGAGAAAGTAAAGATAAGAAATTACATCAGTAGACAAACACCTGCAAGGTCCTGTTTATCTAGCCTTTACTCCCTTTTTGCTCAATTAGTCCCTGGTCTCATGCCTTTTTGTTTTTTGTTCTCTGTTGCTGAGAAAAGATTCTATGTTTAGAATGTGAGCTCCAAACCCAGTCAATGGGAAGAGGAGCCAGTGGGGAGGGTAGGGGAAACTCTACATTAGGGTCTATATAACTTGCTTTGAGCTGTATGCAAGACACACACACTGCTGGCATCATCTTGGGCCACGGTGGGAGTGTCCTTTCTCATGAGAAAGCAATAAACTGCTTTTTGCCTTTTCTCAACAAGTCTCTGTTTATTTTTAATGTGATTAGTGGTCTCAGACCCCAACAAGTGGAATGGGCTTCTTTCTCACTTCTACTTCCTAGCTTCCCAGAAGCCTCAGCTCAAATCTCACTTTCTGCAAAGAAACCTTCTTGGTCGTCCCCCTGTACTGCCTGTCTTCTGAGGTTACCCCCCATTTACAACATACATGACCATATACTGTAGCAAAATACAGGGCTGTCCAACCTTAGGTTTTTATTGAAACAACAGACAACATATTTTGATTTGCCATTTTAGTGCAGTAGCTCAGCTTCTTTACTAAAGCATTTATGTAAATTTCTATGTTTATAGGCCCGCCACATAAATCACACTGCAGGTTGCATGCCTGCAGGCCGCATTTTGGACAGCCCTGGCATAATATATATGAATTACATATTTGTTTATATAAAAATTAGGTCAGTCAGCAAGAATTCTGAGAACGCAAATAACTAGGTATACTTAAGATACATTTAACTGACCTAATTTCAGAAATGCCGTTTACTGCATATATGGTTGTCATTAACCAACCTGGGCCCAAATTTCATCTGAAAATTGTTAGTTGCCTGTGATGGCCTCGGGCTTCTTCTAGAGCTGATTCTTTGGCTTCCACAACCCTCCTCCAATTTGTGCTCAGAAATACGACATATATTCATTAATTCTAGGATCTTTCCTTGCATAAGCTGTTCTACTTCCTTAGGTTGTATAACTAGCAATAAGATCCATTACTTTAGTTGATCAGTATAAACATGAGAATCTGTTATCAGTGGATGGAGTCCTTTGATGCTAATTTGGTTTCTACAAAACCCAGGTGGACTCCCAGTGGTCCAAGCAAAACCAGACATATATTAGGGCTGGCCCTAAAGGCTTAATTAGTACAGTCTTTTCATCCCTGAAGCTGTAGACCTGAGGGCATAGCAAATACTGTTGATTATGTTTGTTATAAGCAGTTGCCAAGGCAAAGCACTGTCATTATGTCCTTCTGTTAACTATTAGCCTCCAGAAAAGGATAAAGTTCTTTCACAGTGTGGTGCTCAGATCCAAGACTGAAGAAGTTATCATTTGACAGAATTGTTGGTGGTTAGTGACACCTGACAGATTCCCTCCCCAGCAAGGTACAAAAGCTGTCTTTCCTCGATGGGCTTTAAGGTAGACCCAATCTTCAGGTTAATAGTCACATGGTCCAAAGGGAGCTCTTGGCAGTACCTCAGGAACCTGTGAACGGAAAGCCTTAAAACACCTTATCTAAGTCTGGCAATAATTCAGATCATCATCAGTCAAATGGACAGTTGCATACATAGTATGGGAACTCGGGGCTTCTCATTGGTCTTTCCATGAATACCTCACGTTCATGTGGGTTAAGACCAATTTTTCTGTTTAGGCTCCAAACAGGAGCTAAAAGCACCTGCCCATTTCAGACTGGTTTTGTTATCTGTTCTGATCAGCTAACTTTTCAGGACACCAATATAACTTTCTACTGCTCTTAGTAAGGGTGGTGAAGGGACTGTTGAATTTGGAAATCTTTAGACTCCCTTTGTTATCTGGTTTGGGAAATGAGTCCCTGGATCACTGTTGATGATAATGACAATCTAAATCATGGGATAAGTTGTTTTGATCATCTTTCTGTAAGACAGGGAGTCTACTTTATCAGCAGATTAACCCATCTCAAATATGTAAACCTGACAAGAACATTATTAGTAATTATAACATTTAGTCATTTGAACACTCAACTTGAAAGTTAACAAAGGGTCCCAAAAGGATGGGTGTGCCACTCTCCTTGTTTTGATTAGTCTTCCAACACCTGTCTGGCAAATGGGCAAGTACAGCAACAACACTGGAAATTCTAGAGTGTGCAAATAAATCTGGAACATAGTGACAGTGGTCTCTTTACCCTTTGGAGCTAGTATTGGTCTCATCAGTCACAGCAGACACACTGTAACATGACTCCTACATACTGATGTCATTTTGGTCCTCTTGAAGCTGTTCTTGAAGAAAAGACAACAGCCAACGAACCAACTGCACTTTTTACAAAATCTTATCATTTGCTATCTCATTAGATCATCACAACTCTTAAGAGGTAGGTGCTACTATTTTCCCATTTTACAGGTGAGGAAACTGTAACAGAGGTTAAGTAACTTGCCCAGGGTCACACAGTTGAGTATCTGAGACTGCATTTGAACTCATCTTCCTGAATCAAGGTCCATAGTACTATCTACTAGGCCACCAGCTGCTACGCTTTCATAAGCTTCTCTATCAGAACGGTAAGGGAGTAAGTCGAATGTAAGACAGGATATCTAGTTAATGTGACATTTCTTAAGGATAAGAGCAATATTCTGCATTTGGTCAGCTAGGTGTTTGATAACACATTGGGAACCTGATTTTCGGAAAAGCAATTATAGAGTGGTCATTTACATTCAAATTCCTCCTACTGATTTGACTACTGATCTAGGATCTTCTCAGGGAATTAGTCCTCCCCAGTTTCCCAATTTTGAAATCAAGTTTGTTCTCTTCCCCTTCATCTACTATTGGCTGATTATATTTTATTGCTCTGCAGAGTACCCCAAAATGTCAGGAACTTAATTAGGTACTTAGTGACTGTGATATAACAAAGAAGGTGACACTTAAAAAATCTTTTCTTTCATTGGTTCAGAAAGTGCCTAGAAAATATACATCACATGGCTTAAGACATCATAAAAATTTTCTTCTAAGTTGAAACTGCATTAAACCTACCTACTGGCAAACCTTAAGGAACACAAAACTAAAACTGCCAAAGGTTCAGTATCTGACTTTGTCTTACTTTATCTGCATAGCCGCTTTTGTGATCTTTTCATTTGCTTATGGAATCTAACACAATACCATCAGTAATTTGAAACAAACTAATACATTGTGTGCTTTCTTTACTTGTATGTTAAGTGGGAGGAGGGGGCCTGAGCTCCAGAAAAGACAATAAGCTTATGTCAAAAAGGAGAGTCATACAGCATTGATCCTAAGTTTTTCTTGGTGAAACAAAAAAGATCAGCTGCCAGGAATGAGGAAGAAAACAGAAAATCACAACTCTCTCCAAACTACCCCTCCCCCCCACATCTCAGTTCTCATAATCATAAAGGCAACTCTTACCTCTGACTCAAAAGACTGAATAAGTAACACTTTCTTTAAAAATAAATACTTTATATACTATATACACTAATAATACACACATATATACAAGCAGCTCTGAAGGCCAGGGCTGTTATCCTTGCATTTTGGAACTTTGGGGCTAAAGTCAATATCCTAGCCTCCAGGCAACTGGTTCTGAGGCAATAGTTTGGGGAGCTTGAAAAATTTCCACTTAACTATGAGACCAAGTGTTACATGGGATGTTCTTGGAGGCATGTTGATGTTGACAAAGAAAACTAAACATTGTGAGTGACAGGATATGAAACTCCAGGGCTGGGGAATAGGAAATTGAGCAAGTAATACAGCAATAGAGAAAACCCTGTAAATCTATGGTTCTCAAGAATCCGAAGTTGGAGTAAGAAGGCAGTCTCCCGGTCATTCATCATCTCACACGTTATAGTTTGACAGAGAATGAAGTCCCACATGAACATCCCTGCTCTGCCTGAGGGTTGTTCAACACCTGAAATGAACTTCGGATCAATTCTTGGCTGAAGTCCACCAGGGCCCCTTTCACGAAGGCCAAGCTATCAATGTCAACCACGACTCGAGCCCCGCCCTGTTCAAACACCCTGGGGAAACATGAAAAAGTGATTAATTAAAAAGCAGTCACCAAACACTTCAGAAACTCTCTCTCCCAGTGCACTTATACAGACACATATTCATTCCTAGTTCCCAGGTATAGTATTTTAAATACTACAGTCTCTAACTCTCCCTAGTATGCCATCTTAATTGAATGAAATAACAGCATAATGAAGGACTTTAAACCTTTACACATTGCAGAAACGTGAATAAACATTGAATACTTTGCTGAAGAATGATGTTATTCAAATTCAAAATATCATCACCCCCATATCCCCATCCCTGAAAAGATACTGTTTTTGAAGGTGCCTGATGGAATTATAATTTTAGAGCTGGATGGAACCTTAAAGGTTAAGGTGTCCAACCTTCTCATTTTTATAGATGAGAAAACCGAGGCAAAGAGAGGTTAGGAGGCACAGAGAGAGAGAGATTAAGTGACTTGTCCCAGCTAGTCTGAGGCAGATTTCTAACTTGGGTCTTCCTGACTCCAAGTCCATCACCCTCTTCACTATGCCGCCTAGCTCCCCCTTTTTTCTTGCCTGTCATCAGGATTGATAACTGTGTCCAGAGAGAATTTGTATTGGAATCCGGAGCATCCACCTCCCTCCACTTGTAGCCTGAGGAACTCTGCCCCTTCTGTGATCTCCAGAAGCCTCTGGGGGGGAAAAGGCAAAAAGGGGAATCCATGACCGTCCAGTATAACCTCCTTGAGAATAAGGATTGGGGTTTTTTCCCCCTTTCTCTGTATTCTCATCACTTAGTACAGTGCTTGGTATACAGTAGGCACTTAATAAATGCTTCTTGACTGCTTTCGGTCCGTGGGCATTTATTAAACGCTTACTATGGGCCAGGCACTATACTAGGGGGCAGAGACGTGAAGGAAAAAAAACCAGTCCTTGCTTCTAAGGAGCTCCCAGTCCAATGGGTAGATAACATGCAAATAATTAAATGTAAACAAGGCACAGACAGGGTAAATTGGAGATTATCTCAGAGGGGAGGCACTCAGATCAAGGAGGTCTTGGGAAGGTGACTTTAGCTGGGACTTGAAGGAAGCCCTGATAGGGGAGGGGCAAACGGGGTGAAAGGGGCGCCCACTACCCCGAGGCCTACCTTAACGCAGCTCTCAGTGAGGCGGATCTGACCTTCATTTGACTCTGAGCCCGGAGTCTGGGAGCGAGCGGAGGAGGAAGAGGAGGTGGCGGACGATTCCCAACGCGAGGAAATGCCCACCTGCTGGGGCGCCCTGGGTGGCATGAGCGATGGGCGCCGGGAGGTGCGGAGGGGCCTGCTGGGAGGCAGAGAGGAGGGTGAGCGCAAGAGCACAGACGGGAAGAGCCCCGGGCTGGGGGTGAGGGAAGGGCTCCCGGAGTCCTCTCGGCCCGCGTCCCTCCCTCGTCCGCCCCGCTGCAGTCACGGCATGCGGGGCGTCCTCCTCCCTGCCAGGTACCTGCCCTTCAGCCGGGAGTTCACCGTCCTCAGGCCCAGGGCCGTCAGAGTCCATCCCCACGGCGCTATCCCCAACGCCGCCATTGTGCCTTCTCCACCAAACCCGCACTCGGGTAGGGAGCCCTGGAGAGCGGAGGCCCCGCCTCCTCAACTCCTCTCGGAGCAGGAAGGGAGAGGCGAGAATGCCATTGGTCAGCAGGCCGGAAGGGAGGCGGGACAAAGCGAAGCGGGCGGGGGAGTGCTTTCAAAACCTGAGAAACTTTATTAGTCTCGAGGCGAAGTTGGGAAAAGTAAAGGTTTCCCCCACACACACACGGCGGGGCGGGGCCAGGCACTTGACCCCGGAGCCGTGGGGGTGTTGCGGGCTCGGCCCACGTGGGCTGGCTCTCCGGCCTGGGCCCCGCCCCAGTGGCTTTATCTGGTGACTGTCTGCCTCCTTCCGAGCTGCTTCGGAGCTGCTTCCTCACCGCTGCGATGGCCTTGTCCTCTCCCGCATCGGTGCTGCTGCTTCTGACCCTCGGGGTCGTCGCCTTCGCCGAGCCGGTTCACTTTTTGGACTGTGGTGAGCACTGGGCTGGGTCCCTGACACCCGCCCCTTCCCTAAACTTTCACAAGCTAGTCCACAGTAGGTACTTTGATTTACTGGCTTCAGTTCTAGTCCTTCTCTACTCCCCCCCACCCCCCCGCCATTTTTGTTGGTGAGTCGTTTCCAACTGTCCGTGACTCATTTAGGGTTTTCTTGGCAGATTCTGGAGTGATTCGCCATTTCCTTCCCCAGCTTATTTTACAGATGAGGAAACTGAGGCAAACGAGATGAAATGCCTTGCCGCAGGGTCACACAGTCTGAGGTCAAATTCGAACCCAAGTCTTCCAGACTCCAGACCTGGTGCTCTATCTCACCTAACCGCCACCTCAGTTTCCTCGTCTGTAAAATGGATATAATACTCGCCCAGGGTTACTGTGAGAAAACTACTTTGTAAGCCAGAAGTAGTCATGGTGCTGAGCGCATCTATAGCGCTTGAAGATTTTCTCATTTGTTTCTCACAAGTACCTTGGGAAGTAGATGGTGTTCTCCCCATTTTGCAGGTGAGGACACTGAGCCCGAGAGCGTGGCTTGCCCGGGGATACAGGAGCTAGTGTCTGGAAGTACAGAATTTAAACTCTGGCTTTCCGTGACTGCAAGTTAAACATTGTATTTCTCACTCTGTCTCTGCCTCTCATCTCTCACTGTCTGGTGGGGCAGAGCCCTCTGACGCCTGGTTTCCCCCATGCTCCCCTCCCCTCTGAGATCTCGAGCCACGCCTCTCTTCTGTGCTTGGCCTGGCCGGCAGCTGGACCCCTACCAGGCGTGCCCCATCCCCCCCCCCCATTCAAAGATACGCACACAACCCCAGTGCCCCTTTCCTCCCCCACCCCAACCGAGGTGTGTAGTCCTGGCTTATCTTTGGTGAGTCATCCCCCCAGCCTCGGACAATGGAACGAAAGAACTCTTGAATTTTAAACCCGAAGATCCTGGGGGCTACTTCCTTGACTTTTCCTTAGTCTCCTTTATAAAATGCCGGTGTTGGATCAAGAGGACCCCTGAAATCTTTTCCAGCTTTGACCGTGATCATATGATCCCGTGACTAATTTTACTTCTCCATTTATCCATCGTTGTCTGCCCAGGCTCTTATTTGGCTTTTTAGATTTTGCTAAAATTGTGGAAGTAAAAGCTAAAAGCAGAATTCTTTCTAACTTACTTGGCACTTGATGGTTATTTCTTTCTTGGTACTTGTATCTTCTGTGCCTGACTCAGTCCCGGATTGATAAGCTCCTTGAGGGCAGGGACTGCTTTTTGCCTCTTTTTGTATCCCCAGGGCTATAAATATTTTTGTGCATGTAGGGCCTTTCCCCTTTTTTATGATCTTTTTGGGATGTAGACCTAGTAGTTGTATGACTGGGTCAAAGAGTAATAAGCACAGTATGATTGATTTTGGGGCACAATTCCAAGTTGCTCTCCAGAATGATTAGATCATTTCACAACTCCAACAGTGCCAAAGGATCTTTTTTAAAAAGCAAAAGGTGGATCGTAGTTTTTTTTTAAAATGTTGCCTTTAGCGTCTTACTTAGTAATTTTAACTTTTTTGTGTGTATGTACAGTTTTCAAATCCATTTCCTGTTAATGTGGTTTCACGTGAATCTAATCACAGGAGAGGTATATTTCATTCTATTGTGGAGTAAATCATTAGGTCTTGACTAAAGGGAAGAATTCTGGAAATCTATGGTGTTAATTCCCCTTCTTAACCTGACACAAGACAGACAGACACACACACATAAATATAGAAAGAACTGTTATGTGTGTGTGTGTGTGTTTACATTTTGGTATATACACGCCTAGCCGTGGTTCTAAATCATTTCAGCTAGATCCAACAGTTCCTTGTCCAGCCACATTTGGTTCATCTTGCCTTCAATGGTCAGCACACAAAGATTCTCCTTACTAGTAGTACCTCTGCTTCCTTTTCATTCTTGGGGTCCTAAGCAGTTGACCTCTTCCAGGCATAGGACAGATGTTTTTTTTGTTAAAATTACTCTTTTCTTCTCTCATAGAAAGTAGAGGGAAGAAGTTTGCAGTCATTTTCTAGTTCTATGTTGAGACAGCATGCTTTATAATACTTTCCCTATAAATGAAGTTTCATATTGGATTTTAAAAGTTTCTTAAAACTAGATCTCTTTCCAAAGAGTATAATTTCTACCTCATATTCAGATTAAACATGTAATTAGTCATAGATTGGATACTCTTTCACCCCCTTCTTTCGCTCTGACCATAGAGTATAGGTACTCTGTCCAAAGGAATGTAAATTTGCATTGCTGAAACCTCCCTAGGGTTTACCGAGATTGATTTTTTTTTTCCTTAACTAGTGTTAATCAGTCACTGAATGCATGTTGCCTCAGTCAAACTGAGACCTTAGCTTAAAAAGGCCAAAGTCTCCCACTGCGTCCTGGGGCCATCTCCAGTCGTCCTGATCTGCATCTTGCCACTGCACCCAGGTGGCTCCAGAGGAGAGAGTGAGGCTGGTGACTTTGCACAGCCCTCTCTCACTTAACCAGTTCCCTTGCAAGTCGTGGCATCACCTTCCTGATGTCATGGTCCTCTTTAAGAAGGAAGGACAAACAACAAGTATAAGTATCCCCAGCACTTAAGTACCGTATCTGGCATACAGTAGGTGCTTAATAAATGTTAGTTGGTTGATCAGTGGCTTAGTGAATAGAAGTTTGGATCTGGACTCAAGACCTGAATTTGAATACTGCCTCTAAATAGAGACACGGTAGTAACTGCGATCCAGGACAAATTTAACCTCCATCTGCCTCAGTTTCCCCATCTGTAAAATGGAGATTAATAGTAGTGCCTACTTCCCCAGTTACTTGAGAGAATTTTGCTTTGCAAACCTTAAATAGTCATAGAAATGCTAGCTATTATTACTATTACTAGTTGGGGAATATTCTGGGTGCAATCTTTGACTTAAGATATAGGTCAGTTTTATTTGGTCAGTTCTCTAGCCACATTGATTTCACATTTCCAAGGTGAAGAGCTGAATGGCGATAGGTGTTGAAACAGGATAAGGACACTAAAGAATAAAGATTAGGACACAAGGCTCTCTCTTTGCTAAACTTTCATTTCATTATACACCTCAGAGAGGGAAGGAGGGTATCAGAACCATAAGTGGTCTAGCTCTAAACTACCCTAACTTCATTAGTAATGTAAAAGAATTTAAAGAAACTGTTCTGACTTGGTTGAACAAAACCTGCAAATAGGAAGAGAGCTTTTTCTTACAAATAGCCAACTAAGGTGTAGGATTGTTTCTGGCTAGGGTAAATATTTAATGGGATTTACTTTTGAATTGGGAAATAGAATTCTTTTGCCACTCAACTTATTTGCGTTCATTCATTTAGGGATTTCCTGCCCTTCCTTTCCTACTTCTACATTTTTTTTGTGTGCCTCATTTCTGTTACCTATCTCTCCCTCCTCCTACATCAAAAGGATTTTTGAAGACTCTTCCAACCCCCTGGTGTTTTTTTCCTTTAAAGGGAAAAGTTAAGCAAACTACCTCAGTTTTGCAATATTTACAGGTTCTACAAGTTTTTTTTTTAAGTCTTGAAAAAAACAAGTAGACACAGTAGAAAGTGTTAACACATTGTTTTAAACTATTGCTTTTATAAGAATTAAAATACTTCAGACATCTGATTTCTTTAGTGCTGCCACTACTCTCACCAATATCGAGCTTCTCCATGCCTTAGACAGTTTTAAGGTTTGCCGTGCCCTCAAATAATTTCTCTCCAGGTGGGCAGCCCATCTGGTGACAAACATCTGCATATGTGGTCCTAGTAAAAATAATTCTTTGTGCAGCATGTACTTAATGACCTTTCCAGCCCCGTACAACTTGCCAGAAATTACTTTGACACTAGGTGAACCCCATCCCCGCAACCTCTGACATGATTGCCCCAAGACAATTTCAGGGTAAGAAAATAAAGGAATCTCCCAGGAAAAGATCATATGTAAAGTTACAGGTTGAGTTAATATTCCAGAATTTTTGAGTAGTCAGATTCCATTTCCTCCAGAACCATGAACCATTCCTTTCTCTTAAAGATAAAATGTTCTTAAACCCCAACCCTCTCCATCTTAATACTTTCTCTATGGAGAAGGTAGGTCCTAGCACCGATCACTACAGATGAGCCATTTGAATGAGATTAAGTTAGTTAAGTTACGGTCATCAGTTCAGTCCTGAAAAACTATCACCCATCTTTCCCAGAGGCTCCTCCCCCGAAGTCTGTTAGGAAAGGGTTTTAAAGAGAAATGTTATTTCTTTAGCATTTTCTAGAGAAACTAAAAGGAGGGTTTTTTTCCCTTAATATGCTTCCACAGTATGCATCTTATGTCCCAAACTATTAGTAGCCCTGCAAGAAAAGGAACTGATCTTAGGCTTTATTTCCCTTCAGGTAGCACAGTGCCACAAACATTATATTTTATAAATAAGTTTACTAAGCCATTCAATAAGTATAGTAGGTGCTCTATAAATACATGTTAAATGAATAAACCTTTTTCAAAAAAAAATTGCCTTTTATTTTTATTGTGAATTTAATTATTAACAAACATTTCATCACAAAAAGAAAAAGAGCTTATAGAAGAAACTGAGCCTCTTATGTAGAGTTTGTTTTTTCCCGCCTAATTTCCTAGTTCCCTCCCCAGGAATTCCCTGTACCAATTAAAATCAAAGGTCCAGTTCATATCTTTAATCCATCTTAAATTTAACAAGGTAATAATAAAACTGCTCTGTTTATCCTTTTCCCTATAAATGAATAAACCTTCAGTACTCAATTTGATCCGGTTACTGGGATAGAGAGGGAGAACCAAAGCAGCAGTAACAATATTAGTCTGTTTAGTGGTAGAGCTAGTTATTGAAATGAAACTCTTTCTTCCCCCCCACCTCCCTAACCTTATATTGAAAAGGTAAAAATACTCTTGTTAGGCACACGTACACCACTGTGCTAAGCATTTCTGTAAACAGGACATTGCTTCCAAACTTCATTTTGCTGACATTCTTCATAACTCTTATCTTGTTTATGATGTCATAATTCTGTATCATGTTCTGTTTTAGAGATAGGTGATTATTTTTAGCTGCAGGGTAGATTTGGAGTGATTTCCTAAGGAAATTTACCTGACTGTTATTATCTGTTATTATGGGGAACTAGATGACTCCAAGGACATTTTCCTTATAGACCACCCGAATTCAGAGCCCCTATGTGGGTTACTTGTACATAAATGATCTTGCAAATAATAGTATGTCCTTCCCTTCTGTTCCCTTAAGGGGTAACTATTTAAGCTAATATGGGTCAAAAACTTAGTTTTCTGCCCTTTGCTAGCAGGGTAATCGGTTCATACTTTTGGCCATTTCTCTATGATCCCTCCTCTCCATGACACCTAAAACTTTACTTTGGATTCTTAGGTAGTGCATTTTTTTCCCCATGCAGGTGTCATACATACTAGTGGTTAGCTAAAGGGCTGCTAGGTGGTACTGTGGATAGAGTGCCAGGTCAAGAGTCAGGAAGACTCATTTTCCTGAGTTCAAATCTGGTCTCAGATGCTTCCTAGATGTATAACCCTGGACCAGTCACTTAACTCTCTTGGTCTCCATTTCCTCATGTGTAAAATGAGCTGAAGAAGGAAATGGCAAACCACTCTAGTATCTCTGCCAAGAAAACTCCAGATGGGGTTGTGAAGTGAAATGACAAAAAAAACTGCCTTAGGTTGTGTAGACTTGTACAAAGTGAAAATGGCATTGGAGACAAAGAGATATACAGTGATCACTGTAGACTGATACCCTTATTACATTTGATGTCAGATGTTGTTCACGTCCATATGAGAAAAAGGGAATTAGCTTTTAACTTGTCAGCTAAACAGAAACAAAAGGTAAAGCAACAGAAACAGACTCAGGCCTGAGCTTATTGCTTGTCCTTCTTCCCTCCCACTAGCTAGGGAACCCTGTCAGTCCTTGGAAATCGTGAGGTTATCAACTATACTTGGAAAGATTAATGTCCTCCTGTCTGATGTGATTTGGAGACATTGGCAGCCGATTTTTTCCAGCTTGGCCACAATAGGGTCTCATAAGTAAGTCTCTCCAATGTATTTTCCCCCTAGAACGCCCATTTTAGCTGACCGAAGTAAACTCATTTGAGAAGTGTGAGCTTGGTGGCAGAGGTCCAAAGCAAATAGACCTCTGTGGATGGTCCTCATCCATTCCCATCCCAGCCGCACTCTGGAGTTAGCCTTAGGACCTTGAAAAGCTAGGGCAATAATTACAGGCACTCTTAGCTGTTTTCTTTCTGTATTATTAGTACTGCTACTTGATACCACAGGAAATGTTGAGGCTTACTAATAGGCTGATAGTGGGCATGGATTTTGCCCAAGGGTCTAAATGCAAATAGCTTGCATTTCCCTCCCAGTATACTTCCTATCACAAAGGAAACCTGGCAGAACATTTCTTTGTTTCACTTTATTTGAAACTTCATCCTTCCCAGGGATATCATAGTATAAGTCCTTTTGGTTCCCTAATCAGTTATGGATGGAGCACTGGCCTAGCATCAGGAAGACCTTAAATTCAGATTTAGCCTCAGACCTTTCATTTAACCCCTTGTCTGCCTCAATTTCTTCATCTGTAAAATGGAGATTATAATAGCATTGACTTTCTAGGGTTGTTGTGAGAATAAAATGAGATAATTCTAAAATGCTTTACAAATCTTAAAGTGCTATATAAGTGTTAGATATTATTATTATTATCATAATTACTGTTACTTCCAGGAGTTTCCTCTTGTCATGACTTGCAAAAGCCATAAAATCTATCAGTTCTAAAATGCATGATTCCTTATTAGCCTTAGAGGAAACATGGGTGCCTAAGTTCTACTCTCTGCTCAGGGATCTGGTGAAATTGCCAATAAATGTTATGTAGGCATTCTTAAAACACATTTTTAAGAACCTTTCTAATTTAGGAAGTTGATTCCTTTTTCTGCCCTCGGCTTACTTCTTTGAAGGATCTGTTTTGTCATCTTAGATGACTTGAAGTTTTTCACCAGGTGATAATTTAGCAATTTTTAATGTTCAATTTGGAATCATGTCCAAAGAGCTATAAAATGGCATACTCTGACACACAGAAATGCTACTAATATGTCTATAGTCCAGAGAGTTTTTTTAAAAAAGGACCCATATGTGCAAAAATATTTATAGCAGCTCTTTTGTGGTGTCAAAGAACAAGTTAATGGCATATTATTGTGATGATGAGCAGGATGTTTCAGAAAAACCTGGGAAGACTTACATAAACTGATACAAAGTGAAGTAGGCAGAACCAGGAGAACAATGTACACAATAACAGCAATATTGTACTAATAATCAGTTATGAAAAACTTAGCTACTTTAATTAATACAATGATCCACAAGAAATCAACAAACTCATGATAAAAAATGCTAGCCCCCTCCAGGAAGAGAACTATGGAGTCTTGGTACAAATTGAAGCATTCTTTAATTTTCTTTTTTAATTTTTATTGCTTTTTTCCCATCACGGAGTGGCTGATTTAGAAACATGCTTTGCATTACTTCATATGTATGTCTTCCCCCCCCCAGTTGTATTCAGTGGGACCCCTTTTTGAGGTTTTCTTGGCCACTGAAATGGTTTTGCAGTTTTCTTCTCCAGCTCATTTTACAGATGAAGAAACTGAGACAAACAGGGTCACACAGCTAGTAAATGTCAGAGGCCAGATTTGAACTCGGGAAGATGAGTCTTCCTGACTCTCAACCTGGCACTCTATGACATCTTGCTGCCCATTCATACACGTAATGGTGAGAGGGAGCATTCAGAACTGGAAATAACATTTTGCAATTTTTAAAAATTCAGCTAAAAGGACATTTGAGGCCAAAACCAAAAAAAAAAAAGGTTCAAATGTTGGAGGAATGGTAGTTCACACAAACTAGTTTCTTATCATTTAGCTGAGACTGGAAGTGTGGAGAGGAGGCTTCTGCAGTAGGAACTTTCTACTTTGTTAGGGGTGTGTGTGTGTGTGTGTGTGTGTGTGTGTGTGTGTGTGTGTGTGTATTTCCTTCCTGTTTGGTTACTCTGTATTTCCTCCCCAGGCTCTGCAGTTGGAAAAATTCTGGTGGTAGAAGTGACCCCCTGTTCCGTTCAGCCCTGCAAATTGCACAAAGGAGAATCCTACAGTGTCAATGTCACCTTCATCAGTGGTAAGTCCAAAGAGTTCTTGGCCCAGCTCACACTTGAAGCTTGATGACAGTGGTATTTACTCTTCTTTATCTATTTCCTTATCATGACAAAATGCTTTCACACATAATTAATTCTCCAAGCAACCTTATAAGTGAGGTAGAACAAGTGTTATCATCTTCCATTTTATAGATGAAGAAACTGAAGCTCAAACATGGTCACTGGGAAAGGAACTTGACTCTATAACCAAGTGGGTGCCCTCCACCCCTTGTTTCCCTTCATTTATCCATTTCCTAGTGAGTACCTTAAGGGAAAGGAGTCCAGTCATATCTTATTTTTTAATTCAAACTGTTTTAACTTTGTCTCTCACTATACACATTCAGATCATTCAGATACAGGAACAATCTCCAAAAACTAGTGTTTGTTATTTACTGACGAGGAAGAAATGAGCCATACCTGTTAACATTGACAAGGTCATAACTAAGTCTGGTGGATGTTGCTGTAGGTCACTGTCTATTTAATTACATGATTGTGGTCAGTGTATATTATTTTGGTTCTACTTTCTTGATACTGTATAATTTCATATCTATCTGAATTCTTCATGGTTGTCATTTCCATAGTCCCCACAATTCTCGATTGCTTTTGTGTACCATAATTTATTCAATCATCTTACCCAGTATTTGGTCACGTAGGTTATTTCTACTTTTTTATTTCTTGCTTTTAAATCTAAATGTTCTTTCCACAACAACATTCTGCCTCTTCTTTATAGGAAGAGGTTCAGAAAATGGGCAGGAAGAATGTAATTGACCTAATCATGCAGTGGCACATGCCAGTCTAAGCAGGGCTCCATCTTCCAGAATATCCATGTTCCTTTTGAAAGTTGGAAGAGACCTTACAAGTCCCTGAATCCAGTACATGGTCCTCTTTATTACATATAGCATCACTAACTTTCTCGAACTCTTCCAGTGATGTCTTAGTGGCCAGGGCATTTCATTTTATAATGGCAGTGATTAGAGTGGGCAAAAACTTTCTGCTCTCTAACTTTTGCCAGTTCCTCCTAGTTTTGCCCTCTGGAACCTGATAGGATAAGTCTAATCCCTCCTTTCCATGACAGCCCTTCAAAAAAATGGAGACAGTATTACATATGTTGTTTTGGATGGATGGATGGATGAATGAGTGAATGAATGAAAAAGCATTTATTAAGTGCAGAGCACTGAGGATACAAATAGAGGAGTAAAACAATCTGCTGCCAGACAGCTCACATTTATATAGGAGATTTCTTGTGCAAATCAAATGGAAAGATTTTGTCCTCAGGGTTCAGTGGTAAAGCAGATTGTGATGCACTGGTTTTAACGTTATCCCATTGAAGATCATGTCACCTTCTGGTGTTAAACCACTGGATAATGGCAAGGATTGTGGTTGTGAGAATTTTCTCCTCTGAGTATTTCAGCCTGGACTAGAAACACTGCTTATTCCCAGGGCTGTGGAGTTCAGGAGCCCGGGCTTTCTCTCTCCAGATCTGAAGGGAGGTGGTGGTCCATGTAGAAGTAGTGGTTTGATTTCCTCTCTCTCAGTATATCCTGTTGCTTCAGGGAGATAAACCAATCCTCCTCTGGGCCTCAGTTTCCTAATCTGTAAAAGGAATGGGTTAGACTAAATGACCTAAGATTTATTCCAGTTCTAAACTTGTGATAACTATGTAGACTATAATGATTCCAATTCTGTGGAGTAGAGATCTTCCAGAAATCTGGCTTCTCTGAACCCAAGTTCCCTGAGAGCAGAGACTGTTTATTTTTGTAAATTTAAGTTCATGGAACTAGGGCTAGAAGGAATCCCAGGAGCCTTCTTGAGGCTGATGAGAAACTGATGCCCAGGAAGGTAAGTGAGTTGCTGAAGATCAGACAGGTAGGGGGTGTCAGAAGGGAATATTCCTCAGCACAGTGCCTTGCCCATAGTATGTGCTTTATAAATATTGAATTGAATTATTTTACTTGGAGCGGTGACCTGCTTGAGAACCAAGGGTTTTTGCTTTAGCAGTCTCAGCAAGGCTTAAGAATCCAAAGGGTCCAGAAAACTTGAATTGGTAAAAACTCAGCAGAGTTTGACAAGGGCTGTTTACCAAGCTTTGTCAGAGCCCTCTTGGGACTCCTTTAAAAACCATATGTACATATCCCCAGTTCAGTTAAATCCTCTGAGCTTTGGGGATGTACCTAGAATTGGAAATTAGGCATTAGGTTAAAGGTTAATTAATTGTGCCTCTCATCTTTTCTGGAAAAATGCATCCATGTAACAAACAGTAAGCTACAGTCAAAGCACACAATGATGGAGTAGCTTATGCTGCTTAGCTGTGGCTGTCTGCAGCCCTGAATAAATGTAACTTGCCCCCACATTTGGGGAGTGCTGTAGTTTTAACAAAGAACATGGAAATTCTTCCTTAGAGGAGCTGAGGAAGATGGGAAGGCATATCCTCACCAAAATATGCCATTGCATTGATTCCCTAAAGACTACTGGTGATAACCACTGGTGTGGTCACTGTAAGGGTGAGCAAAGTGGGACTTTTTGCTGTTTTTTCTTTTGGAGTTCTAGTTCTTCTCAGCACTAAGGCAATCAAGTGTCTTTGACCTGCTTAAGTCACAAGAAAGCCTAAGGCACATGAGTTTGAGTCACGGAGTTGTGATGCCCTCTGACCCTGAAGAAGTATGTATATATACTTGGAGGTTAGCATTTTGCTTTGGAGCTCATTCATTGGAAGAATGTTCATGTGATGTAGCCGGATGGGACTCTAGGTAGCCGTTAAGGAACCTCTGGCTTTGAAAACCAAGATGTTGGTGCTACTCTCTGTGGTAACTATGTATGTATGTAACGGTCAGACAGCTAGAAGCCCTGTCTGTCGATTTGTGTTATTTTCTCTGCTTGTAAATTCTTGCTTGTAATTTCTGTTTGTATTTTCTCTGACGTTCAGGGTGCTGACTTTTCCCTTGAACTATGTGAATGATACACATACATACATACATACATACATACATATGTATATATGTTTGATTAAAATAAGATTGTTGACCCCTTTTGAGTTGCTTTCCTTTAGAAAAGCAGATCAAAGAACCTGTGCTAGCAGCCCTCCTGTGTGCTGGTGTTATTGGCCTTACACCTCCACAGCAGCTGCAAGCAATGTTGTTACAGTCACGTGGCTGTCACTTTCAATCTGGTTTTGTTTCCTCTACAGATGTCTGGTCTCAGAACACCACAGCTTCAGTGCATGGCGTCATATTTGGGGTCAAAGTACCTTTCCCTATCCCTCAGCCTGATGGGTGTAAGTGCGGCATTAACTGTCCCATTGAAAAAGGCAAGACCTATAACTACTTGAACAAGTTGCCAGTGAAGAGCGAATATCCCAATGTAAGTGACATTCCTGTCACAGGGATCGATCCTGTTAGGGCAGTGGGTGGGTTTCTTATGTGTATGTATAGTAGTGCTATAGCAAGACCCTGAAGAAAGAAGAACTTTTTTGATACTTAATGATGGTGGTGATGGGTATAAGTTAGTCCTCGTTTATCCATTTACACACTATCCTAGTGAGTAGGCTGAGCCTACTGATACTTCTGTGTTTTTGTCTTTGTGAGAATTCTGTCTGCTGCTGCTGAAACTCATAAGCCCTCTACAACTTGGTAGTTGGCTTTTAAGAATTGTTGTGATCAAAACATTAATCACCTTGCCCCAACCTAGTGAGGAACTTCTCTGAACTTATCTGGGTGGGTCCACATGGCCCTTGGGGTGCAAGTGACACTTTCTAAGCCAAGATTGTGCTTTTCATTTCTATATAAACCAGCAAACTTTATTCTGTGTTATGGGCACAGACTGTACCCCAACTCTTGTATGTGCCATTGGGCGTCACGTGAGAGTGCATGGGCCAGCCAGTCCGAGTCCATTGCCCCTTTTGGAAAAGCACTTAAAACAAAGCACATCCTCTCCTCGTAGTGAGTCTTGCATCTTTGTACGCAGATGCTTGATTCAAAAAATGAAAGGGTTGGGCAGGTAGGCTGTGAGGTTCCTATGGAAACAGCTTCGTGTTGAATTGGGGCAGATGGGTGGTGCGGTGAATAGAGCACTGGGCCTGGAGTCATGAAGACCTCTGTTCAAATCCTGCCCTAGCCACTGGATAGCTGTGTGACCCTGGGCAAGCCACATGACCAATTGATTGCCTCAGTTTTCTTATCTGTAAAATGGGAGTGATAATAAAAACACCTCCCAGGGTTGTGAGGATCAAATGAAATAATTTCAAAGTGCTTGGCACATAGTGCCATGTAAATATTAGCCATCATCATCATCGTTGTCCTCATGCCTAAAGTAGGAGAGGAGCGAAGGGGCGCAGGGGCCCCAGAAGGGGTTGAGTTCCGGCCACCGTTTCATCTTCCCTTATCCTGTTCTTTTCTCTAGATGAAGTTGGTGGTGGAATGGAAGCTTTTGGATGATAAGTCAAATACTCTGTTCTGCTTGGAGATCCCAGTAGAAATTGTGTAAGCCGATGAGCTACACTCACCAGTGTTTGTCTGAGGATGAGAGGGGGTGAGGGTGGGGAGTCGGGTTATTGGGAAAGGTTGATACCTGAAACAAACTCAGTGCCATAAGAAGAAGGGGATTTCCAGTGTGCTGCTCTACACATCCAGACCCCACTCTCTACGAGATCAAGAGCTGAGCAGTTACACCATGCGAGCCCAGAGAGTGCCAGTGTGGACTGTTGTTGGCATTCTCTGCAACTGGCATGGGGAGGGCTGTTTTGAGATATCTTGGAAGTTGGCTTTGGGTCATGGGATCCAATTCCAAAGTGTGGTGATGCCGGGTGGGATATTAAATCTCTAAGCTTTTCAACCCAAGTGCCTCATTATGAGTCTGACATTCCTGTCTAACATTTTGTGTGACCACTCCCTGACCCCGGTTCCTATATCTGTCAGTGCTTGGGTGTCATGTGCCTCCTTCCACCAAAGAGCTCAGTTGCCAGGAGCTCTGGATGGATGAATGGCTATTGGTCTTAGTTGGCAGATGTTTCTGCTTTAATTCTGTCTTATGTAGCTTTTACTGAACAAATGGATGATTTTTTTTTTTTTTTTGCACTAGTTTGTGGTGAATACACAGCAGCACATACCAGCTGAATCTGTCTTTTTTTAACCTCATTAACTTGCAAATTCTTAATGTACCTGGAAATTCCTTTGAATAAAGTCTTTATGAATCTTGCCTCCTCTGTTTAGGATCTCTCTAGCTACTGCTTTTCAGATAAAACTCCCATCTGGAGGCTCTGCTTGCGCTGGGGTCATAGAGGAAAGCTTAGAACCTCCAGGGAAAAATAAATAGGATGGTGAATGACTTTGAGAATGTGCCCTATAAGGGCTGGTTGGGAACAGTGGGATTTTTTGATAGAAGACCAGGGGAACATGATAGCTCTCTTGGAATTTTTGAAAGACTGTTTTGTGTAAGAGAGATGAGGCCAGGAATAGGGAACCTATGGCCTTGAAGGCCACATGTGGCCTTGTAGGTCCTTGGATTCAGCCTTTTGACTGAATGCAAGTTTTACAGAACAGATCTTTTAATTGTGGGGATTTGTTCTGTGAAGTTTGCATTCAGTCAAAGGGCCTCACTTGAGGCCCCAGGTTCAAGAATTTACCTGTTTGGCCCTAAAGGGAAAAATCAAGGGCAATGGGTATAAATTTAAAAGAAGAAAATTGAGGATCGTGTCAGAAAATTTTCTTAATAATTAACAGTCCCTCAGGGGCAGTTAGGTGGTGCAGTGAGTAGAGCACCAGCCCTGGAGTCAGGAGTCCCTGAGTTCAAATCCGGCCTCAGACACTTGATACGTGTACTAGCTGTGTGACCTTGAGCAAGTCACTTAAGCCCAATTTCCCTGCCAAAAAAAAAAAAAAAACACAGTCCCAAGAGGTGGCAGGGTTCCCTGATTTATGGTGGAGGAAACTGAGGCAAATAGTTAAGTTTCTGGCCCAGGGTAATACCACAAGTGTCTGAGGCTGGATTCGAACTCTGGTCTTCCTGACTCCAGGGCCAGAGTTTTATCCTCTGTGCCACTAGCTTCTCTGAAAGTACTCGAGAAATACTGTAGAAGTCATTATCCTTTCTTTCCAAATGAGGAAATTGAGCCAAAGCATTTGTCAAGTACCTACTTACTATCTGCCAGGCTCTGTGATAAACATTGGGGATACAGAGAAAGGCAGAATAGTATGCCCTCAAGGAGCTCACAACGTACTGGGGAGACATCTAACAAACTAATGTACAAACAAGCTGTATACGAGATAGGGAGGAAGTAATAGAGGGAAAGCACTAGAACTGAGGCATTGAAAAAGGCTTCCTGTAGAAAGTGGCAGGGAAGCCAAAAGGCAGAGATGAGGAGAGAGCATCCCAGGTATTGGGGATAGCCAGAGAAAACACCCAGTTAGGCAATAGTGTGCCTTGTTAAAGAAAGGCCAATGTTACTAGATCAAAGAATATTGGGGAGGGAAGGGGTGCAGAATAGTAAGGCGTAAGAGGCCTGGCCTGTCTTTTGGAATTTAACCAGAACAATCCTAATTGTTATGTTAGTGCCTGAAAAGGAAATTTCATCAGCCCTCTTCGTTTCCTATCAGTGATTTTCTGCCTTTGGGTTTGGATGCCCTGTAAGATTCCAGTTAAGACCACCAGGGGACAGCAGCGTGTCAAAAGTAGAGTTCCAACAGTTCTGAGGTTTGCAAGCAGAAGAGAGTCTTCATCAGGAGTTCTTTTAGCCACTTAACTCATTAAAGGAAATCTTTTGATGATATTGGTTCTAGTCTGCCTCTCTCCTGTGGCTCTACTGTCACATGTAGATACCATCACATTTTATTCCATTTGAAAATGAATTTCCTTCCCCTCCCTTTCTACTGAGAGTAGAGGTGGAGAAAAAGATCAACAAAGGAGTACAAAATAAGGGACACCATCTTATTGGGAGAAACCCCCAGCCTTTTTGATGTGTGTGCTTCTATGAAGTTCTGGGTCTTTGGTTAAGCCACATGAATCTGCCAAATTATTCTGTTCTTTGCCTTCTTCCTCTACACAAGGCAGTCTTTGTGTCATTTTAACCCCCTTTGAGGCCCAAGGCTGTCCCTTATTTTGTACTCCTTAGTTGATCTTTTTCTCCACCTCTCCTCTCAGTAGAAAGGGAGGGGAAGGAAATTAATAATTGCTTATTAAGAGTCTACTATGTGTTAAGCACTTGGAATAGGGGGGCGGGGTGGAGGGGGAACATTCCCTTCTTTAAAGAGATTGAAATCTAATAGGGGAAGACAACACAAAAGGAAGTTGAAAATGGGGGGTGGGGGTGGGGACTAGGGCTTGGGCCCATGATAAAGTAGTCCAGAGAAATGCAGGCAGATTGGAAATGAAGAGATGACTGCCCAGATGCCCTCATTTTGGAGGTTCTGGAAGGAGGTCTCTGTATCCACCCTCTTCAGTCAGAGAAAGGGGTTCCAGAGGCAGAGGCTACAAGTGAAGGAAGACTTGATCAATGATTTTGGGAAATAATTCAAGTGCCTTCAAGAGGCAGGGTGCTAGGGCAATAGAAAGACTATTGGTTTTGGAGTTAGAGAATGTGGGTTCAAATCCTGCCTTTGATACTAACTAGCTGTGTGCAGTGTGTGTTGGATGAGTAATCCAAACCACTTTGGGCTTCCATTTCCCCATCTCTAAAAGGAAGGGGTTGGGCAAGGTGGCCTCTGAATTCCCTTCCTCATGATTCTGTGCTCTTTACTGTTTACTAAGCTTCCTAGGCTATTTACTGTGGGGCAAGCTGCAATGAGCTAGGGGAGTATCCAAGAGTAAGATTTATCAGGAAGATCTCCCTCTGAACAGAAAGTTCGTTGAAACCCCTCTGAGTCACTGAAGCAGTAAGAAATGAAGATTCTTGGTCTATTTAGATTTTAAAAAAAAAAGGTCAGGCTTTTTCTGAGTCAGAGTTGCTCATCCTCTGCTTCTGTACCAAGCCACGAGGGCAAGCTTCTTAGATAGTCATTTTTCTCCTCCCTCCCGCACAAATCCTATCCCAAAGAAAACAGGATCTCCCCTATTTTCAAAGAAAATAACCTGAACCGAACCATCCCCTCCTCCCTGAAGTGTCTGCGATTTATATAGGCAGAGAATGTGATGGAGCATCTCTTATATCTGCCATATGAAAGATGGACACCAGCTGCAAGATACAGGAGAATCTGGCCTGAGGCTGAGTTGATGATGATGATGACAGCGATGCAGGTAATTGTTTTCTTTTTACAGGGTCCTCATAAATAGTAGTAGTAGTAGTGATAATTGACATCACTTTAAGGTTTGCAAAGCAATTTACCTATATGCTATCATTAGAGGCTCACAACAACCCTGTGAGAAGTGCTACATTTGTTATTATCCACATTGTACAGACTCACTGGTTAAATGATACGTCCATGGTCATGCAGCTAGGAGTTGTATGAAATGGGATTCCAAGTCCAGCACTGCATCTGCCATGTACTTCAAAAGAGGAACTAATGTTTATGTATCACTTAAGAGCTTGCAAAATACTTTACATATAGCATTGAATTGGAGTCTTGTAATAGCCCTGTGAGGTAGGTGTGACAGGTATGATTAACTCTATTTTACAGGAAACAGATTCAAACATTGTGACTTACCATGATCTTATAGCTAGTCAGCATCAGAATCCTCACTCCAAAATCAACTAACTCACTAACTCTAGCTGGCCCCAGATCACCATGTTTCATATCCCATCCAACAGTCCATTCCAGTCATTTTGGCAGTCCTCACTTCCATGTTTTGCTCTAGGCTTAGTAATCAAAATCTAGTAATGGTGTATATACGTACACACACATACATATATATATATGTATGTGTACATATATATATATATTTATGAAGGGAGGAAGGCAGGGCATTTGGGCTTAAGTGACTTCACACAGCTAGTAAGTGTGTCAAGTGTCTGAGGTCAAATTTGAACTCAGGTCCTCCTGACTCCAGGGCCAGTGCTCTACTCACTACGCCACCTAGCTGCCCCCAATAGTATTTCTTAAAAGGGGGGAAAAAAAAAACCTCAGAACAATTGATACAATGAAAAAGTCAGAAAACCGTATGCCATGTGTGATACCTATGGACCTCTCACTTTCATGAAGGGGAGGGTTGAGGGTGTTTTCTCTTACCTTTTCATTCAAATCATACTTGATCTTTATAATTTTTGTCATATTCACTTGTAATTGTTGATGTGTAGCTGCTTGTTACATTGTTATAGTTATTAGATATGTTGTTTTCTTGGCTCTGCTTACTTCACTCTTTATCACTTCATGTAGATGTTTCCATGCTTCTCTGCATTCATCACACACATCATTTCTTATAGCACAGTAATAATCCATTACACTCATGTGCCATAATTTGTGTAGCTATTCCTTGTTGTTGGGCATCTACATCTATCACAAAAAGTGCTGCTATAAATATTTTGGTGTGTATGGGGACTTTCTTCTTATCAGTGGCTTCCTTGGGGTATAAGCCCAGTAATGGAGACTTAGATTCAAAGGCAATGAATATTTTAGTTACTTTATTTATATAATTCCAAATTGCTTTCCAAAATGGTCGTACCACTTCACAGTTCCACCAGCAATGTATTAGTGTGCTTATCTTTTCACAACTCTTCCAACATTCAGTATTACCATTTTTTCTCATTTTTGCTAATTTGCAGGGTATGAGGTAAAACCTCAGTGGTATATTGATTTGTATTTCTCATATTAGTGATTTGGAAAGTGGTTGCAAATGCTTTCCAACTCTTTTGAGAACTGTTCATATCTTTTGACCATTTATGTATTGGCAAATGGCATATATACATATATATATTTATATGTATGTATACACATTATATACAATGTCTTGTATATGTATTATTGATTTATGTTATATATATACAATTAATTATTTATATACCATGGATAACAACTTAGAGAAATTTCATATAAAGATTTTTTCCCATTTGACCACTTCACTTCTATCTTAGGTGCGTTAATTTTGTCTGTGCTTTTATCTTTTGTAATTGCCTTTAACTCTTTTTTGGTTAAGAATACAAGTCCTACTCACAGCTGTAAGAGATATGTGATCTGATTCTCTTCTAATTTTTTAATAGGCTGATCATTAATGTTAAGGATATATATCCATTTAGGATGTATTATGGAATACGGTGTAATGGAATGTTGGTCTAAGCCCAGAGTCTGCCAGACTGCTGTCAAACTTTTGCAGCAGTTTTTATCAAATTGGGAGTTTTTCTAAAGTAATACATGCTTTCCACTTGATCGAACAATGGGTTATTGATTTCCATTTTTTTCCGATTCTGTTCCCATTGATATACATATATATATATGTATATATACGTATATACATATATTTCTCTATTTTTTAACCAATACCAGATGTTTTGATGAGTGCTGCTTCATAATATAGTTTGAAGTCTGAAAGTATTCCCCCTCAACTCTACTTCTTTTCATCATTTCCCCTAATATTCTAGATGTTTTGGTTGTCTAATTGAATTTTGTTATTATCTTTATCAAATTCTATAAAGTATACCTTGGTAATTTGATTGCTATAGCACTAATAGCACAAGTTTATTTTGGAAGTATTTTAATTTTTATTATATTGGCATGGCCTAGCAATGAGCACTGAATATTTCTCCAGCTACTTAAGTTATTCTTTATTTTTTTAAGGAGAACTTGGTAGTTTAATCTATGCAAGCTTTTTGCTTTCAATATATAGATATTTTATGCATTTTTTTGTTATTCGATGTAAAATTTCCTTTTCTATTGTCACGTTTTGGGTTTTGTTATCACATAAAATACTGTTGGGTTTTGAGGTTTATTTTGTAGCCTGTAACTTGCCAAAGTAATTATCTCAATTAGTATCTTTACTGATTCTCTAGGATTTTCCAAGTACACCATCAAATTATCAGCAAATACGGATAGTTTTGTTTCCTCTTTATCTAACTTTATGCCTTTAATTTCTTTCTCTTATCATTGCTGTTACTAGCATTTCCAGAACTATATCAAATAATAGTAGGGAGGGTGGGTATTCTTGCTTTGCTCGTATACTTATTGGAAAAGTTTCTAGTGTATCCCTATTACATATGATGTTTGCTTTGGGTTTTAGACAAATTTTTTTTTATGTACTAAACAAAGTTTCTCTATTCTTATACTTCATATGGTTTTTAGTATAAAAGAGTGCTTTACTATGTCAAAGGCTTTTTCTACATCTATTGAGATGATCATGTGGTTTTGGATGTTATTTTTTTAATATAAATTAATTATATTGATTATTTTCCTAATGTGGAACCATCCTTGCATTTCTGGTATAAATCCCAATTAGTCATAATGAGTGATTTCTTGGATAAATGAATCACAGTAGTCCATTTGACAGGATTTTATTTAAAATTTTTTGAGTCAATATTCTTTAATGATATTAGCCTATAATTTTCCTCTTGTGTTATATGTTTCCCTGGTTTAGATATTAGAATTGTATTTGTCTCATAAAGGGATTCCGGTAGGATGCTTGCTTTCTCAGTTTTTGAGGCTAATTTGTAAAGTACAGGTACTAATTGTCCTTTGAAAGCTTAATAGAATTCTCCTGTGTAAGAAGGGTAAGAAGAGGGTTTTTAAAATTTGTTTTCTGGTGGGTGCAGAATAGTCTTGTATTATTCAAATTTACTTTCCTTTGAATTTGAAGGTCTTCCCTTCCCCACCCCTCCCCATATGATGAACTTTTCTGGCATCCTTTCCTACTCCCTCTGTTCCCTTTTTCTCTGCCCAAGCACCAGGAGTTTAGAGAGCTACTAAGCTGGGGCGGGGGAGTCATTTCTGTAGTTTGGGGTCTCCAGGGCCCAAGGAATAGGGTGAGGTGGAGTGGAGTATTGAGCTCTTTTTAAGCCTAGATACATATGTCTGACCCTTTTCCTCTTGTTCCTAGCTCTCCTGCAGAGATCTTTTGCAGCACAGACTACTGACCCCCAAGCAAGCTTCTGCCCTTGGAGCCCTGCCACAGCATTGACTATCTGTTGTAGCCAGAACAAACTTCTGCATCTTAGAGCCAGGATTTCCTTGGCACTGGAAGGAGAAATCAGAGACTGAAGTGTGAGGAGAGGCTGGGTGTGTGGTGGAGTTGGGTTTTGCTTTGTACTTGCACTTTGGGGACCTTGGATCTAGCCTTTGGGAGGTGGAAGAGGGGTGCTGAGTGAGCTCAGCAGAGAAGTTAGTTTGTGGTTCGTTTGGTTTTTTTCCTCTTCTGTTGGAATATAAGTGTTCTAAATCACAGTGACAGCTGAAGTGGCTTTATCTTTGGCACATAATTTCTGTTTTGGAGAGATCTGAGAGGTGGGAGGGAGATCAGAGAAAATGTTTAGTGCTCCATCTTGTTGATCATCCTACATACATTATCTCATTGAAGCATCACAACAACCCAGGAAGTAAGCTCTCCATTTATTGTTATTCCTCATTTACAGATGAGGAAACTAGAGCTCAGGGACTGTAAGTGACTGTCCCCAGGGTCACATGGCTAGCATGTACTGAAGACAGAGCTTGTGAAGAGAGGCAGTAGCCGGTGAGAAGGCACCTCGGGAGAGCAGAGAAATCTGGTTCCTGAGGGGCCAGCAGGGGAAGAAGACATCAGCCACTCAGAGTTCATCTTCTGTCAGATACAGTAACCTCGGCAGTCAGAGGCTTTTGTCCTTTCAACTACCACATCTTCAACCAGGTAGAACCAATGCTGACTGAAAAGCGAGGCCCCTCCACAATCACCTAGCAAATCCTCAGACCATATTTCTGGGGCGCTATTTATGAAATGGGAGTTGATGGGCACTAGACCGGCTGACATGCCAGGCCCTATGGAAAAGCTCAGCACTGCATAGTCTGCTAAATTGATGGGTACAGGACTCATTTGGTCAAGATACTCCCTTGCTATTTAAAACTGGAAGTCCAGTTTTATCAGTGCCTCAGAAGGCTCTCAGCTCTTCCATAGATAAAGAACAGAAACCAAAAGCTAAGCAAACCATTTTAAAGGACCCCTGATCTACTGAACAAATTCAGAAGCAGAATTTATCAATAAACTACTATCATGGTTCAATTAATTTTATTTGTTTTTCAGAAAGGTAATGCTAGGAAAAACTAATATTCTGAAGATGAGTCTGAAGCCATAACCATTATACAGATTTTTTTCCCCCAAAGACCATACTGCATTGACTTTCTTAATTCTCTTTTGCATAGGCTAATACTAAGAAATGAATTTATATTCCCTAACCTCACACCTGCTGACTGTAGGGAGAAGCAGTCTGGAAATGTCCTGGGTAGCTGAGGGCACCTGGGCTGGAATTTAAAATTTATTTCACATAATCCAAAAAGTGATTAATCCATATGCAGATAACAGATCTGAGTGAATTGGTCTGGGGATAGGACTGTGGTAGATAGCACAGGGTTGGGGATGACTGTGGATGAGGAATCAGTATGAGGTTAGGGCTGATATAAGAATGAGAGTCCGATAAATCTCCCCAGATTTTTCAAGGGAAGAGCCCTTGGGGGAGGGGAGTGGTGGGAGAGAGACTGGAGCAAGAGGTGGAGCTGGGGTTATTGTTCAGAGACCAGGGACACCCAAATAAGCTGTTTGGTGTTATGTTATTCTGGCCTGAGAATGAGAACAGGCTCTAAAGCCTCCCCCCCACCCCCCTGCACTTGTTACTATTACAAATAATTCCCTTCAAAAGAATTTTTAGGGTATTGGGGTCTTTTAGGAGGGGTATTTTTTTTTTCTTAAGGGAGAAAAAGAATTTCTGCATTGAGAACAGCTTCAGGCCTCCATCTTTATAGCCAATTTGAGTTCTGGATTGAGCCTTGTTCATTTACCACTGTCATTTGACAAGGAACTGAATGGTCTGACTGTTAGTTGCCATGGAAACAGGAAGATGAAAGGCCCATTGCTATGGGAACCTGTCATGATCTCTAAGCCTGGGTTCCAACTCCTAAAGGGGAGGGTTGGGAGTTAGAAAATGGGGATCGTGACAACACGAAGGAGGGACATTACCTTTAATTATGGGAGTGAGGGCCAAGCCACCCAGCTATGTGTGACTCGGAGGGTAGAAACCACACAGGGCCTGGGCTCTGGGTAAGCTGGCCACAGCATCATTAAGCAGGATAAAGGATCATGGCATCATAGACTCAGACCAGGAAGAAAACCTTTGCAATTAATTATCTAGTCCAGTTTAGAGTGAGGAGAAGATTGGGATAGTCTTGCCTACCTTGGTCTGCAAGAACTCTGAGGAGACTGATAGGTTGCAGATACCAGTTACATATGTCCCAGACAACCAATTAGAGGGAGAAAGGATAGGCTTAGCCAAGTAAACCAGGCCAATAGCTTTTTTCCTGCACTCTCTAGTCATCTCCATCCTAATGAAAACTAGGATTGTACCCCTGGCTCCCCCTGGCTCTGATAGGTGAGCTTACACTTCATCTAGCCATGAAACAGGGCAGCAGAACGCTTCCTGCAGTCTCTACCTCCTCCATACCAGCTTTCTCTTCACTATTGTCTTCCTTCATTAGAATTTAAACTCCTTGCATGCAGGATCTGTATTGTTTCCTTTTTATGTATCCCTACTGGTTGGCGAACATTTGGCACATAGTAAGCACTTAATAAATGCACTGTCTTTTTGTCAGTCTGTCTTATCCATCATCTATCCTCTATCAACTAAATGAGAGCTAGTCAGAGAGGGTCATAAGGCTTTGAGAGTCTCAAGATTACTAATGTGCAAGAGGAAGAGGGTAGAATTAGCCAACTACCCCCCAGTAGTCTAGGGAGACACAGAATCACAATCTGGATTTGCTATACATAGTTTTGTATACATATACCAATTAGGGTGGAGAAGACCCTACAGCACAAAAGGGCATAGAGCTATCTTCAGGCCAAAGATTTTAACTTTCTTATTCGTTGTTGTTTAGTTGTTTTTCAGTCATGTCTGACTCTTTACGACCCCATTTGGGGTTTTCTCGGCAAAGATACTGGAGTGGTTTGCCATTTCCTTCTTCAGCTCATTTTACAGATGAGGAAACTGAGGCAAACAAGGTTGAGTGACTTGCCCAGGGTCACACAGCTAGTATCTGAGGCCAGATTTGAACTCAGGTTTTCCTGACTTCAGGCCCAGTGCTACATCCACTGAGCCACCTAGCTGCCCCTAACTTTCTTATAAACCACACCAAATATCAGTGGAGTAGAATATCAGATCTGAAGTTTATTATCATGCCATCACTCTCATTTATTCATCCAGCATTCCTCACCTTTGTCTTGATCTCCTCTCTGTGTTGGAGTCCTTGGTCTCATCCATTCCTAGGTGGCTAGCAGCGTTCCTAGGCTGTTGAAGCTAACATTGGGAATGCCATTCAGAATTTGGATCACAGAAGAAAGCAATCCATTGCTTTCATAAGTACTTTAGAGGTAGCATGCTCTTTACATATTTAATTTAATAGAGGAAATAGCCATGCCTGTTGTACCTTTAATTCTCTCTGGAAATTACTTCCCGGCCTGATGTGATGGGAATTTACATTACGTTGTTTATCTAACTTAATGCCACCTGCCTTTCAAGGAATAACTCATATTTCTAAAGCTTTCAGGTTTACAAAGTACTTTTCTTCATCACAACCCTGTGAAATAATAATAACTTAGAGATCATTTGTTCCTATTTTGCTGATGAACAAATAAATAGGGGTTCAGAGGGGTGGCTTGCTCAAGGTCACAGAATTAGTAAATGTAAGTAAGATCTGGACAAGAGTTCTTAATCTAAGGTCCATGAGCTTGCTTTGAAAATGTTTTAATAAATATATTCTAACATAATCAGGTTTTTTTGTAATCTTATCTATTTTATTTTATGCATTAAAAACACAATTCTGAAAAGGGGATCATAGGCTTTACCAGCCTGCCGAAGGGGGCCCTGACACAATAAAGGTTAAGAACCCCCAAACTAGGATTCACACCTAGGTTTCCTGCCTTCAAGCCCATATCTCTTTCTACTATACCACTCTCTTTAATTCATCTATCTTTATGGTTCTTCCTCCACTTAATATCTCTTCATCTAGGCCTAGGGCTCCGTCAAATGGATCACTAATCCTAAAGATTCTGGGCTTTACAACTGTCCCTTATTACAACCCCTGACTCCAAAATAGAGGACACAGTACCTGTTGGATTAGTGACACTATTTTGTAGAAGGGCATGGTGCTCCTCTATTCCAGATAGGCAGCTTTTAGCTAACAGGAATCAGGCATCTTGGCTCCCAGAACCCAGCTGTCACAAATGTCCACAGCTCATCAGCAATACTGGCATGTCTCCAGCCTGGAGGCTTGTTGGCCCTGGACTCCGGAGGAAACAAGTATCTTCCCCCGCCTCTGGCTGCTGTCTTTCTCCAGTTCAGTGAGTCTCCCAGCCGCCCCAGGCTGTCCCTGGCTCCCACTTCAGATGGCTCTGCAGCCTTGGTTTGCATCAGGTTGCCTTGCTAGCTACTAGAAAAGGAAGACAATCTTATTTTCTTCACTCACCCCCTCCTCATTCTTGCTGGTGCAATGGATCTTTGAAGACACTAACAGATATCCCTGTGACCCCTGGCTGCTGGCCACAGCCTGCCAGCCCTGTCCCAGCCCAGCAGGAATGAGACACGGCTCTGAGGGGAACCTCCATCTTTCTGCTTAATCCTTTTTTAAAATTTCCTCTTTATTTTGTTTTCTCAATCATATGTAAAAAAAATTTAACATTCTTTTTTTTTAATTATTCTTTTTTTATTTTAATTTATTTTTGACATGTTTGCTTTTCAGCATTGATTTTCACAGGCGTTTGAATTACAAATTTTCTCCCCATTTCCTAACCCCCCCACTCCAAGATGGCGT
>CM053624.1:161066090-161098448 GCA_028646595.1 Phalanger gymnotis
GGGGAGAAAATTTGTAATTCAAACGCCTGTGAAAATCAAGGCTGAAAACCAAACATGTCAAAAATAAATTAAAAAAAAAAAAAGATTTAAGTGATGAGAGTTCTGGGGGGTTGACACACTGAGAGGCCAATACGCTCAAAGGTATATCAGCCTGCAGATAGATGATCCGAAGTATAAATATAGTTTTAGGCGTGAAGAGGAAGACATAACTGAATTCTGAGAAATTAAGGAGAATGGCTTCAATTTATGTAAATGACTATGTTAAGTAGCTTGACTAGTTGATATTAGATGGAGTGAACCTCAAAGAAGGAAGAGTTTGGTGAATGATAATGGTAAGGGAAATGGGCAGTGGATAGAGGACCAGGCCTAGAGTTAGGAAGACTCATCTTCCTGAGTTCAAATCTGGCCTCAGACATTTACTGGCTGGGTGACCCTGAGCAAGTCACTTAATCCTGTTTGCCTCAGTTTCCTCATCTGTGAAATGAACTGGAAAAGGAAATGGCAAACCACTCCAGTATCTTTGCTAAGAAATTCCCATACAGGGTCACAAAGAGTCGGACATGTTGAAAACAAGAGGGTCTTGAAGTGACATTGAAGATCAAGGAATAGGCTGACTCTACTTCCTGGCACAGGGTGTCAGGGAGCTCAAGAGAAGGATCTCCTAGCACTGGAGAGGATGGCCATGGATACAGTGTCTTCCAGAGAGAGCCCATGACCACCAGAAGATAAAAAGACTGTGTGGGATGAAAGACCCTCACCAATTAAAAGTTAATAAGGAGCCATCTCAGGATGGGAACAGAAATAAATTTTATTCAATTCTTGTGAATTGGGCATCCCCTGCTAAAACAAATCCAGCAAGGGAGGTACTTTACAAGGGGCAAAACACCCATAATTATACCTAACACAAGAGAATTCCCACCCACTTCTGACCCTTCTCACCATTGGCTGGGAGGCGGGCTTACAATCTGAGCATGAAAGCTAGACAAAGAACCAGGAAATCGAGGCACAGAAACTCCAATTCCCATTCCCTTAGTTAATGATTAAAACTGAGGTGACATCTATAAATCTGAAGGAGAATAGGATAAGGGGAGGGGGAGACCCTCTCCATTCTTTTACAGTACTTTTACAGTAAAAGAAAGCAGGTCACAGTGACCCTATCCTTACTGAGCAAATCTTTAAACCAGAACCAGAAGAAAGAACAAAAAGTTTCAGGGTAAACTTTCCCAGAAGCTGAGCCATCAGACTCTCATGGCCTCAGAATTTTTTTTTCACTTCCCTATTTCTTGATTTTTAAACATTTCTTAGTATAGATAATATATATAGTGAAATCTTCACATTTTATTTACCTCACACAAGGCCATGAGATGAAGCAGCCTACAATAAAAGGGAGTTTGTTAGTGACAGACATAATTAGTGTTCTAAAAAGCCAATGGAACAGGGAGGCAGAGGATGCTTTGGACTGTGGGGAAGTGAGTCTGAGGTGAATAAGGATGAATACTGGGAGAGGTAACATTAGGAAAAAGGTTTTTGCCTCAGCAGATGGTGATTCTGAATCACAGAGGTATGGGAGACAGGGAAGAACCAGTTATCTCCATCCTTGAGGGTCCTGTGATGATTGAACATGGTGTTGGTACAGACATGGTAGTAATCACATTTCATACTTTGTCATCTCAAACCCTGCAGACTGAGGAGTATAAGTACAGGGAGTTCTGGCTGAGCATCAGAGTCAGTAAATATTTGACTTGAGTCTTTGGAGGCTAGACTAAAGTCATGCCCAGGGCCAGCCTTGTCTCTATCTATCACCCCTGGTGGCCCTCCTCCATTGCTGGGATACACACCCTCCTCACTCAGACCTCTTAGAATTCCTTGCTTCCTTCAAAATGCTGCTCAGTTATCACTATCTACATGAACCCCTCCTGACCCCCTAGCTGCTAGTGCCCTCTCCCCATAAAATTTGCCTTGAATTTATTTTGTATACATGTATTTATGTATATGTTGTTTGCCCCAGAAGAATATACACTCCTTGAAGGCAGGGACCCTTACATTTTTATCTGTATTTAGGATAGTGCCTGGGGCATAGTAAGCATTTAATAAATACTTGATGCCTGATGGTTGATTGGAATTCTTTGCTCTGGGGCTGTTTGTTAAGTTCCTTCTCCCTTATTCTGTATTCCTCTGTCCCCTTGGCATCGCATTTTTTTTGCCCAAATCTCTGATAAAGAAGTGGCCCTTATCCAGGCCAAGGTTAACTCTTCTACCAGTATACTTGATCACACATCTCCTCTGGTAGTTCTCTTCCCAGCCCCTGCCCCTCCCCCACTCCCCATACCCCTGCTTTAATCTTCGATCTCTCCTTATCTATACATTATTCTTCCCACCTACAAATATGCCCAGGCCTCCCTTATCCTTAAAAAAAAAAATCAAAGCCTTCACTTAACCACACCATCCACTCAAGATATTGTCTACTAAGTCTTTCTTTTCATAACTATATTCCTAGTCATCTACTCTCTTTGCCATCATTTCCTCTTCTCTTCCTTGAAATAAGGCTTTTTGTCCTCATCACACAACTGAAACCACTCACTCCGAGGTACAGTCTCTATGACCTTTTAACTGCTAAACTCCATGTTCTCTTTTCACTCTTCATCCTTCTTGACCTCTCTGCAGCACTTAACACTCTTGAACTCTCCCAAGAAAGAGAATGTCCAGGAGGGGATTCTCATAACATTGGTTGGTTCTGGGTCTTCATGACAATGCATTCTCTTGTTTCTTTTCCCTGACCACTTCTTCTTGGATTTGTTTACTGGTTCGTTATTTATCTCGCAAGAATCTGTCCTAGACCCTCTTCTCTCTATGTAGCCTCTTTTTCTGTAACATTTCATCAGCTCCCATGGGTTCAATGCAGATAACTCCTAAATCTATATGGATCTGGGTCTAGTCTCTCTTGTAAACTATGATCCCATGTTGCTGTTTATTAGACATTTCTAACTGGGTGCCAAATAGGTATCATGATCACAGAATATCTAAAACAAAACTTATTTCCTCTCCTCTCCCCCAAATTCCACCCCTTTTCCTATTTTTTTTGAGGTAGCCACCATCTTTCCATTAATTCAGGTTGGTGACCTTGGAGTCATCATCTACTCTTCCCTTTTCTTCACCAAACCCTTTCCTCATCACATTGGTCTTATTCATTTTTGTCTCCATATCTCAGTCCCCCTTACTCCACTCACATGGTCACCTCATTATCTCTGGCCTGTCTTATGGCAGTAGCCTTCCAATTGGTCTTCCTCCCTCCAATTTCTTCCCTCTCTAGTCCATCTTCCATACAGCTGCCCCATCAATATTTCTGAAGCATAAGTCTGTCCATATTACTCCAGAATACAATATAAATTACCTCTTGGATAAAATAGAAATTCCCTGAGTTGTTACCTAGAACCTCTCACAACCTAGCTCTGGCATGCCTTTCCAGATTTATTTCATATTATTCTCCCTCATGTCCTCTGTTTCAGCCCAGATTGTCTTATTTTCTTATTATTCCTCATAGCAGACATTCCATCCCTTATAACTGTCGCTTTGCACAGACTGTCCCCCATGCAAAGAATGACTCCCTATTCCCTTCAACCTCTTAACCTCAGACACTCCTGTCAAGACTCATGCATCACTTCCTACATCAGGCCCTTCCCAATGTTAATCTCCTCTCTTTCTCTGTATAACCATGTACATATTTATCTATTTACTCATTTGTGTACGTGTTGTTCCTGTCCTCCAAGTAGGACATGAGCAGGGGCTATTTCATTTTTTTAATGTATGTCTTCATATGTCCAACTCCTAATTCAAAGCCTGGAAAGTGTTAATAAAGGCTTATAAAATGAATGAATGTATGGCTCCTCCCTCCTTTCTTGGGGCCATGTGGGTTCCTTGGAAGAGTCACCAACTTTACTTCCAAAAAACCAAAACTTCTCTGGGGGTAGCCCCTCTCCTATCAGTGTGTCTCTCAGAATTCTGGTGCATTTGTCTACTGTCTTCATTAAAGTTCAAGTCTAAAGGTATAGCTCAGTTATTAAGTGTTCTTGAACCTTGTCAAGGTGGGGTTAGCTGTGGAGAGTTAAGTTCATACCTTGTCAAAGAGACATTATCATTGCCAGAAAAAAAAGACCTTCTCTGAGTTAACCTTGTCAGCAAGAATTTAACCTTGTAAAGTGGAGACAAGTAGCAAGATCTTCCTGGGCTCACTCACTACACATATTTTTGTCTCATTTGTTGACATTCACAAAAGGGGCAGCAAAAAGAAAGTACTCTGGATGTGGGAGTGAGAGGAGCTGCCTTAAAATCCTTTCTATGATAGTTACTACGTGTGTGATTTGGGGCAAATCATTTAATCTGCCTGGGCCTCAGTTTTCTCATTTGTAAAATGAAAGGGTTAGGCTAGATGATTTGTAAGATTCTCCCTAGTTGTCATTCTTTGATCTTTCTGTGCCTCAGTTTCCACATCTGTAAAACAACTACATGTCCTTTAAGGATGCAGCAGAAAGCCTGTTGGCATGTACCCCTCAGTGGGTAACTTCTATGCTCAGGACAGTGCCATGAAGTGAGCCTCAACCTCCTCTCCAACACACACACACACACACATACACACACACACACTTTTCATTTTTTAGTGGGAAGGAGTGAGTAGCACAGGATGAGAATATATGGTGAGCATATATGAATGCGCTTTATTTACACTGTCTTTCCTCCCAATGATATTAAAGAAGGGACTTTATGATCTATTTTGTTCCTGCACCCTAAGGACCAATGGATTTTTCCATCTGACCTGAGGCTGAAACCTTCCATATGTATTGTCTCCCCCATTAGAATGTAAGACCCCAGAGACAACTAGGTGGTACAGAGGATAGAGCACCAGAACTGTGCAGACTATTTCCAGTTGTCCCGATCTATATCTCACCACTGGACCCAGATGGTGCCAGAGAAGAGAGTGAGGCTGGTGATTTTGCACAGCCCTCCCTCACTTAAATCCAGTTCACTTGCAAGTCATGGCATCACCTTTCTGATGTCATGGTCCTCTTTGAGAACGAAGGACAAACAACAACTGGCCCTGGAGTGAGGAGGACCCGAGTTCAAATCCTGTCTCAGATATTTACTAGCTGTGTGACCCTGGGCAAGTCACCTAATCCTGACTGCTCTTTAAAAAAAAGAAAAAAAGAATGTAAGCTCCTTGAGAGCAGAAACTGTCTTACTTTTCTACTTGTATACCTAGCACTTAGCACAGTGCTTTGCACATTGTAAACACATAATAAATGTTTATTTATTTATTCGATCATTTGTACCTACATAGTATCCCCCTCATCTGTTTCCTTATCCAGCATTTTTAAATCCCATGTCATTACTTCTCGCCTAGATTAAAGTAGCCTTTTCATTGATTTTCCTGCCTCATTTCTTCCTCTTCAATTGGGCCTCCACATAGATGCCAAAGTGATTTTCCTAAAGCCAGGTCTGATCATGCCATTTCCCTACTCAACAAATTCCAGTGGTTCCCTGCTAACTATGAGATCAAATGTTATTTCATCCTTATCTCTTCTTTTTTAAATTTCTATTTCATATGTACACAATTATTAAGGCAGCTAGGTGGTGCCAATGGATGGAGCACTGGGCCTGCATGAGGTCATCATTCCAAAACCCATCTCCCATCCTCCTCAATATTCCCATCCCAAAGTTCCAACCAAATGCCACTTGCCCCTTCTATGGTGCCATCTTGAATGCTTGTCCATAGGCAATAAACTTCCCTTCATCCTAAATCTTTTCCTCTCCCATTCCTTCCCTCTTCTAGCTATCATTGACCTCTGGCTTCTCTCTCCCTGGCAACCCTTCTCAGTACTGGCTGCACCTTCAGTCTGTCTCCTCAGCTCACTGGTTGAGGCAGGGGAGCTGTAATCCCCCTTGTTCTCCATTTCCACTCCTAGGTTCTCCCCTTACCTCCATCACTCTGTAACTCCTCCTTTCAGGTCCATGCTGTTTATATCTGCCACCCAATCAAAATCCTGGTAGCTGTTGTCTTACAGACCTCCAGACCTTTCATTCCTCAATGTGTTTGTTACCTGGCTCAGGTTTTTTCTCTCCTCAACTCTTGCCCTCATAATAGGGGACTTCAACATACATTTTGACTCTCCTCCAAACACCCGACCCACTCAGTTCTTTGACCTATTCATTTACCAAGACCTCCCCATTCACCATCTCAGCCACGCACAAAGATGGGCATGTCCTTGATCTTGCCAACATCCACGAATACACTACCTCCCTGTTCAAAAATTCTGAAATCCCCATGTCTGACCAAAATCTGTTGGCTTTCCTTTTGCTTCTGCCCTTCCTTACCAAATCCTACCCTTTTCCCACACCATGACCTCCCATCTCTTGACTTCTCAGTTCTTTCCTAGACCATCTCCTCTAGACTGGCAACTCTTTCCTCCTTTCCCCATCTTGACTTATGGCGAATCCGTTATGCTGTCCTCTTCTCTCGAATCTCTAGCTCCCTTGTCATATCACTGATTGAGCCCTGCCAAACCTCAACCTTACATCACTCCCACCATCCACTACTTTTGTCCTACACAAGTGCTGCTGAATGAAGGAGGAGAGAAATCCCACAACTGTTCTGATTAGGTCTACTACCAATCTATATTATTATATTATATAATATATTATATTATTATATATTATATTGTATATTGTATATAAATATATTATATATTATAATATATTATATAATAATTATATTATTGCTAGGTAATCCTATTATATCTCCCTTATCAACTCACTCTCCACTCTCCACAGTGGCTCTTCCAAACCTTTTCATCTCTCCTCAAACCTCCCATTCTCTCCTTCTATGCCACCTCCACCTTTTCAGCTGGGAGCCTTGTTTCATATTTTAAAGAAAAAAAATTAGGCCATTGCTGAGAGCTTCCCCTTCTCTTCCTTCAACCCTCTTTCAAATGAAGATGGGCCCCTTCAAGCCAAATCTCTCTGCATTCACAAGTGATTCCATTCCAACCCTTCTTCAGTAGATTGCCTCCTCTGTCACTCTCATTCACTTGTTTTCAATCTCTCCCTGTCTACGGGCTTATTCCCTGCTGCCAACGAACATGCCTATGTCTCTCTCATCCTGAAAAAACCCTCATTTGATCTAGTATAGACCCATATCTCTCCTCATTTCTGTGGCTAAATTCCTTGAGAAAGCTGCCTACGATAAGTAGGCACTTTCTTTCCCCTTGCTCTCTTCTTAACCCTCTACAATCTGGCTTCCAGCCTCATCGTTCAGCAGAAACTCTTTTCTCCAAAGTTACTAATGATCGCTTACTTGCCAAACCCAAAGGTCTTTTTCCAGTCCTCATTCTTCTTGACTTTTCAGCAGCCTTTGGCACTATCGATCACCTTTTTCTCTCTAGGTTTTCAGGACACTGTTCTCTCCTGGTTCTCCTCTTATCTATCACACTGCTCCTTCTCAATCTCCTATGCTGGATCCTCATCCAGGTCATGCCTTCTCACCATAGGTGTCTCATGGGGTTCTATCCTGGGCCTTCTCTTCTCATTCTATCATACTTTACTTGGTGATCTCATCAGCTTCCATGTATTTAATTACCATCTCTAAGCTGCTCCTTATTTTCCTTTACTGGATCCTCACCCAGGTCATACCCACTAACTGTAGGTCCTGTCCTGGGCCCTCTTCTCCCTCTATTTGACTTGGTGATCTCATCAGCTCTCATGGATTTATCATCTATGCTGATAATTCTCAAATCTACCTATCCTGCCTAATCTCTCTGCTGACCTCCAATCTCACATCTGCAATTACCTTTTAGACATCTTGAACTGAATGTCCAGTAGGCATCTTAAACTCAACATATCCAGAACTGAACTCATTATCTGTCCCTCTGCTAAAATTATCTGAGATAAAATGGAAACTGAGGACAAAGTTACTGAGCCATCTGAGATTTAATTCGCAAAGCTAGCATTTGCATATCACAACAGGTCACCTAACTCCTCAGAGGTCAGAGACAAGGAGTGATTTGCAGAGATGGTTTTTACAACAAAAAAGAGGAATTGGAAAAAGGACAGAAACTTATTTTGAACATAATGCAGTTGGACAAGGCAGGCCACCTGACTAGTTAAGTGTAGTGGGAAAGAGGAACTTGTGGTCAGTGGTTAGCAGTCATCCCCTACCCCCTATTTTCCTTAGAAGAGTCCATTACTAAGGAAAAAAGGGGCTTACCCACTAAGACTAGAAAGAGGAACTTGACCTCTGGCTAACTTTTCTCCAGCTGCCAGAAAGGGGGACTTAGCCTCTGGTCAACCCACCTTTCTGCCAGAAAGGGAAACGTAGCTTTTAAAAAGCATAAACCTATGATTATTATTATTATTTTGTTACAATTGTAATTTATTCTAAATTATCTGCTACTAAATGATAAAGTCTTCTCAATCTATTCACTAAATCTGTAGGTGAGCTAGACTTAAGAGATGATCTATGTTAGTCTGGCTTAGGGTTAGGTCTTCCTAAAGAAGAGAGCCTACTTCTATAATCAAACTAAAAATAAATCAAAGTAATCAACAATAGCTGATTTCTTTTTCACCCTTAAATCCTCTCTCTCTCTTAATTTGCTTAGTGAAGAAAATAACAACATCCTCATAATCTCTCAGGCTTGAAACCTGTCTGTCATCTTGGATTCCTCATTATCTCTCACCTCCCAAATCTAATCTGTTGCCAAGGCCTGTTGATTTTACCTTTGTGATGTCTCTCAAATATACCCCTTTTCCTCCTCTGACACTGCCACCATTCTAGTGTGGGTCCTCATCACATCATACTATTACAATAGCCTGCTGTGGGTCTGCCTGCCTCAAGTCTCTCCCCACTCCAATTTATATGCCATTCAGCCACCAAAGCGATTTTCCCAAAACACAGGTGTGACTTTATTACTGCCCTACTCCACAAACTCCAGGATCAAATACAAAATCCTCACATTGGTCTTGAAAGCTCTTCATAACCTAGCCTACCTTCTAGTCTTCTTAAACCTTTCTTTTCTCCATGCCACATACTCTACCATCCAGTGGCGTTGACCTTCTTGATGGTTCATGAACAAGGCACTCATCTTTGAGCTCCAGGCATTTTCTCTGGCTGTTCTTCATGCCTAGAATGCTCCCCCTCTTCATCTCCATCTACTACTTTCCCTGACTTTCTTAAAGTCCAAACTAAAATCCCATCTTCCACAGGAAGCCTTTCCCAAAACCTCTTAATCTAGCACCTTCCCTCTATAAATTATTTCCTATTTATCCCGTGTATAGCTTGTTTGCACATAGCTGTTATTGTGTCATCTCTACCATAGTGGTTATTGTGTTATTGTTGACACCATCATATTGTGAGCTCCTCGAGGGCAGGAAGTATCTTTTATCTCTTTTTGTACCTTCAGCTTTTCTCTGCCTCAATTCTTATTAAGCCTTAATCACTGAATGGGTGCTGCCTCAGTCAAACTGAGACCTGTTAGAGACCTTAGCTTGAGAAGGCAGAGGTCCCCCACTGCATCCTGGGCCATCTCCAGTTGTCCTGGACCACCAATGGAGCCAGCAACTGGACCCAGATGGCTCTGGAGGAGAGAATGAGGCTGGTAGCTTTGCACAGCTCTCCGTCACTTAAATCCAATTCACTTGCATGTCATGGCATCACCTCCCTGATGTCATAGTCTTCTAAGAGAACGAAGGACAAACAACTTAGCACAGTGGCTGACATATAGGAGATGATTAATAAATGTTTATTGACTGATTGAAGAACTTGAGTTCAAATCCAGCTACGGACACTTATTGTTTTACTGTAGGTAAATCACTTGACCTTTATCTGCCTCACTTTCCTCATCTGTAAAGTGGAAATAAGAGTCCCTACCTCCCAGGGTTGTTGTGAGGATAAAATGAGATGCTTGTGAAGCACTTTGCAAAATCTTAAATCACTATATAAATCCTAGTTATTATTAGCAGTATGATACTATGTCATTTGTAATTAGAGAAATATACTTAAATTGGTCATGTGGTCTCAATTTTTTTTTTTTTACTGATGAGGGTGCAGAATAAAGAAAAATTTGGAAATCATTGCTTTTTTGCTGCTTCTCTTTGTAATTCCTCCCTTGTTTGTAATGGGTTGTAGCCTGTTTACTAATATAGTATGAATCAAATAAAGGGTAAATTGAGTTGGAAGTGCAAAGTCAAGAAGAGCCCACAGGTGAGAGCAAGGGGATTGGACATCTAATGAGAGTCTGGTGGATGCCTCTGTCTAGTAAGCAAAAGTGGGTGAGCTGTGCTTTGCAGAGTGTAAGCAGAGAGTGTTGTGGTGATAACAGGGCTGAGATGAAAAGGACGATGTTCTTAAGCTTAACCACTGCTTGCAGCCTCCTGGCACTGTCTTGAATGACTCCTGTCCGGTGAAGCATTGTGCCTTGGCCCTCAGATGTCTTGTTCTTCATTTGCCTCTGTGGTTGAGACCCCAGATGAGTCACTTACAGGATCATAAGAAGGTAATTTGACAGCTGGAAGGGACCTTAGAAGCTATTGGATTCACCCCCTACAATTGTACAAGCAAGAAAAATGGCTGTCCAAGGTCACATAGCTAGGAAGTGTCTGAGACAGACATTGAACCTAGATTTTCCTGACTTGAATTCCAGTTCTCTGTCCACTACTGCGTGTTGTCTCCAAAGAGCTGATGCTGATGGTGGAGAGATTACTCCTCCATCAATGTATTATTGTCAAGCACAGTAGTAGTTTCAGTGACCCGAGGAACCTCAGGACTCAGGGGCCAAAATCCGCAATTCTGCTTAAAGGAAGAATGGAAACCAAGAGCTTACAGCCAAGACTCAGTCTCCTGGTGACTGAGCAATGCCCAGCACAAATGACAGAAGGCCTGTCACCATGGATCAGACAACACAGAGTCCTGGATAGAGAGCTGGAATTGCAGTTAGCAAAAGCTGGGTTCAAATTCTGTCTTAGATATTTCCTAGCTCTGTGACCTTGGGCAACCTCTGTGTGCCTCAGTTTTCTTGCTTGTAAAATTGTAAGGGGTAGATTCAAGGTCCCTTCTAGCTATTAAATTGTGTTCCAATGATTCAAGAAGAACAAGACACCTGAGGACCAAAGCACTTGATTGGTGCTATTCCTGGGTCTCCAAAGGAGGCCAGTTGTTTGTCCTTCATTCTCAAAGAGGACCAATAACCTCAGGAAGGCGATGTCTTGACTTGTGAGTGAATTGGATTTAAGTGAGGCAGAGCTGTGCAAAGTCACCAGCCTCACCCTCTCCAGAATCATCGGAGTCCCAAAGGAGGACAGTAAGGAAGTTAGATTCATCTATAACAGAGGAGGAGATCATCCCCAAAACTGTGAAAGACAAGAGAGGGAAACTTAGAGACCAACATCCCCAGGCTCTCTTACCTTATTCTTGGTGAAGTTTCTTCTTCTCTCTCCACAAACTCCCAGACTAATGACTTGAACCAGACAAGCTCTTTCTGTTTGCACATTGCAATCCGGCAGCCCTAAGAGCAGCATCTGAAGCTGTTGTTTGTCACGAGAAGCAGAATTCTTGTTTATTTTGGTACATTAATTGCTGGCAAGAGGGCCTTTCCACTATCCCACCAAAATGAGAATGAAAGGAAGTGGCAGGTGGCAGGCAAGTGAGGGAGTAATCTTAGCTAAACTGCCTTGCTAGCAAGAAAAACGGACAATTACTGATACCCACGGGGTCCAAAAATGTGAAAAGGACCTGCATGTCTGGTTGAGCACCTGAACAACAAACTCCATGTCTGCTGTTTTCAAAGATTCAAACAGCCCTTAATGTAGAAGCTGCTAGATCTTGTGCTATCCTGATTGTGTTTCCACGGTACTCAGATTGTTTCTTTCTGGATGCTTGCAGTACAGAGGTTCAAACAGCCAATCAAAACAAACATTCTTCCGTGTGATCTGTGACAATGTCTAAACCCCCTCTCCGAGGACCCCAACTACCTTCTCTGAAGCCTTGAGTTAGGAATCAGAAGATTTGACTTCCAGTTTTGCTACTTTCTCATTGTATGACCCCCAAGTAACTAACTTCCATTCGCTGAATCTGTTTCCTTATCTGTGGCTCAGTGGATAGAGCACCAGCCGTGGAGTCTGGAAGACCCAAGCTCAAATCTGGCCTCAGACACTTACTAGCTGTGTGACCCTGGGAATGTCACTTAACTTCATTTGCCTCAGTTTTCTCATCTGTAAAATGAGCTGGAGAAGGAAATGGCAAACCATTCCAATATCTTTGCCAAGAAAACCCCAAATGGGGTCACAAAGAGTTGGACACAGCTGCAAAACAACCAAACAACAAAATGAAAACAATCGCCTAGCTCCAAGACTTGTGAAAAAAGCATTTCAGAAATTAAGTGCAAATTAGATCATCACATAGCACCCCAAATGAAAAGATCCTGGAAGCTCCCCCATCATCCTTATTCCTTTACCAGAAGCTGTCCCAAGTGGTACTCTGTTCCCAAAGGGGACCTTTCTGTTCTGAGTGTTCAGATGCAGGGCTGGTTGACAAGCTGAGCACGCCTCCTACCAAGTAAATTTCCATGAGGCCTAGCTCACTAGGCAGCTTCCTTCTACAATGCTTCTACAATTACTTGGGACAAGCAATAATTTTGACATAGTTTTATCTTGTGACAGTCATGGTCATATACGTGTGCTTCCACTGACACTAGACTGACCTAAAATGACCTTGACCATGGAAAACTGGATTCAGCTGGTTTCCTATTTTTGGTTAGTTCCCTGTGAGTTGAATACTGGGTTTCATGCCACGTGCATGTTTCATCTCTCTCTTTAGTTGTGTTTTGAATTCTACAGTTTTCAAGAATGGGTGTCAGTTATTCCAAGGAAACCTGTAAAAGTGGTACCTCTCAAAGAACACCTTTCAAGGATTTAGTGACACTGCAGCAAATGTTGGGCGGGGGAGTCGAGTTTCAAGAATGAGTCAAGCCAACGATGGATCAGGATACGGTTGCATTTAAAAAATGTGGTCAACACCCAAAAACAGTGCCAAGAACTGAAAAGCTCAGCAGCCTCTTCTTATTGTTCAGTCATTTTCAGTCATATTTGACTTTATGACCCCATTGGGGGTTTTGGCAAAGATACTGGAGTGGTTTGCCATTTCCTTCTCCAGCTAATTTGACAAATGAATAAATAGAAGCAAACAGAGTTAAGTGACTTGCCTAGGGTCACACAGCTAGTAAGTGTCTGAGGTCACATTTGAACTCAGGAACATGAGTCTTCCTGACTCTAGGCCCGGCACTCTATCCACTGTGCCACCTAACTGCCCCATCAGCAGCTAGAGTAGTGGTTAATTGATTCCTCTAAAATATGGCATAGGCTTCTTAAAGTTGGGAGAATAGGAAGATAAGTTAAAAAAAAAAACCTCGCATTTACATAATGCTTTAAGGTTTGCAGACTACTATACAAATATTGATTCTCAGGACACCTTTTTTTTTTTTTTTGTCAAGGCAATTGGGATTAAGTGACTTGCCCAGGGTCACGTAGCTAGGAAGTGTCAAGTGTCTGAGGCTAGATTTTACCATTTTACAGAAGTGGAAGGTGGATGAGTAGCCTTGAAAAGGGCTTGGCAAGCTCTCACACCAGAGGTGCTACTCTACTTAACAAGCCATGTGCAGGGGATATAAAAATACTCAAAAAGGCATGTGAAGACTTCCCTCGGTGGAAGGAGCAGATGTGGACATTTTATTTCAATAGCCGTGAAAGTGGCTGTGGAACACTTATAGCTTGGTGAAACACCGAAGACACCAAGGTCATTCACTGCATCCCAGGCATTCATCAGTTGTCCTGACTTTTGTCTTGCCACTAGACTTTAGTGGTTCTGGAAGAGAGAGTGAGGCTCATGACTTGTGAAACTCTGCCACATTTAACTGCAATTCATGAGCAAGTCAAGACATCATCCATTATCCACTATTTACCACAACATCATGATGTCATTAGTCTTCTTAGATGAAAAAAAAAGGATGGACAACAACAGATGAGGAAACTGAGTCAAACAGAGGTTAAGCAATTGATCCAGGGTCACACAGTGTATCAGTAAGGCAATAAACACAACATCAATGATAATGGTGAATATGCCTATGTAGTTCTGTATTGCAAAGTATGAGAGACTCTCCATATATAAGGTAGAAGAAGTAAAACATTTATTCATACACCAGAGAACCATATCCCATAACCAAATGTTCAGCTCCCACAACTAATTAGCCTGCTTTATCATAATAGCAAGGAACTTAAAACACAATATCACAACATGGAACCTCACCATCCCAAAAGCTCTCCCACCCCCTGCTGGGATCTTCCCCAAAACAAACTCACAGTACAGCTATCACAGTCTGCTCAGCTATCACAAGTTGACTTTCTTTACCTCAGCTCTAACTATCACTATGGCCATTAACAGCCATAACAGCTCTCTCTCTGCATCTCCTGTGACATAACTTCCTTTTCCTCCCACTAAGCTCCTCCTACCACATGTGGCTTAGGCTTCCTGTCACATAAGCAGGTCACATGGCCTATTAATGAGTGGGAAAGATCTTCAAATCTAAATTGCTATTATATACAGCTAGTAAGTGCCTGGGGCAAAATTCAAACTCAAGTGTTCCTGATTCCAAATGCACCATGTAGCTGCCTCAAAAAATAAAAATAGCTGTTACCTATTGTTCAAGGGCAACTAGGTGGCACAGTGGATAGAGCACCCAGACTTGAGTCAGGCAGGCTCATCTTCCTAAGTTTAAATCTGGCCTTAGACACTGTGTGACCCTGGGCAAGTCATTTAACCTTGTTTGCCTCAGTTTCCTCATGTGTAAAATGAGCTGGAGAAGGAAATAGCAAACCACTTCAGGGTCTCTGCCAAGAAAACCCTAATGGAGTCACAAAGAGTTGGAGACAACTGAAACAACAGAACAATAACAACAAAAACTATTTCTCTTAAGAAACAATTCTTGTCATAGGCAAGACTAAGGGTAGGGAACCTGAGGCCTGGAGGCCAAATGGGGCTGAATTCAGTCAAAGAGCCACACTTGAGGACTTAGAGGGTCACATGTGGCCTCCAGGCCACAGGTTCCCCATCCCTGGGCAAGACTGTACAAAGAGTGGAGTACTCAAGTTTGGAAAAAGGTAATTTTTCCTGATGAAACTCACTTTTTCGTTCAAGGTAATACCAAAATCTTTATCAGAAGGAGCTCAGGCAAGCCTATAAGATCTGCATCTGACAGTAAAACATCTACCTAAAGATCTTTGGGGGGATTTTTTTCCCCTTCCATTGGACCTGGAAGTGTTGTCCCCATTGAGGGAATGGTAAACTGTTAAATACATGAACATACTGAGAAAGTACAATTGTTCTAGTATTATAGAAATTCCCAAATAGAGAAGACTGCGTCATGGACTTGTACCCCTACTACATGTCAGGAAAGACTAAAAAATCATCCAAGAGATAGAAGTAAACATGCTCCAATAGCTTGGGAGCACATTTGATTTAAACCCCACTGAAAAACCTATGGGCTGCATTCAAAGCTAAGTGGAAAAATGAACTGTTACTGAAAGAAATGCTTAATGTGATAAATCTGGTTTTGTGATGAAATAAGGAATATGTGTCAAAATCTTGGGAACTCAGTGCTAATTCAGGTAAAACAAGTGATTTCACTAAAAGGACACATCGCATATTAGAAATTTTAATGATAGATGTAAAAAGTTGTAAAGTTTTTATAAAAGTCAATAGATTTGAATATTTTACTTTGTCAGACTCGTGATAAAAAATGCTATCTACTTCCAGAGAAAGAATTCATGGAATCTGAATGCAGACTGAAGCATACTTTTTCACTTTGTGTGTGTGTGTGTGTGTGTGTGCGCGCGCGCGCCTTTGTGTGTGTGTGTTTGTGTTTTCTCTCACAACATGATTAATATGGAAATATGTTTTGCATGATTGCACACATATAAACTATATTAAATTGCTTACTGTCTCAAGGGTGGGGCAGGGAGGGAAGGAGGGAGAGAATTTGGAACTCAAAATTTTAAAAAATGAATGCTAAAAATTGTAATTGGGGAAAAGATAAAATGTCATGCAAAAATATATTTTACTTTGTCCCAAGTAATTTGAACACTTATAGGCAAACAGTCTATTGCTATTCTCTATCCTTCCCCAGAAAAAGGCTTTTTTTTGTTTGCAAAGCTCTTTCCTCATAGCAGTCCTTCAGGGTTGTCGCTGTTATTTGTCCTTCACACTCAGGACCATTGATGTCATGGGGGTGATGTCTTGATTTGCTCATGAATTAGATTTAAGTGAGGCAAAGCTGCACAAAGTTGACAGCCTCTTTCTTTCCTCCAGAGCCATCAAAATCCAGTGGCAAGACATGAGTCAAGATGACCCAGGCTGTGTTGGGTGGCCTTGCCCTTTCTAAATTAAGGCCTTTCCCAGTTTGTCTGAGGCAACGCCCATTCAATGCCTACTGTGTTAGGCACTGTGCTAAGCGCCCAGGATATAAAGAAAGGAAAGAAACAATTCCTGCTCCCGGTGTAGTGGAATTCATGCTGCACTTGGAGATAGTAGCCCTGAGTTCAAGTACTGAGCTTGATGTTAGTCATGTGACCATGGGCAAATTACCACAATTTCCATAGACACCTCTAATTTCTATTCAGTAGAGCTTTCTTCAAACAAGCTTGAGTATCTTATGGTTTAATGGTTTTTTTTTTAACTCTTTTTTAATTTGTAGAGTTTTTTCACTCTCCTTAATCACAGAATCATAGAACCTCAGAGTTGGAAGGGATGTCAGAGGCCATATAGTTCAACCCTTACCCAAATAAGAATCCCCTCAAAAACTCATCCAACAAGGGGTCATCCAACTAGAAGTCTTCCACTGAAGAAGAATTCAGTACCTCCCCGCCCCCCAAGGCGGCCCATTCCAATTTGGGACCATCCTTAAAATCCAAGGAAATTTTTCCTTACCTTCGGTCTAAGTATATTTCATTCAAATTTTCCCCTAGTGGTCATGACTTTTCTGTGAGTCCAAGTAGAACAAGCCTATTCCTTCATCTCTATAATAGCCCTTTAAACATTTGAAAACAGCTCTTATGCTCCTTAACCCCACCCCCAGTCTTCTCTTCTCCAAGCTCCACCATCTTCTTTTCCTTCAACCAAAACACATATAGCGTGAAGTGGAGGCTCTTCACCTTCCTGCTTGCCCTCCTCTGGACACAGTTCAGGGTCACTTCTATGACATTTAGTTTCTTAACTGTAAGATGGGAATGATGATGACAATAGTTTTACTACCCTAACTCACAAAGTTGTTGTGGGAGAAACTATTCGAGAGCTTTAAAGTTGTACAGAAATATCAACAATTACTGTTATGGGATAGACAGTGTGGTACAGTGAATAGAGAGCCAGCTGCCGAGTCAAGCCCTGCCTCTAATCTGGTTGTACTGATTGTGTGACCCTGGGTAAGTCATTTAACCACTCAGTGCTGCAGGTAGCTCTCTTGGATTGTAAATGGCAGAACAGGGGCTGGGCAACTTTGGTAGAAGGAGTTTCACACTGGCAATTCCTTTTAACAGTGAAACTACAGGTCCCATCTAAGAGAAATTTTTATAGATGCAAAAACTGAGGCTCAGAAAGATGAAGTGCTTTGTTTGGGGCCACACAGCTAAAAGGATGGCATTCAAACCTTGGTCTTCTGACTCCAAGATCAGAGCCCTTGCCCCCTCCCTGGAGATGCTACACCCTTCTGGCCTCTGAGGCCATTTCCAATCATCCTGATCTATATTTTGTTACTGGACCCAGATGGCTCCAGAGGAGAAAGGGAAACTGGTGACTTTGCACAGCCCTGCCTCACTTACATCCAATTCACTTGCAAGTCATGGCATCACCTTCCTGATGTCATGGTCCTCTACAAGAACAAGGGACAAACAACAGCCAAAAAACTAAATCCTGATTCTGGAAAAATCCCATCTGAGGGTGGGTTATCCTGCACTTGGGATTTGATCACTTTAGAGGACACAAGTTTTTTCTGTACCTTCCCCTAATCATCTCCTGCCTAGCTTTCATGGGCCAGGCACAAGTCAGGGTAGTGCCTGTGTGTTCCTAGCTAAGGCAGCTGCCAGCTAGGTCAGATGCAGCTCCTGCTTTAATCAGGTCTCCTTCCCTCCTGCTGGCTGTCTCCGCTCAGTCCCTACCTCCCCTTCTCGACAGGATACTTCATTTTCTCTTATTGGAAAAAAAATAATTGGCTAGATGGGAGCATAGTGGCATTTTATGTAACAGAGATGAAATTCCTTATCTGCCCTGATTAGAAGCAGTCCACTCACAAGCATATCCAGAAGCAAGAGACAAGTTCATTTGGCTTCTGATGTTCCAAGGAACTTGGTCGACTGACGAGCTTCACTGTCAGGTGTTATAATTAATAACAGAGCCTTCTGCCCAGCTCCTCCCAGTAGACATCAGGCTCTGCCCTTTTCCCCTTAGAGGAAAGAGGGCAGGGACAGCATAGGCTAGTTTTGGTTTTTTTGTTTTTGTTTTTACAAAGCTGCCTTTATTTTAGTGCTTCTCGAAATGAGGAGTTTGCTAGTATCATTAGATGCAATGGAAAGAACCCTGACTCTGGAGAAAGAGGATCTGGGTTCAAATCCTCCTGATAATGTCTGCGAATCTGGGCAAATTACTGAGCCTCCCTGAGTTTCAATTCATTTATAAAATGATGGAGTTTGACAAGATGGTTCCTTGTAGTTCTAAACTTATGATCCTATGAATTACTTTGGGAAAGTCACTGATGAAAAATGCTGGGCTACCCATGTATATCCACATGAGTTAACTAAATGTGGCTCGTGGGGAGGCATTGATATTTCTAGAATTTTGTTCACCTTTCTCCTAGGGAGAGTGGGATTCCTGCCTTGAGGGGAATAGAAGAAGGACCCATGAGACTGGCCATTCTATTCTTCTCTGAGAAAAACTTACTAATTAGAATTATAACTAACTGTTCTCCTAAAGATCAGTTTGAAACAGACTTTTTTCACTTTATATTTCTTGCTCTTTATTATTTGTTTTACACCATGGCTTATCTGGAAATATGTTTTTACATAACTTCACATGTATAATTAATATTATGTTGCTTGCTTTCTCAATGGGTGGGGGAGAAGCAGGAAGGAGGGAAAGAGTTTGGAACTCAAAAACAATTTTAAATGAGTGTTAAAAATAAATAAAAAATGCAAAAAAATTAACTGCTAAAATGAAAATAAATAAATACTGCTAATCTAGGGGTACATGGGTTCAGAACAAAACTACTTTCCTGGCTGCTATCCCTTAAATGGGGAGAGATATTCCATAGTTATACCCACAGGATTAACTCCTTCTGGGTTTTACCAAGTTACTCACAATCTCTCTGGGCCTGAGTTTCCCAGTCTATAAAATGAGAGGCTTAGACCAGGTGGCTTCTGAGATCCTTTCCAGCTCTAAATCTATTATTCTATGAATAGGGGTAAAGGGTTGAGGAAATCTTGGAGTAAGAAAGATTCATTAATGAGGTGCCTCTTAAGTCTCTAAGGGAAGTAGACTTTGAGTGGGCAGACCAGGGACCTTGCTGGCTTATGTGAGCTTGGACAAGTCAACTTGTATTTCCTCTCTCCCTCATAAGGAGTTGTTCTGAGGATCAGATGTTGTAAAAAAAAAAAACCACTTAATAACCATAGGGTGTTATGTAAATGTGAGCTTTTACTAATAGCAAATTACTTCAGACTAGTGAGAGGGGAAAACATCTGTTTAATGTTAACCTGAGGAGAATGATCTGTTGGTACATGACATTATGTGCTCCCCTTCCCCCACCACTTCCACTTTACAGTTGGTGAGACTGAGGTAGGCCATGATGGGTTAGGTCCAGTGTGTTCCCCGAAGCATTCTGGGCTACCCAGGCAGTGCCTGGCAGCAACCATGTCGGCCCAAACAGGCCAAAACATCAACCTGCTCCACATTTCCACGTTCTCTAATGAATCAGAGGATACACCTGAGCCTTACTACCACCACTAGGGGTCTCTAGTGACCTCTGGTACCCAAAGTAGATACAAAGCTGATCCCATTCCTCTTCCTTTCTCCTATCCCTACCTCCAAATAAAGAGGGCCAACATTTCACTCTGTCCTGGGCAAGTCTTGCCATCCATTTTGGGGTCAGAATTTGGACTTAGAGGCAGGAAGATATGAATTCAAATCTTGTTTGAGACAGTTACTGGGTCATCTTGGGCTAGTTACTTAAGTTTCATGAGCCTCAGTTTCCTCACCTGTAAAATGGGAGTAGTAGCACCTACCTCACAGAGTTGTTCTGAGGATCAAAGCGGGTTATGTATGTTAAAGCATTCTGAAAGTCTTATAGAACCATATAAATGTGAGCTGTTATTATCTCAGCAAGAACAGACTTCTCAATAGACCAATAACCACAAAATTCTTCCCACTTTCCCCATCCGCACCCCCACTCCCTTCCTGCAACATCTCTTACTCAGGCACCTAGCAGACAAAGCTAAAGATAGAATTGAGGGCAGGACTGTAGATCAGCAGCAAACAGCCCGGTCAGCCAATGTACTGAGGAGGAGGAATCCTAAGCAGGGTCAAGCTACTTCCATAAAGCAGCCAGGATGAATTCTTGTGATCTCTAGAGAGTCTCCAGAAATCATTCTGAAGCATTACTTCTACTCTTTTCTCTCAAATTTCAGGATGTACATGACAGATACTCATCCTGGATCAGAACCCCAAGCTGTCCTCAGCCCCTGCCCCCAGTGCCACTTCTGGGCCACTGGTGTATTGATCATAGAAGCCATAAGGGACCTCAGAGGACACTGAGTCCAACTCTTTCACTTAACAGAAGAGGAAACTGAGGAACTGATTAGAGAAGGGACTTGCCCAGAGTCAGTGAACATCCTACCTCCACAGGAATGGTCTACCCTGATTCAGATTCATGAGTGGTAATAACAGCTAATATTTATGCAGCACTTTAAGGTTCATAAAGATATTTATATATACACATGTGCACATATATTTATAAATATATACACATATATGTATGTGTATACACATACATACATGTATACATATGTGCATACATATATACATATGTGTATATATTTGCAAGTACATGTGTGTATATACATATACGTATATGTGTAAATCTCATTGAATCCTTCCAATAATCATGTGAGGTAGAGACTATTATTACGTCCATTTTGCAGATGAGGAAACCGAATCACATAGAGGTTAAACGAATTGTCCAGGGTCTTTCAGCTAAGAAACATCCAAGGCACAATTGGGAATGAGGTCTTCTTTACTCCAAGTCTAGCATTCTATTCACTGTCCTACTTAGCTGCCTCTAATAGGGAACAGGGTTGAAAGCAGAGTAACAGAGAAATCTCTTAACCTCTCTGATCTTTAATTTCCTCACCTGTAAAATGAGGGGATTGGATTAGACAGTCTCTAAACTCGAAATCCTACCGTTCAGTAACTTCAGGTTTATGCCCCTTCCTTCCTAAATTGCCTCACTAACCCCACTGCAACTTCTGTTTGTCCTGGCTGGGCTGAGTATGGAGTCTTCATACGATATGATTCTGGCATGGCTTCCAGAATGAAGAAGGCAATAGATCTGCCATATTTTTCCCTGGTCAGATAACATTTAGAGTATCAGGTTTAGTTAAGTATGCCGCATTTCAGGAAGGATATTGATGAAGTGAAGAGGGCGATCAGGCTTGGTAACTTTTCCATGTGGTGTATGAGCCATATCTATTAAACTCCATGCCAAACAGGCTGGGCTAGTTTTTCCCTAAAAAGCAAGGAAGCTATTTCCAATAGCTGATTGGTCAAGGGAATTAGGGATAGAACCACTGGCCAGGCTTCCTGGTCACCAAGGACATAAAAAACTCAACCCATGAACAGTCAGTGCCCCTTACACTTCATGGATGTCCCACTGCTGTGTCAATATACCTTTCTTATCCAATATACCCTTCTGACAACAAGGTGAGAAGTGGATCTGAACCTTACCAGAGATTAGAGCAAGGTCCCAGGGAGATTCTGTGCCCTCTATTGTATGTTTCTGAAGCTTATCTTAATGCAATAATAATTATTAATTATAACGATTCTCCTATTTTCCATATTAGAAACCAGCAGAGTTGTCTCTACCTGAACCAGGGCTGTATCCTTTTAGAGTAGTCTTTCCATGCTATCATTAAGGATCTACCTGAACCATTACTGTATCCTTTCAGAGTAGTCTTTCCACGCTATTATCAATGTCATTTTGTTCAATGTTGGAAGTGTCTCATTTCTTTTCAGTTCTGAGACTGCACCAACCCCCTGACTTGAGTCACACCTAGCCCAGAAGCCCACAGGAGAGTCAGTTGAAGAAAACGTTTAGGGGGATATGATAGTTATCTTCATGTATCTGAGGGACTGTCATAAAAATGGGGGATTTGACATCTTGGCACCAGAGGGAAAACCTAGGAACAATGAAGGGGAGCTCAAATGAGGCAGATATAAGCTCTACGTAGAGGAAAACTTCCTATCAGTTATAACTGTCTGAAGTGGAATGAGCTGCTTCTAAAGTGGGTTTCCCATGACTGAGACACCCCAAGTTGCTTCAGCTGATTGGAGCTTCCTTGCCTGATCTGCCCATTGTACTCAACCAGCCAAACATCAGAGAACTACTGGAGCAATTTGATACTCAGTTAACCAGAAAGGGATGTCAGCTGAACAACCATTTGTCAGGGATGTTGTGAAGGAGATCGATATTTCCATGAATCGACTAGTTAGCCTGCAAAGTCCCTCCCAACTCTGAGATTCTGTGACACTATTAATCTGATCCCTATTTCCTTAGTGAAGAAAATTTCTCTCCTCCATGGAAAGGTTTGCAGAAGTGATGTTATGGACTAGGTCTGCCTCAGGCCAGTCTCCTGGTAGTTTATGTTCCATATTAGAACAAAATGAGACACCTGTAGGTCATTCAGCAATTAACAAAAGCAGATATACTTGGCCATAGCCAGAGCAGTATATTAAACAAGGATAGCCATTGAAGATATCACAAGTTCTTTTAGCCGAGTGGATCTCCCTTGCCTGAGTCGTCCGTTAAGGTCTACCCGTCAAGAATCAGAACTTGGAGCTTTATATGGCTGTTTTATACTTAGATAACCAGGAAATGATATCAACAATCCAAATCTTTTGTATTCTTAGACAATCAAGTCCCATGGATGGACTTAATACCTTTTAAGAAAAAACCAAGCTAACTTGCTTGGAAGAGAGATGGGTGGCAGTCTGATGAAGTCTATTAGACACCCTCACAGAACAATATTTTTAGTGCATGAAATATGTTGAATTACAAGGTAAACTATAGGTTAATAAAAAATTAAAGTGTGATTTTTTCCAATCTAAGCTCATGAACCCCTGAAATCTATGGGTTCCTAGACTCCAGGTGAAGAACACTTGCTCTGGGGTGTGTCTCCAAATCACACTCTTTTTTGTTTTCCTCTCCATATCTTGGCACTGTCTACTTCCCTTTTCCTAAGGTGGGTGCAGCCAGGAACCCTGGCTCGGCTGTCAGTCACTTTTTCCTAGTAGCTTTCTAGCTGCAATTCCCAGGAATACCTCCTTCTTTATGGTGCTAATCCCAAACAGGTTAAGCCACAACTTGAAGGTCAGGCCTAAAGAAACCTCAACTAAGACCTACTGCCTAGTTGCTTCCATGGTATTGTGGTAAAGAGGAAGTGATGAAGCCAGGAAGTGGAGGAGAGATAGCATGCTGGGATTGTTTGTTCTTGTTCAAGGTAAGGGAACAAAGCATCCAAAGCAGGCCTAGGTTGCTGCTTCTTTGCTATTCCCCCAACCCACCTGCAACAAAGGATAAGGTGGATTTGGTGAAAAATAGACCAGAAAGAGGGGCCAAGTGAAAGAAGTATCAGTAGATCTCAATGACCATGGGGGTCCCAGGGAGCCTGGCAAGGAACTTTTACTCCAGTTTTGAGCCCAACCTGGTAGATTTGGGTGGGTAGGTGGCACAGTGGATAGAGCACTGGGCCTGGAGTCCGGAAATGAATCTTCCCAAGTTCAAATCTGGCCTCAGACACTTACTAACTGGATGACCCTGGGCAAGCCATTTAACCCCCATTTGCCTCAGTTTCCTCATCTGTAAAACAAGCTGAAGAAGGAAGTGGCAAACCACTCCAGTATCTCTGCCAGGAACACCCCAAATGGGGTCACCAAGAGTTGGACACCACTGAAAAACCCCTGAACACCAACTAATAGATTTAGCCCAGCTTCCCTGGGAAGAGACATTATAGAATTATTAGACATTATGGTCACAGGACTTGTTAGATCAACCTCGCGTCAAAAGACCTAATGATGAGTCTCATAGACTTTATCTAGATGTATATGACAGATGCAGAGTTGGAAAGAGCCATCCGCTCCATCCTCTTCATCTTACAGGTGAGGAAACTGAGGCCCAGAGAGGTAAAGGAGATTTGCCTAAAACGAGTAGTAAATGAAAGAGTCATGATTTGAACCCAAGTCTTCCAACTTAAAATCCAAGCACTCTTCTCATTGCCTTATTGTGTGCTGTCTTTGGTGCTTACTCTGTGACCTCAGGCAAGTCAAAACTCAGATGAGCTAGCATATGGAAAAAGCTGTATAACCAGAAAGTTCTATCTGAGTGGAAGGTTTTGTGTTATATGTTGTGCTGTGTTATGTCGTTATATGTTACATTACATTAATTGCCAGCCATGCCTTGCCATCTTCCTCACCCCTGTGTCCTCCTTTATATATCCTTCCCTCGTTAAAATATCAGTTCCCTGAGGGTAGAGACCGTCTCCATTTTGTATTCAAATCAACAGCACTTAGCACTGTGTTCACCATATAAGTACTTTGTTGTAGTTTTCATGTCTGACTCTTTGTGGCCCCATTTGGGGTTTTCTTGGCAAAGATGCTGGAGTGTTTGCCATTTTCCTCTCCAGCTCATTTTACAGATGAGGAAACTGAGGCCAACAGGGTTAAGTGATTTGCCCAGGGTCACGCAGCTAGTAGTATCTGAGGCCAGATTTCTACTCAGGTCTTTCTGACTCCAGGGCTGGCACTCTATCCACTGAGTCACAGATAAGGAGACAGATTCGAAGAATGCAAATGAGTTGCTTGGGGGTCCACATAGCTACCCATAAAGTACTCCATAAATGCTTTTTATTCCTTCATTCATTATTTTATAACTGTTCAACCACTCATTAGTCCACTCAACAGCCTGTCTCATCATCCCTGTATTTTGTGAGATGAAATGAAAAGATGCAGATGAGGATGCTGCCATTTGTGTTTCCCAGAGCTCTGATGCTTCCAGATTGCCGTTGATAAGCAAGTATTAGGAAGTGATCTCAACCTTTAGCATCGTGTTAAAATTGACCTTTCTGAGTCAAAGGTCCTGGAGACTGCTCATTAGCTGATAAATATGTGACAGTCCTGAGAGGGAGGAAGGTGGGAGCAAGCAAAGAGGGAGGGTGGGGAAGGGATGTGCCCTCTGGCCACATGACCTTTAATCCAGAAATACAAAAGTCATATGGCAGGTGAGGTGCAGTAGGGGCTAGAACACTGTGTTCCTCTGTGGACGTTCTGGACGAGAAGAAGTATGATGAACATAACAATTCCTAACATCTGTTTGTTACTTTAAAAACCACATAGTTTATCAAAGTACTTCCACATTGTCTCATTTGGATCTCTAAACAGCCCTGTGAATTAGACAGGGCAGGTGCCAATACTCCACCTGGATGAGGAAACTGAAGTACAAGGAAGTAAAAATTTGGCTAAGGTCACACGAACACCAGGTGACAGATTTGGTACTTGACCGATCATAACATATTATTGTTAATCTTTACACATCCCTCCCTTTACAATTTACAAAGTGCTTTTCACCCCCTTCATCTTCTCTGATCCTTACAACAACCCAGAATATGGTTTAGTGGAAGGAGCTCTGGGTAGCATTGGTATAGAGATTTAAGGTTTGCAAAGCACTTCACCCATATTATCTCATTTGAGCCTCATAAAACCTTGAGTGTAGAGGATATTATTATGCCTATTTTACAGATGAGGAAACTGAGGCCAGAATGACCTGCCCAAGATCACACAGCTAGCAAGTGTCTGAGACAGGATGTGATCTCAGATCTTCCTGACTCCAGGTCCAGCACTCTCTCAACTGATGCCACTTGGCTGTTGTATTGGCCGTGTGCCCTTGTCCGAGTCATTTCATTTTTCAAAGCTTTAAATTTCCTGATCCATCAAATTGCCCTCTGTCAAACTCTATGCTCAGGGAGCAGCTAGGTGGCCCAGTGGACTGGAGTCAGGAGGACCTGAGCTCAAATCTGGCCTCAGACACTTACTAGCTGTGAACTCTGGGCAAGTACCTCAATGTCTCAAAAAAAAAAAAGACTCTATGTTCAGCTTATCTTCCTGCTTGTGGGCCCTCAACAACACACCTAGGGATCATGGTCCAGTAAAGAATGATGGATTTGGAAGTATGTAATGTTAATGGGATATGAAGATCTTCCCCACCCATTAATAGGCCTCATGCAGAGCCCATTAAGGGAAGCTTGAGTAGAGGAGGTTTGCTTGTAAGAAGGCTTTCACATCTTTTGGTACTAAGTTAATTAGGCACTGAGTCACAAGGGTTGTGATGCCTTCTGGCTCTGAGAAGTATATATATACTCTGAGTTGGTACTTGACTTTGAGGGTTCGCTTATGAGAAGGACCTTGGGATTCTGTGGTCAGAGACTCTGAGTAGCTGTATGTTCAGAACTCCCTGACTGCTCAGATGTAAAGGCTCTCTCGATCCAGTGGTGCATGTAAAGTGTATAGCAATATTGCTTTGATTCAGGCAGGCAGAAGCCTGTCTGTTGGTCTAATTTCTCTGCTTATATTTTCTCTGAGGGTCAGGGTGCTCACTTTTCCTCTGAACTAGTGAATGTAATTAACAGTAGGATTGTTAAGCCCTTTTTGAGCAGTCTTTCCTAGAAAAGCAGATCTAAGAGCCTGTGCTAGCAGCCACCCTGGGTGTGCCAGTGTGGTTGCTGTTACCAGGTAGAAGATCCAAGCTCAAGTCACCCTCTGCCACTTACTACAAAGACAGCTAGGAAGCCCAGTGTCTACAGCCAGTGTCTTAGAGTCAGGAAGACCTGAGTTTAAGTCTTCCATCAGTCACTTACTAGCCATGTAAACCTGGACAAGTCACTCAATTTCTCTAGGTCTCGATTTCCTCATCTGTAAAAAAAATATGGAGATAAGAATAGCCCCTATCTCACGGGGCTATTGTGAGGATCAAATGAAGTCATATTCCTAAAACACTCTGCAAAATTAAAGTGCTACATTATTTCTATGACCTTTAGTAAGTCACTTTACTTTTTCTAAAATGAGGAGATTGGATTAGAGCATTCCTAAGGTTTTTTCCAGCTCTGAATCTTTGCCTAAATGAGATTTTGGTTGCTCAGTCATGTCTGACTCTTTGTGACCCTATTTGGGGTTTTCTTGGCAGAGATACTGGAGTGCTTTGCCATTTCCTTCTCCAGCTCATTTTACACATGAGGAAATTGAGGCAAGCAATGCTAAGTGGCCAGATTTAAACTCAGGAGGAGGAGTCTTCCTGACTCCAAGGCCAGCAGGCCCTCTATCCACTATGCCACCTAGATTACATGTTTGAAAATATTCTGAAACATGATATAAATGTAAAAAATTTGTATTATCCAGATGTGAAGGAGGGCACCTCTCCTTATCTATGCCTCCCAATAGTTCATTATAGCATTGGGGTGATTGTAAGTTCTTAGAGTTGTACAAGGAGGACCCAGGCTCTGGACTGCCCTACCAAGCAGGAAAGGCTTTGAGCGCAGGCCCAGTAATGGACTCACCTAGTCAGACTGAGGCAGCTTATCAAGGAGGGCAGAGTGCTGGTTTCGGGGTGACAAAGAGGTGGGTTTAAATCTTGCCTTCACCTCTACCACACATTAGTCAGTTAACCTTGATGAGCCTCAAACAACTCCCTACATATCAATCCCGAAGAAATCCATTCACTAAAATTTTATTAAATTATAACCAGCTTGCATCTGCACAGATCCTTGACAAAAGACATCGGGGATGAAGCAGGGGGCCTGGGCAAGCTTTTGAGCTCCTCTTTCTCCTATTCTGCAAAATAGTCTCTGCCCCATTACCTACAGACAAGAACAAGTAGAAAAAGACAAGAGAAGCCAGAAATAAATGCTGAGAGTGATGGGAAGAGAAAGAAGCAATGGATGGTGACTCTTCCAGAGGAGGAAAATGAGGAGGGAGCCCGAGTGAAATCGAAGGCGGGAGGGTGAGGGAGAGGTCCAGTGAGGTGGGGGGAGAAGCTCTCTGAATCAGCCGGGCCAGGCAGCTGCTTGTTCCACTTCAGTGCAGGATTATTGATGGCATATTGACCAAGGGAATGGAGTCAGGCAGATTGGAGAAGCTCTATGCTTCCCTAGGACTGCCACAGAGGGGAGGTGGGTATCAAGGGAGTGGGGGAAAGGGAGAGGAAAAAACAAGATAGAGCTCAGGGAGGAGGAGGAGCTGGAAGTGGAGAGTGCGGAGAAATGAGAGAGGAGAGGTGGGGATGGGAGGTAAGGGTCAAGGAGAGGGGTGGGAAGGTGGACAAGGAGGAAGAGTAGGATGGTGTTGGGAGGAGAGAGAGGAGGGAGAAAAGGGGGGCATTAAGGGGATGGTGAAGGCGATTTGCTCACTCCACTCGCTGACTTGGGGAGGTAGAAGGGGCACCAGGTCAGATTGGCTCCCCTGGTACACACACACATACACACACACACACACACACACACAACTGCATTGTTCCTAAAGGTATTTCCTTCCTGACTAGAAACCTTCTGAGCCCTGGCAATGTCCCAGGTGCTTAGTATGCATTAGACAACATACAAACTGTTGTGAAATTAGCCAATTTCCAAAATCCATTAAATACACCTCCTGATAACATCTCTCTCAATACTGCTCTGGGGAAACATAAAACACACTAGGAGGCTTCATTGCCACTGGGTCTTCCCAGCTCTGTTCTCTCTTATCTGCCTTAGAGTTTACTCCATTTCAAAAGGTCTTCATCTTTTCTAAAGGAAAAGAAGGGAATACTTAAGTGACCTGAGATCCCCTGAATACCTGCCTTTTGACCTCCATCACAAGTGACCTTGTAGAGTGCATCTAACCCTGAGGTTTTCTCCCCACTTCACCAAGGCCTGCATGGCTTCTAACAGAAGGTGCCTGATGGAGGAAGGCAGCCCACTACAATAGAAAGCTCTAGAGTCTGAAGAACTGGGTTCAAATCCCACCTCACATTCTTACTACCTGTGTGACCTTGAGTAAATCACTTAATTTCCTTAGCCTTGGTTTACACATCTGTAAAATGGGGAGTTTGGCCTATCTGGCCTCTGAGGTTCCCTCTAGACCAATGATCTGTTTTAATCTTGTCATTTTTCTGTTTCTCAGTTATCTCCAGTTGTAAAGTGGTACAAAGGTGGTACCCAGGGACCAAGCCAGGTCTGAAGTGTTGGAAAATACTTCCATGGAGCGGAGTCAGAGTCTTCAGTCCTCTGCAGGAGCCAAATAAAAAAGTCCCACTCTGTCGCCTCCAAGACTTATTCTGAGTGAGGTTTTCCAGGATGGCAGACTTCTCATTGATCAGGATGGTGATATCTGATGCTGTAAAGGCTCCTTCCTCAGCCATTTGAAGATCGGCACCTTCTGCCCACTGGGATTAAGGCAGCAGCTCCCTACTTCTGGAAGGAGATGATTGTTTTCTTGGTGTGTTGTTGTCGTTCAGTCTTTTCAATCATGTCTGACTCTTTGTGACCCCATTTTGGGGTTTTCTTGGCAAAGATACTGTTGTGGCTTGCGATTTCATTCTCCAGCTCATTTTACAGATGAGGAAGCTGAGGCCAACAGGGTTAGGTGACTTGCCCAGAGTGACCCAGCTAGTAAGTGTCTGAGGCTGGATTTGAACTCAGGAAGATGAGTCTTCCTGACTCTAGGCCTGGTACTCTAACCACTGTGGCACCTAACTGCCCCTTTCTTGGTATGGCATCAGTCATTTTCATGGAAAGAGTTTGAGATGCTAAATCATAGACTTAGAGCTGGAAAGGGACCAAAAAAGCCACTTAGTCCAGGAAGCTAAGGCCCAGAGAGGATAAGAGACTTGCTCAAAGTCATCCAGATAGTAAGTGTCAGAGGCAGGATTTGAACCCATGTTCTTTGACTCTAAGAACCAATGTTCTTTCCTCTGAACCACACTCAATCTGATTCTGTATCAGACGGGGGCCACCCGGACCTCTGAGATGCCAAGAAAGGATGTGGGGAAAAGGAAACCAAAAAAGAAACATCAGTGGGAAGAAGGGAAGATTCAGAAGGGAGGAGCAAAGCGCGGAGAACAGTAGCCTGAAGGGAAGAGGGAGACAAGGTCCCTGGGAACGAGAAAAGGGAGAAAGGAAATGACTTTTTTCATTTCTCATTCAGCTTGGTGGCCAAGCTGACATTGACAGAATGGAACAGCATGCAGTGAGCCAGATTCCAGGGCAGGGCAGGGTCAGGTGAATGCTATTCATTCCGCTTGGCCTCCCTCCCTCTCCCCATCACTCTTTCATCCCCATCTAGCCAGAGTACAAAATGATTTAAAAACAAAAGTGAAGCGATTGGATCATTATGAGACTCTGTCCGTCCCTTGTCCACAGGAAATCAGGAGAAGTGTTGAACGTGAGAATGATTTACCATAAGTGTTTTAAAGTTTGAAAAGAACTTTTCATGTGTTATTTCATTTGATTGTCACTACAACCCTAGGAGGCAGGTGTTAATTATTGATCCACATTTTACAGATAAGGAAACTGAACCTAAGAAAGGTTAAATAATTTGCCTAGGGTCACCAAGTAAGTATCCCAGGTAGAATTTGAACTCAGATCTTCTTGAATCCAAGCCCAAGGCTCTAACCATTCTACCATCTACCTAAACTAGTCATACTGACTAGGTAGCACTGAAAATCCTTTACAACCAAACTCATGAGTCCCATCTCATCACATTCTTGTGCTAGCCACTAACTAGCTATGTGACATTGGGCAATTCTGGACCTCTGTTTCCTCATCTAAAATGAGGAAATTTTAGATAATCTCTAAGTTCTCTTCCAGCCCCTATAACCTTAAAATGAGGGGATTAGATTAGGCCCTTTCCAGATCTGAAATTACATGGCTCATTATTTGCCTTTAAGGAGTTTATAATCTGGTTGGGCCACAAGGACAACTTTATTTTTTTTAAACACATTTCCATATTAGTCATGTTGTGAAAGAAGAATCACAACAAAAAGGAAAAACCATGAGAAAGAAAAAAGAAAAAAAAAAGAGCAAATAGAATGCCTTGATCTGCATTCAGACTCCATACTTCTTTCTCTGAATGTGGATAGCATTTTCCATCATGAGTCTTTAGGAACTGCAAGACCAACTTTAAAGATAAGAATAAGAAGCAGGACTGATTGTAGTTAAAGAGTGTTTTTTTCACAATATGGCAGAAACTAAGTATATACCAATATCTCATACCTAATACCATGATAAGGTCAAAATGGGTACATGATTTATACATAAAGGGTGATACCATAATTTAATTAAGAGAGTATAGAGGAGGGAGGAGCCAAGATGGTGGCTGGAAAGCAGGGACTAGCATGAGCTCCCCGCCAAGTCCCTCCACAAACCTATAAAAAAAATGGCTCTGAACCAATTCTAGAACTGCAGAACCCACAAAATAGCATAGGGAAGCAGGGCTCCAGCCCAGGACAGCCTGGATGGTCTCTGGGTAAGGTCTATCCCGCACAGAGCTTGGACCTGAGGGGAGCTGAGGGGAGCAGAGCGGAGCCCAGTGTGGGCGGCACAGACCAGGAGCTGGGCAAAGTGTGCCCTAGCACCCTGAATCAGTGAGGTGCAGCAGTTACCAGACTTCTCAACCCACAAACACCAAGGACAACAGAGTAGGTTAGTGGGAGAAGCTGCTGGGGACTGGGATAGAGTTTGCGGTTTGGCCACCACCCCAGAGGCAGCAGAGGTGGGGCAGCTACAGAACTACAGCTGTAGTTGTTTCTGGCCCCAGGCCCACCTGGTGGGAGGAATTAAGTGGTGGATCAGAGCAGCAGTGAAGAGCCTGTTGAAGATCTAAGTCCAGTCCAGGTTAGGGGTTCTTGGGGAAGGAGGAGTGCTGGTGTGGCAGAGCTGGCGCATCCCCCCAGGCTTGGAACATAGAACTCTGTACTCTACAAGCAGTCATAC
>CM053624.1:161098948-161130862 GCA_028646595.1 Phalanger gymnotis
CTTCCATTTTTTCATTTCTTTGGTTCTGTTTGATAATATCTTGATTTCTCATCAAATCACTAGCTTCTACTTGCTCCAATCTAATTTTTAAGCTAGTGTTTTCTTCAGTGGTCTTTTGGACCTCCTTTTCCATTTGGCTAATTTTGCCTTTCAAGGCATTCTTCTCCTCATTGGCTTTTTGAAGCTCTTTTGCCATTTGAGTTAGTCTATTTTTTAAGGTGTTGTTTTCTTCAGTATATTTTTCAGTATATTTTTGGATCTCCTTTAGCAAGTCACTGACTTGTTTTTCACGGTTTTCTCTCATCCTTCTCATTTCTCTTCCCAATTTTTCCTCTACTCCTCTAACATGCTTTTCCAAATCCTTTTTGAGCTCTTCCATGGCTAGAGACCAGTTCATGTTTTTCTTGGAGGTTTTTGTTGTAGGCTCTATGACTTTGTTGACTTCTTCTGACTGTATGTTTTGGTCTTCTTTGTCACCAAAGAAGGATTCCAGAGTCTGAGACTGAATCTGGGTGCGTTTTTGCTGCCTGGCCATGTTCCCAGCCAACTTACTTGACCCTTGAGTTTTTCAGCTGAGTATGACTGCTTGTAGACTAAAGAGTTCTATGTTCCACGCTTGGGCGGATGCGCTGCCTCACCAGCACTCCTCCTTCCCCAAGAACGCCCAACCTGGACTGGACTTAGATCTTCAGCATGCTCTTCACTCCTGCTCTGATCCACCACTTAATTCCTCCCACCTGGTGGGCCTGGGGCCAGAAGCAACTGCAGCTGTAGCTCTGTTGCTGCCCCACCTCTGCTGCCCCAGGGGCAGTAGCTGAACCACAAACTCCCTGTCCCCACAGCTTTTCCCACTAACCTTCTCTGTTGTCCTTGCTGTTTGTGGGTTGAGAGGTCTGGTAAATGCCACAGCTCACTAATTCAGGGAGCTAGGGCACGCTCCGCCTGGCTCCTGGTCTGGTCAGTCTGCGCTGCCCTCGCTGGGCTCTGCTCGGCTCAGCTCCGCTCCCCTCAGCTCCCAGCTCCGTGCAGGACCTTACCCAGAGACCATCCAGGCTGTCCTGGGCTGGAGCCCTGCTTCCCTCTGCCACTTTGTGGGTTCTGCAGTTCTAGAATTGGTTCAGAACCATTTTTTATAGGTTTTTGGAGGGACTTGGTGGGGAGCTTACGGTAGTCCCTGCTTTCCAGCTGCCATCTTGGTTCTGCCCCCCTCATACTGCCTTTAATCAAATAATATTTTATCTGTGTCTTATCCCTTTTAAATTTCTTTTTTGTATAAACTTTATAATGTGCACAATTATTCATAATAGTAATATACATAATTATTAGTTGTACATGTATATACTTTATAAGTATATATATATGTTGTAGATATTCGCAAATATTTTTTACTGATAAAGCACACAATTAGAAAAGTTTGGAAACCCCTGGTTTAGATAATAGATATGTAGAATAATCAATTCTGTGCTTTAAGAAAATGCTCCCTAGCTACCTCCTCACTAAGCTTTTTGTAGTACAGGCAACATCATCTTCTGGAAGCAGCTGCAACTTTGGACTCTGTCCCAGGGTCCCCCAGCTTTGATAGGTGACTTTGTGTCTTGTCTTGCCCAGAACCAGGCCTCCATACTATTTCCTGGCCATCTATTTGTCAGTCTCCCTGTACCTTTCTTTCTATTAATTTTTATTTTTAATTAAAATTTTATTTTCTTCAATCAGTTCCAGTCTGTCTTCTCTTTCTTTCATCTTTCCCCTTCTCCTCCTTCCTGTTGAGAAAGAACAAAAGACAAAATCCCTGTTAGAAACATGTATAGCCAAGCAATGTAATCCACCATTGGTGAGAATCCTCCTAAAATATGTCTTAATCTGCACTATGAGTCTCTCCCGTCTTTGGCGGGAGGTGGGCAGTACATTTTATCTTGAGTCCTCTGAAATCATGATTGGTCATTGTGTTGATCAGAGTTCTAAAGTCTCTCAGAGTTGTTTGTCTTTACAATAATATTATGTAGAGATTGTTCTGTTTCTGGTCACTTCCCTCTGTATCAGTTCATGCAAATCTTCCCAAGTTTCCCTGAAACCATCCCTTTCATCATTTCTTACAGCATAATAGTATTCCACCACATTCATATACCATAACTTGCTCAGCCACTCCATTATTGCTAAGCACTCTCTCAGTTCCTGATTCTTTGGCACTACAAAAAGAGCTGCTGTAAATACTTTTGTACATGTGGGTCCTTTTCCTCTTTCTTTGATCTCTTTCCCATTCCCTTTCTAACTCCCCTTTATGTGTTGTCTTACCTCTGTAGAATGAGATTTGTCGACAAGCATTTATTAAGTACTTACTATATGCCTGGTATTGTGTTAATTTCAGGGAATACAAATATAAGCAGAAAAATAGCCGTTGCTCTCAAGAAGCTTACATTCTAATGGAGGCAGAAAATATATAAAAGGAAACTGAAAAGGGGTAGGGGTGGTGAGGTGGGAAGAGTCAGAGGTCCTGGAGATGAATGAAGACAAGGTTGGCCTGTGTGTCTTCCTTAAAATGGAAGGAATCGGCCATTGAGAGAGCCTCCAGGGCAGAAAATACTTCCAATGTGTGAAGTCCAGGAGTGGAGAGAGCTTCCTGGGTGAAAAAGTTTTTATGTGATGTGATGTCCCAGTTGCAGCATACATGTTCACCATGCTGTCATTCACAATTTTTATATCACTCCTTATCCATCCCCTCCCACAAATAAGTGTGTTCCTAAAGAAGCTTCCTTCTTGGGCTTTTCAATCTTTTAGAGGGAAGAAAGGTAAACTGTATTGATTTTTTTGAGGCTTGCTGCCCTGCTCCCCTAACTTGGGGATTTAGAGAGATAGATGGGGTTAGAGAGTCAAAGAATGAATCCCTTTGGGGGATTTTTAGGTCTGCCTTATAGCTGAAGGGTTTTGACTCAGAGGGTGGAACACAGGAGAGAAAAGGAAGAGAAGAAGCATTTATTAAGTGTATATGATTGCCCAGGTAACATGTGAAGTGCTTTACAAATATTATCTTATTTGATCCCTACAATGATCATGGGAGGTAGGTGCTATTATTAATGTCCCCATTTTATGGTTGAGGAAACTGGCAGACTAAATAAATTGCCCAGGGTCACACAGCTAGTGAGTGTCTTCCTCGAACTGAGGTTTTTCAGACTCTTAAGTCCAGTGCTCCATATCCACTGTGCTCCCTATGTGCTATGTAGTAGAAGAGAACTATGGGAGCACAGTCATGATTTTCTCTAGGTGCTGGATATTCCATTGTGTTCCAGTTCCCTTTCTAGGTTCCCAGTTTCACTCATGGAAACATGTTTTCTTTCCCAAGGCTATGGCCTTACCAGTTCTGTGGAGTTCTGCCTGACTAGTCCCTAGGGCATAGGATTTACCTAGGGGGCAGCTGAGATCTTGGCTTTTAGCCCACAAGAACAGTCATTCAACATCTATTCAACTCTATACAAATCAGCCTGCAGTTTCCCATCTATTCTCACTTGGCCTTCCCCGTTCATCATACCTCAAATTGTGCAAAGAATGTGGTGAATTTAGATTGGCTGTGGGTTAGATGCCCTGGAAGGGAGGGGAAGGAGTATCACTGGCTTGGAGGTGGGTGGGTTGTGGAGATGGCTGAGTCTAGGAGGTGGCCAGGGAGTGTAACTAGAGAGCTAAAAAACAGTCCTGTTGAAAGCTCAAGAATCCTTAGGCATTAGTCAACCCAAGGTGTGGTCCTACCAGAAGATGGAAGAAGTACAGGGACCAGAACCCCTTGAGGTTGCCTCTGATTCCCTTTCTGGCTCGACATGAATTCAACCAGAGTTGCCAAATAGGGCCTGGGAAAGAGTCCTGAACCTGTACCCTGAGCCCTGAGATGGTGTGGAGATTATATTCTACACGGTGTAGCCCTTATGCCTAAAAGATAAGCAAAAAGGAGGGCTTGGAACTGTAAAATTTTAGCCCTAGAAGGAACTTTGGAGATCATCGAGTCCCAAACCACTCTTTTATAGAAGAGAAAAATGAGGCCTTTCACAGTAAAGCCAACTGTTTAAGTTCATACAAGTTAATGGCAAAACCTGGACTCCTAACTTCAGATAGTTTTTTCCACTGCTCCATGCTGTCTCTCTTTGTGTTTTGCCTCCAGGCAATAACATATAACTATCATCATTAGCATTTGAAATTTCATCTGGTTTTTACTTCACTGAGTTTTTTATAATCTGTATAATTATTTATATTAGTAACTCTCTAAGAAGATAAAGGTAGAGATGAATTGCCAATCTGTATCGGTAGAGGGAGTTTCTTCATGAGAAGCTCTGTATACTGATGAAATTGAAGTTCCAGATTTAAAAAAATATAGTAACTCAACACATGGCCCAACTATGAAGATAGATGCTGAAGTGGGCAATAGAAAAGTAGAAGATTACCCGGAGAGCCAAGTCTTCTTGTGACATTGGTTAAATTGGGAAATGGGGAAAGGGAGAAAAGCCTAGTCCTACTACAACAGTATTCATTGGTCAGATACTTAAGGATTATTGAGTTCAGCTCTGTCATTCCTTGGAAGGAATCTTTAAGACTAAAAGAAAACCTTCCTGTCCTTAAGGGGCTGATAGTCTAATGGAGGGATGAGAAAAACATGCACATTTTACACACATAATATTTGGATGGATCTGTTATCTTTTGTATCCTGAACAACTTGTGTGGATTCTCAACCACCATTCAGGCATTCATTCACCTTCACCTCATCTATGTAATTGTTGTCAATGTCTTTCCACAGAGTCTTCATGGAAGATCTATCTAACAGGCTGGAGGCCTTCTTTTGCTTCCTTTAATGTCCCTGGGATACCAGTGGAAGATTTGAGCTACCCATGTCTTATCTCTATTTCCCACCGTGACCTGCTTTTCTTGTTTTGCATGTCATCAATGACACCTTTTATATCACTACTCATGCTTCAGTAATCATTGGCCAATAGATAGCCAACTTACAGTCACCCTGAATCCTTCTGTCACCTCCTCGGGTCACTTACAATTTTGAGTTTTCTCAGACCATCGCAGTCACATAGCATTACCTGGTACAAATTAGAGTTCAAGAGACATGCCTTTAGTACTAATACAAGTAATAGAGACACAGCCAACCACAGATATGCTGAAATGTATGTGGAAAGCTACATATGTGCTGAATGACTATGAATATGGTTGGGGGTAGGAGAAAGTGAGAGAGAATTACAGGGCATTCAGTATGGCTTACATGTCACAGTCATGGCTCAAGTCTCTAATCTGGAGAGGAAGGAGCTAGAGGGTGGCTAGGTTCAAGAATATGGGCAACTAAGGCCTCTTCAATGATGTATCCCTAGGGATCAATTGTTGAGCCGAGATCATTTTAAAATGCTTTTATTCTTGTAGTTGAAGGGCAGCGTCCAGAGCTAGGAAGGCCACTCCTACTAAAAATTCCAGAATCATTGGTCACAGACCAAGGGATCAGAAAGGTAGGAAGGAGGGCAGAAACCTGAGTCCATTAGTTGTGGTTCTTAACTTACTGCCCAATAATTCATTTTGAGCTTGCTCTAGATCATATTCTCAGCCATAGCATTTCCATTTCTGTCATACATTTAGAACTGGAAGGGAATTTAGAGAGTATTTCATCCAGCCTTCTCATTTAATAGACGAGGCAACCGAGACCCACATAGGTTAGCTGACTTGTCCAAGCTGACTTGTCACCAAGGTATCAAATAGAAGAGCTAGGATTTGAATTCCCATCCAAGGGTCACAGATTGAGAGTTGAAAAGTGGGCCTTAGAAACCATCTAGTGACTATATTCTACTTCAATATCCCCATGTTATAGATGAGGAAACTGAGGCCTAGAGAGGGCAAGTGAATTGTTCAAGGCCAAAGAAGTAATAAGTGGTGGTAATGGGATTTTTACCTAGGTCCTCTAAATGACTAATTTAGTACTTCTTCTGTTACTCTACAGCGCCTCATCAAAAGAGTAATCTCTCCTTATCACCTTTTGGAATGTTTAGCAGATTTAGGGCGAAAAAAGAAGGCCCTACTATCTAAAGCATTTTCTTTCATTTCAGTGTTTTTCAAACTATAAAGCAATGAATAAATATTTATAAGGTATTATTAGTAATTGTGTCCCCATGGTACAGATGAGGAAGCTGAGTCAAAAAAGGGAGGTACCTCAGTGGGTAAGGACAGGAGCAAGATTAGGAGCAGGACCACTACCTGGTCTTCAGCACTCTGAGGCACAGAATCACAGCATTTCAGAGTTGGATGGGAACCATCTAACTCAACACTTACTGGAAAGGAATATGCACTATAACATACCTGACAAATAGTATACTAGTTTTTGCTTGTGTGAACCACACACCTCCTGAGGCAGCCCATTCCCCTTCTGGATACCTCCAATCAGGATTCTTCTGGTAAAATAATTTTAAGGCAATCAGGGGCAAATGACTTGCCCAGGGTCACACAGCTCATAAGTGTCTGAGACTGGATTTGAACTCAAGTATCTTCCTGACTTCAGAGCTAGTACTGTATCCACTTAGCTGCCCTGTGCTGGTAAATGTTAAACAACCATCTATCTGAAGGAAAATGTGCCCAAGACACACTTTTAATTTCAATTTTAATCTGCATTAACATTTTCTCCACCACTTTGAGTCTAGACAATGAACAGATCAATAAATCAAGCCCTGATATATAGAATTTGCCAATTTCCAAGGTGTAAATGCTCACACTGAAAACTGAACAATTGGCTCATAGGTTTGAGCTGGCTTCAGCACACCTCTCTCATTGTTAGGAATTGTTTCTTGATATCAAAACTCTTCACGATTTCTACCTCACTGCCCTAGGTTCCACTTTCTTGTATCCAACGAAACAAATCTAATCTCTTTTTCATATCACAGCCCTTCAAACACTTGAACAAGGCTGTTGGGTTTTTTGCCCTTTGTCTTCCCTTCTCCATTTCCTTCATCTGATCCTCGAGGACCTTTCACTCTCCTGGTTACCCTCTTCTGGAAGCTATCCAGCTTCTCGGTGTCTTTTAACTCAGAGCCCAGAACTGAACATACTATTCCACATGTGATCTGACCAGAGGAGAAGAGATTATCATCTTCTTATTCTGGAAGCTGTGCCTCTCTTAATATAGCCCAAGGTCACATTAGCTTTATTTGGCTATCGCATCATACTGCTGACTCATAATTGAGCTTGTAGTCTACTAACCTCCCCCACCCCCGCCAAGCCAGATCTTTTGCAGACAAGCTATTTTCTAACCATCCCTCCCCCATCCTCTACTTTTGAAGTTGATTTTTGAACCCAAGACTAAGAATTTACATTTACTGAATTTCGTCTTATTAGGTTCAGGCCAATATTCTAAACTGTCATAATCTTTCCGTATTCTGGCTGCCATTCAAAGTGTTAACTATCCCTCCCAGCTTTGTCTCATCTGCAGATGTGATAACGATGCCATCCATGCCTTTATCCAAGTCATCGATAATATATACATACACATATAGTATATTAAGTAGTACAGGGCCAGACACAGATCCCTGGGGCACACAACTAGAGGCTTCCTGCCAAATAAACGTTGAACTGTTAACAATTTTACTCTTCGAGTCAGACAATTCATCCAATTCTGAATCCATCACGTAGGCCACATCTCTGTCTTTTCTACAAGAACAGTTTAAGATATTACATGAAACTCTTCATTGAAATCAAAGTAAACTACATCTACAGCATCCCCTGATCTACTCGTTTAGTAATCCTGTCAGAAAAGAAAATGAGGTTAGTTTGGCATGACTTGTTCTGGATGAAACCAGACTGTCTCTTTGTAATCATCACTTTCCTTTGGCTCAGTAACCATCTTTATAATCATCTCTTTAATGATCCATTCTCAAATTTTCCCAGGAATTGAGTCAAGCTCACTGGCTTACAGTTTGCAGACTTTATTAGCTTCTCCCCACCTTTATTTCATTTTTTTCAAATTTGGACATTTTTCCAGTCCTGCAGTACCTTCTCCCATTGCCCATGACCTTTCAGATATCCCTGACAGAGACTCAGCAGTAACATTTGCCAGTTCTTTCAGGACCCAAGGTGGTAGTTTATTTGGGCCAAGTGACTTGAATTTATCGGGGGCAACTAGGCGCTCTCTTCCTGGGTCCCCCTGCCCCCTCCCTACAAGCCTGATGTAGTGGGAGGAAAAAAAAAACAACAACACAACACAGGCATTTGCTTCGTGGTCCCACGGGGAGTTTTGCTATCTCCCTCTCCTCTGGAGAAGGGTCAGGCCAACCCTAACCCTGACAGCCTGCACCCTAATCTCTTCCTGTGGGGGAGGGCACTTCAGTGACTTCCCAGACTCAGAATTGCGCCTTTCCCTGTGATTCCCTCAGGATTACGACCTGGGGGGGGGGGGCGGGGTGGTTTGGGGAAAACACAGGAGAGACAGCGCAGTAGAGATGGGGAGGGAGGAAGCAGGGGAGGAGGAGGAGGGACCCTTGTCGGCTGCGCCTATAAGTCGGAGAGAGCGCGGGCTGTGAGCTGAACAGTCTCCCAGCCCGGGCCCTGAGGGTGGATCGTTGGGGAGAGGACTGGTAAGGCAGCGGCCCCGGAGGCAGTAATGCGGGACTCCCGAGACCTGGGTGGGAAGAGCCGGCGTCGATTAAGGAGGGTGACTGGGCCAGGGGAGCGCCGGGCAGCCTGCTGGGGGGAGCTGTCCGCGGTGCTGGAGCGTGCGGCGGCGGCGCCGAGCTGAGCCTGAAGCCAGAGAGCTCTAGCCCGCTGGGGAGAGGCGGGGGCACCCGGAGACGAGAGGACCATGCCTGGATTGCGGCTCCTGAGTCCTGTGGAGGCGGGAACCTACGCCACCCGCCAGGTAAGTGACTGTCCTGGGGCGGGGCGGCTAGCTGGACTGGGAGACACGCATGAGGTGAGCGGCTTCGCTTGGGGGCGGCGGCGCGGCAGGGCGGGACAGCGCTCGGGACCAGGGGAGACTCTTGCGGTTCCACACGGTCCTCCGTCCTTTCTGGATCCCTTACCCACCCCCAACCCGTTGGGAGCAAGATAGTCAGGCCAGGGAGCGGTCGAGGGGGGAGCGGAGACACACATGGAGCCAAGATCTGGCACCATGTCCTCGGTCCAGGACTCACCTAGTGACCCGAGTAGGATGCCTCCTGACCCGGACCCAGACCCAGACCCAGACCCAGACCCGGCTAGGCTCCCTGGCAGACATTTAGACAGGTCAGATACAGACCCCAGCCCTTATCGCTCCTTCCCACCTCCCCCTTTTCTATCATTTCGGAGTAGGTGGTGGGAAACGAGAGAAGCAACAACAGAGAGAGAGAGAGAGAGAGAGAGAGAGAGAGAGAGAGAGAGAGAGAGAGAGAGAGAGGAGAGAGAGAGCTCCCCACACTCTGAATCTCTTCCCTTTTTCTGACCTCCCCGTGCCTACCTTCAGAATCATAGAGTCTCCGGCTCCCTTACAGCCCTCTGGGACCGCTGTACCCTCTTTTTGCTCTCTCAAATCCGGAATACCTAAGTGCTCCCCAATCATGTCACCTTTCACCCCAACCTGACCCAGCTGGTCAGGGAAAAAAAAATCAGGACTTGGTGCCTTTCTCCTGGAGTGTGATTTACATATATCCCCAAATGTCACCTGCAGGAGCAAAGCAGGAGATCAGTCTGATTATGATTTACTCATTTCTCAGTAGAAGAACTAAGGCATGGAGAGATCTGACCTTAACCTTTTTGTCTTCAAGACTCCAAAATCGTCCTTCTCTTGCAAGAAAACTAACTAAACCTTGAAGGAATATGGAATCAGGATAGCTGTTAATGACTAGACATCGAGATGCTGTGTGATGCTGGGCAAATCACTCAACCTCTCTGTGCCACAATTTTTCCATTTAAGTAATGAAGAAGGAATACCTAATTCTTCCTCTTTCCTTCAGGTGTGACAAAGTTGAATGAATATATGCTTGCAAAATGCTTTGAGTTCTTCAGACAGACTCACTATGTACAAAAAAAGGTGGATTGTCAGAATGCTAATTACCTTTCTCATAGAACAATGGCACCTCTGCTTTGGCCTGGTAACTTTTAGAACTCCTCACCCTCCTCCAATACAAATCAAGATTACCTCCTTTATCCCCAAGAGTTGAACAGCATCTCCAGTGTTTTTGCTTCTGCCTTCATAGAACCCTCCTTTTTGGTCTACAAGTGAATACAAGGGGAAAGCATGGTCCAGGTAGGATATTTGGAACTTGGGGAGATGGGGAGTACTGTCTGGGATTAAATTTGTGGTCCTGAAGCAGAAAAGCTCTATCTGTCCAATGTAGTAATTCACTTCCTACATAACCTTAGAGGACCAGAGAGCTTTGTTTTAACTGTGGTCATAGAAAATGTGGTACCAGTTCACATTCTGTGTAATGAAGTATGATGATATTCTTTATCTGAACACTGTCTAGGATCCCTTTATAGCTCTGACACATTTATATGACCAGGCCAGCAGCCTAAGTCTAACTGAATTTAGGAGAAACAGTAACATAGTGGGAAGAGTACTGAAGCTAAAAGATGAAAAAGGCTTCAATTACTAGCCCTGCCACTTACTTGTGTGACCGTGGGCAAGTCACTTTAGCTCTTTGACCACCTACGCTGTCCCAGTTATCAGCTCCGCTCACTTTGATTTGTTCACAAAGGGATAAATCATTTGCAGGTTGACACCAATGTTCCCAAGAAAACTGTCCTTCTGAAGCCCTGTCTTCAAACTGTGAAATATCAGACATACTTTAAACATTGGCTCAATAGCAACATGGACAATTTCCAGGCAAGGTCAGCAGTCAGGCCGGGGAACAGTCAGGCCAGGCAATGTGTTCTGGTCAGTACCCGCCTTGCCATCTCCTCACTCACAATATTATTGATCCCTCTGGTTTAGCAAGAATCTGTAAAACCAAAATTTCAAGGGGGGAGCAGATTATGGGGAAAAATTTGCTCTGGAAACCCTGTGTTAGTGAACTGATGAGGCCTGGTCCCTGGCTCTGTTCTCTGCCACTAACTACACATATAACCTTGAGCAAGTCACAATAGCAGACTTCTCTGAGCCTCAGTTTCTTCATTTGTAAAGTGAAGGAGTTGGATTAGATGGTCCATCAGGTGCCTTCGAAGTCTAGCACTCCAAGATTCTCTTTGAGGTTCCTCTGACTCTATAGATCCCAAGCCTACCCTGCCTATAGAAATTAAACATAGATTAAGAGTAGCTTTTTAAACTCAATCTTAAGAATTAGTTGATATTGAGTAATTGGGTTGTCTAAAAAAGAACAGAAAGGAATTATGAGCTATAAAGAAGTAAATTATATTCCTACTGTTTTCCTCTACTTCCTTAGAGTGACTTTCCAAGAAAACCACCAATGTCTTGCAAGAAGCTCAGAGATAAACGCTGGGTCCTGACTTGGAGAAATTAGAGGGAAGAAGGACCCGGTACTTAGACATCCTCTGTGCCCTTGCTCCTAAAGCAATGGAATTAGAAGCCAAATAAACCCCCCAACCTCAGCACATCTAGGAGCCAAAGGCTGACTTCGAAGCAATTAGCTTCATTCTTATAGGGACCTCATCTCTATCTCAGGCTGGATAGGGTCCATTTTTCCAGGCAAAGAGGGCATGAAGAATGGAGAAAGGGAAAGAAGGGATTATTCCCTAGAGAGCTCTCTTCTTGAAAAAAAAATGAGCTTCTTCAATAATGATTCCATAAGAGAGTGGCAGGCCTTGCCAGTCACTCAAACTGTCATTAATTGGTACTTGGGTAGAGCTGAGTAAGCCATATAGTTGACCTCCCCATGTTGTCCTGCCAGAACACATCCAGCATCAGGGAACCAGCTTCCCCCACCCTTTCCAAGTATCAGCCCTTTCTGATTTACAGCTGTCTGTGTAGAGCTGTTGAGAATAAGATTTCCCCCAGTTAATGGAGAGTCACTAACCCTTTGCAACAAAGCAGCAGCAAGAGAAAGCCAAGGGTGCTGGGCCTTATTTTCCACATGGTCAGTCTTTAGGAGAGATTGCTTGCGGCTGGCAATAAGAGAGTAGGCTGCTCCCTATACTTCTTCCTGCAGGCAAGGCAGAGAGAGCACCAGTTGGCAGGATGAGGGGCACCTGTAATAACTGCCCCAGATCCCAACCTGCTCATTTCCTAACCATCAACAATGGAAAGCTTAGCATTTCCACGGAGAGAAAAAGACAGTGGCAGAGATCATCTAAGGACAACTGCACATTACTAAGGCCTTACATTTGTCTAACACTTTACATTTTACAAAATGTTTTCACACCCCCTTATATGATTTGATCCTTGGGATAAAACTGTGAGATAGGCAGGGAAGATGTTATCCTTCCCATTTTACAGATGAAAAAAATGAGGTTCGGAGGGGTTTTTTGAGGAGGGAAGGCAGGACAATTGGGGTTAAGTGACTTGCCCAAAGTCAGACAGCTAGTAAGTGTGTCAAATGTCTGAGGCTGGATTTAAACTCAGCTCCTCATGACTCCAGGGCCAGTGCTCTACTCTCTGTGCCACGTAGCTGCCCCTGGGTGGTTTTTTTTTAATGGCCTGCCCAAAGTCCGTCAGAATGACATCAGATCTTAAGTCTTCTAATTCTTAGCCCAGTACTCTTTCCCCTAGACAACGCTGAGAGAAAGAGTTGGTACATGTACATTATTGGAGGACACACCATGTCCTCTTTCAGAGGAGGGAAAGCATCATTATCCGGACAAAGACACTGCCTCTGTCTCTGCATTAAAAAAAAGGTTGCTGAATTCCTTAATCCTGCTACTCCTTCTATTTTCCTTCCTTTGCAAAGAACTTAGTTATCACCCCACCTAGGACATAGGCCTCTGGCCTCACAGAAAATTGTTTTCCTGACCCTACTATAGCCACTGGGATTCTTTCTATCCTTCTTTCTGTTTTCCTTTCTCTCTTTTTCTCCCTTCCTCCCATCCCTCCCTCTGTCAGATCCTCTCCCTTACCCTATGGGCTTGATGTGCTATTTCCCACCATTAGATGCGCCACTCTCCCTTTAAGTGGTTGAGAAGGAACTGCTTCAGTGGAAAAACAAGGTTTTTATCAGTGAGAATAAAGATTTGGTGACTGCCTGGAAATTGACCAATTTGACTAGTGAGTGTACATGGTGCCACTTTTCCAAAGCTCCAAGCAATTTTACCCCTGTCAATTCCAGGGCTCATCTGGGAAGCAATCTTAGTTCCCCTCCTCCAATCGGAGAGAGGGGTCCTATCTACGAACAGTTACTCCCCATTCCCCAGCATTGATCATAGGGGTAGGAACATAGGAATTTCAGTTAAAGAGGACTTTAAAAACAATCTAGCAAAGGGGCTCTTAACTTGGTATCCATAGCTTCCCCAAGGGGTGTATGAATAGATTTCAGGGAGTCCATGAACATGGATGGGGTGGGGGGAGTCACATGTAAAATCAAAAAGCATTTATTAAGCACCAGACACTGTGCTAAGTTGTTGCTATTTGTCCTTCATGCTTGAAGAGGCCAAGATGACATCACGATGTTGGGGTCAATACAGAATGTGTCTGGCTGTGGCTGATCATATCAATATGAGCTCAGAAGTCACTACCATGGACTGGGTACAAGTGTTTAGTGCTGGAGATATGAAGAAAAACACCTCCCCAACAAAAGGAAATAAAAGCAGCCCCTGTTCTCAAAAAGCTCACAGTCTAATGGAAGAAATGCATACAATTACGTACAAACAAAACACGTTGTGAGGTGGGGGAGGGAGCTCACAGACTGAAGGTTCTAAGATTAAGGATGACTGGAAAAGGCATCTTTCAAAAGATGGGACTAGTTAAGATTTGAAAGATGACAAGGAAGCCAGGAGTTGGAGATGAGGAGGAAGAGATTCCAGACAAAGAAAGCAGCCAGTGAAATGTTTAGTTGAGAGATGGAGTGTCCTTTTTGAGGAATAACAAGGAGGCCTGTATCACTGGAATGTAGAGAATGTGGGAGGGAGTAAAGTACCAGAACACTGGAAAAGTCACTAATCTCCAATTGTAATTAAGCATTTCCTTCAATTATTTAAAAACATTCTTTTGAGAAGAGGTCCATAGACTTCATCATAATGCCAAAGGGGCGTGTAACAGAGAAATAGGTTAAGCACCCCTGATCTAGCATAACACTTTTTTGTACAAATGAGAAACCTGAAGCCCAGAAAGATAAGTTGACTTTCTCCAAGGTCACAAAACTAATAAGTGGCAAATCTGGGATTCAAACCTAGATGATCTCATTCCAGATCCAGCGCCCTTTTGACCACTCTGTGAAAATGTTCCCTGGCAGGTTACTGTGGAGATGGCACCTTGGAATCACTAATTGCTGAGTTATTAGACAGATATATTTTTGCCAGAACCTGGCAGTGCAAGCTATATTTTCTGAGACCTTCCCAGGTGTGGAATTGTTTAAAATAGGAGGCTATGCTCTTATAACCTTTTTCTCTTTCATAGCCAAACTCCTAGAAAAAGCCATCTACATTTATTGCTTTTATATCTTCTCCAACTCACTTCTCAACCACTAGCAATCTGGCTTCTGACATCATTTAACTAAAATGGTTCTCTCCAAGGTTATCAAGCACTTCTGTATCATTAAATTTAATAACTTTCTCCATCTTCATCCTTTTTGATTTCTCTTTTTCCCTGATGACTAACCTTTCCTCCTGGCTTCTAAGTGTCACCTAAATTTTGGTGACACTTAACCTTTTCTCCAAGCTAGTTCTTAGGGATTAAGTCATTTCTTACTCTTTCCTTCCCATCTGACTAGGCTTCAGGGGGAGCCTGACCTATAAATCTCTAAGAGAAGACAATGGCCCTCATTTGGGAGAAAGCATTTAGATGGCTATTCATTTGAAGCTCGCTACTGCCACCTTGTTTTGCGACTGCATTTAGTGTGAGTCTGTATACTATATGCATCCCTCATCACCCTCCTTCCCACCCAAGAGTGTGCCAGAGTCTACACACGAGAGCCAATTATTCAATCTTCAGTGTGAGGATTTATTTACACTTTGGAAAGTGACAAATGCTCGAATCAGGGCTTGATTTATTATTCTATTGATTGTCTAGACTTAAGAAAGCAAAGAGAAATTGTTAATGCAGATTCATCTTAAAAGTGTGTTGTGCTTACATTTTCCCTTCTGAGAGCTAGTTGTTAAACATTTACCAGCACATCTCTGTACTTACCCAATTCATACCCATGTACTGTATACTCTTATACACAAAAATACATTGAAAGGTAGTATACCTTTGGGTGGGAAACACTGGACGTGTGTGTGTGTGTGTGTGTATGTGTGTAAACCTAGCATGAATCTTACTTCCTTCATTCACCAGCGTCAGCAAAACCACTTTGAACCTCAGTTTTCATATCTGAAAGATAACAAATAGTATTTATTTATTAATTAGTAATTAATTAATGGCATTCATTTATTTTAAGGATTACAAAGCACTTAACATAGTCTGTCTCACTGGATTCTCATAATGACCCCATGAGGTAGTTGCTGTTATTATCTCTATTTTACAGATGAGGAAACTGAGAGCGAGAGAGGTTTAGTGACTGACTTGTCCAGGGTCACCCTGAACATGTCTGAGGCAGAATTCAAATGCCAGATTTCTAACTTGGAGGCCAAAACTCTATCTAAAAATGAGGGCTAGATGACTTCTGCTGTCATTGTTTGGTCATTTTTTCAGTCGTGTCTGACTCTTTGTCATCCCATTTGGTATTTTCTTGTGCAAGATGCTGGAGTGGTTTGCCATTTCCTTCTGCAGCTCATTTTACAGTTGAGAAAACTGAGGCAAACAGGGCTAAGTGACTTACCCAGGGTCACACAACTAGTAAGTGTCTGAAGCCAGATTTAAACTCAGAAGATGAGTCTTCCTGACTCCAGTCCCTACACTTTATTCACTATGATACCTAGCTGCACAGATGACTTCTAAAATACCTCATAATTCTACCTCCATAATACCATGACTTCTCCTCTCAAAAAAAAAATCATCTTTTTAATGCTTAATCTCCCTTCTTTTTCTCCTCTGAGTAAGCATTGTCATGGAACCTAGGGTTAATGTGTTTAGGTTGCAGTCTGAATGGTTCCTTGGTCAATTTATTATGGGGAAGGCCTTTCTGTTTCAAGAAAAATCTGGACCAAAATATTAAAATCTAAGGAAATTCAATGTGGAAGATAAATGTTTCCAGATGCTGAGAAGCATAGTGGATAGAGCATTGGACCTGGAGTCAGAAGGACCAAGTTTGAATCCTGCCTTAGACACGAGCTGTATGACCCTGGACAAGTCCACTTTAATCTTTCTCCAGCCCAATTTCCTCATCTATAAAATGGTAAGCACCTACCTCACAGGAGTGTTATACAGATTCAGAGTAGCTCCTATCTCAGAGGCGTACTATACAAAATAATGATATTACATGTATAGAGAACTTTATAAACCTTAAAGAGCTATATAAAATGCTTTTGATTATTAAGAGTCACATTATCACTGTTTGCTCTCATTAAATATTACAAAAACATCACTGAAAATCAACTTTTCATTGACCATGTTTTCTTCTCATTTCTGATATTATAATAAAGATTAATCGGAAATTGTTCTAAGTTTCCTTAGCCGACAGAGCAAACTGTATCATTCAGTCTCTTTCCCTGTAACTGCTTGGAATGCGCATAAGAGCATTTCTGACAGACTTTAGTCAATGTGCCGAGAGAAGCTTGTTTCTTCCACAAAAGGCAGCCTAAGCTTGTGGCTGGGCTGGATGCTTGGACCGACTGAAGCTCACTAGTGTCTCTCTTTCTCTCTCTCTCTCTCTCTCTGTCTCTCTCTCTCTCTCTCTCTCTCTCTCTCTCTCACACACACACACACACGCCGTACTCCTAGAGCTAATGAGCACATCTCTTAACTTTTAAAGTTTCCAGACTTCCCCAACAATCCATGACTGTGCACATGGCAACTTTGACCTCAGGAAACAGCCTGATATGGTGGACGAGACATTGTCAAGGGAGCTGGGTTCCAGTCCCCATTGTGACACTAAGCCACTATATGGCCTTGGGCAAGGCACTGCATTTATATTATGCCTCAGTTACCCCTCCTCTCAAGTTAGGAGGTTTCACTGGGCCTCAGAGTCAAAAAGGACTTCAAATATCATCTAGTCCAACCTGTACCTAATAATGAAGATCCTTTTCCAATGAGTTTGACAATGGCGCTGAGGCCCTGCCCGGTCTGAGATATTTATATTGGGGTTCCTGGGGTGCTCAGGGAAGACTAGTACCTCTGACGTGAAGGATTGCCAAACCCATTTCAGGGCTGCTCATCCACATTTGGATTCCACCTTCTCCCAACTCTAACCTGTGGCATGAACAGCGTCCACACCTGGTAAACTGTCTCTGCAGACAGGTTGAGGGTAACCAAGAGGCATCAAACCTATTGGTGAGTTAAAGGGAATAGCATGTGAAGACTTCCCCTGATGGAGTGAGCAAATGAAAACAATTTGTTCCAACAGCCCTGAAGGCAGCTGAAGCAGGCACTACGGAGCGCTTGGAACTTGGTCAGACACCAAAGACCACGAGGTCATCCACTGCATCCCCGGCCATCTCAAGTCATCTGGACTTTTGTCCTGCCACTGGACTTTGATGACTCAGGGAAAGAGTGAGGCTGATGACTTTATTCAACTCTGCCTCACTTATATCTAATTCACCATAAAGTTAAGACATCAACCATGATGTCGCTGGTCTTCTTGGTTCTCTTTGAAGACCTCCAGTGAAGAACTCACTAACTCTAGAACTAACCCACTTCACTTTTGGCCAGCTATAGTAATAATAGTGATAACAACAATATTTCTGTTGACACCAAGATTTGCAAAGTGCTTTACATATGCTCTCTCCTTTGATTTCAATTATTAGAAGTTTTCTATTATATTCAGCTGAAATCAAAGTCCCTGCAATTTCTACCCATTGTTCCTCCCTCTGCTCAATAAGGCCAAATAGAATTAGTCTAATCTTCCCATTACAGCCCTTCAAATACTTCTAGATCTTTCTCATTTCTACCTAAGCTTTTCTTTTCCCCTAAGGCTAAACAATGCCAGTTCCTTTCTCTGATCCTGGAGCTGTTCTAAACTCTACTCGGCATTCTGGACGGCATGCTCTGGAGATTTCTCACTGTCTTTCCTAATATGAGGCACCTAGAACTGAGCAACAGTCCTCTAGCTGAAGCTTTACCACGACAGGGTATGGCAGGACCAGCACTTTCCTGATTCTAGACATGACGAATGAAAGTATAAGGTCCAGAACAACACAGTATATCCATGAGGTTGGATTAGATAATCTCTCAGGCCTCTTTTAGCTGCTGGAGAAGTCAGGATGGCACAATCAAAAGAGCCCTGCCTTGGAGTCAGACGATCTAGGTGCCACCTATGACTTTGGCTAGCTAATTTAATATTTTACTGATGAGGCCATCTGAAAAATGAACACATTATCCTAGATGCAGGCACCTAAAAGGCATCTAGGTGTCACAGTGGATAGAGTGCTGGGACTGAAGTCAGGAAATCATGAGTTTCTGAGGCTTCCATTGTTGTATGACCCTGGGCAAGTCACTTAACTTCTATCTCCCTCAATTTCCTCATCTGAAAAATAGGAATAATAAGAGTACCCACCTTCCAGAGTTTTTATTTCAGGGATAAAAATAGATGTTTGCAAACCTAAAAGCATTATAGAAATGACAGTTGTTATTATGTTCTCTGAGATGTCTTCTAGCACTAAACCCTATCATTTGGGGAATTTCAAGGGCCCTACCTCTTGCTCCCATCTCTAGGGTAACTCTAATGGCTGCGGGTGTCCAGAGGAAGATATTACGGCCCAAACTCTGGTTTTGTGACATAGCTAGGACCTATTTCATGGAGCCCCTCCACTTCACACCCCGACAATAGAACAGAAAAGAGACCCAATGCAGGTTTGATGTGGCTGCAGCTCAAGCAGATACTCGCATCTGTAGAAGAAGCTAGGGTATATAGGAAAGCGTCTGATCAGGAGTCAGGAAGACCTGAATTCAAATCCTAATCAGACACTCACTAGCCGTAGGACCCTGTGAAAATCACTTAACATCTCTCAGGTTCAGTTTCCTCATTGGAAAAATAGGGTTGTTGAGAGGAACAAAATGAGATAATGTAAAGAGATAGATAGATAGATAGACAGACAGATAGACAGAAAGACAGACAGACATATAGATAGGCAGACATAGATAGATAGATAGATAGATAGATAGATAGATAGATAGATAGATAGATAGACAGACAGACAGATAGATAGATAGATAGAAAGATGATAGATAGATAGATAGATAGATAGATAGATAGATAGATAGATAGATAGATAGACAGATAGACAGATTGACAGACAGACAGACAGACAGACAGACAGACAGACAGACAGACAGACAGACAGACAGACAGATAGATAGATAGATAGATAGATAGATAGATAGATAGATAGATAGATAGATAGAAAGATAGATGTAGATCTATAAAATGAGATTTGTAAAGTGCTTTTCAGGTGGCTCATCAGATAGAGTCCTGGACTTGGAATCAGGAAGACTGATCTTCCTGAGTTCAAATCTGGCCTCAGACACCCCAGTATCTCTTCTTGATCCTGTTTCCTCATCTGTAAAATGGGGATAATAACACTTGCACTGCTTACCTCATACGGTTGTTGTAAGGCTTGAATTAAAATTTGAGTTGTTTTCATTTATAGGCTTATAGATCTAGAGTCAGAAGAGACCTTAGAGGTCTCTTAGACCTCTCTTAGATTAGATGACCTTAGAGGCCATCTAATCAATCCTCCCTTCGTTTTAAAGATGAGGAAACTGCGGCCCAGAAAAGTGATTTGCCCAAGGTCACACAGATAGTGAATGTCAGAGGCAGGATCTGAACCTAGGTCTTTTGATTCCAGAAACAGTCATCAGCAAGCATTTATTAAGCACCTACTGTGTGCCGGTTATGGCTGTTCAGTCGTGTCCAATTCTTTGCAACCACATTTGGGGTTTCCTTGGCAAAGATACTGGAATGGCTTGACAATTCCTTCTCCGGCTTATTTTACAGATAAAGAAACTGAGGCCAACAAAGTTAAATGACTTGCCCAGGGTCATACGACTAGTCTTAGGTCATATTTGAACTCAAGCAGATGAGTCTTCCTGACTCTAGGCCCAGCACTCTATCCCTTGTGCCACCTAGTGGCCCTCCAGGGATAGTACCAAGCTCGATGCGGATACAAAAAAAAGGCAAAAGACAGCCACTGCTCTCAAAGAGGTCACAGTCTAATGGGGAAGACAAAAGATATGTTCAGGATAAATGCCTCAAACTGTTGTTGTTCAGTCATTCTCAGTCATATCCAACTCTTTGTAAATTTATGTATTTAATTTATTTAATATATTTAGTTTTCAGCATTGATTTTCACAAGAGTTTGAATATCCAACTCTTTGTGTCTCCGCTTAGGGTTTTCTTGGCAGAGATACTGGAATGGCTTGCCATTCCCTTCTCCACCTCATTTTACAGATGAGGAAACTGAGGCAAACAAGGTTAAGTGACTTACCAGGGTCCCAAAACTAGTAAGTGTCTGAGGCCAGATTTGAACTCAGGAAGATGGGAGTCTTCCTCACTCCAGGCCCAACACTCTATGACCACTGCACCACCTGGCTGCCAAATGCCTCAGAGGGGAGGCAACAGGATTATGAAAGAATCGGGGAAGTTTTTCTGTAGAAAGTGAGACTTTAGCTGAGATTTGAAGAAATCCAGGGAAGCCAGGACAGGGAGATGAGAAGAGAGAGACTACCTGGCATAGAGGACAGCCAGTGAAAATGTTTTGAGTCAGGACGTGGTGTTCTAAGTGAGCATCAGTCAGGAGACCAGTGTCACTGGATCACAGAGTACAAAGAGGGAATTAAGGTACAAAAGCCTGGAAAGGTAAGGAGGGACCAGGTTATGAAGGGCTTTTTTTTGAGGGGGGGAGGCAAGGCAATTGGGGTTAAGTGACTTGCCCAAGTGTGCTAGTAAGTGTGTCAAGTGTCTGAGGCTGGATTTGAACTCAAGTCCTCCTGACTCCAGGGCCAGGGCTCTACTCACTGCACCACCTAGCTACCCCCTATGAAGGGCTTTTGAAAGAAAAAGGGAAGGTTTTATATTTGCTCCTGGAGGTGATAGGAAGCCAGTGGAATTTATTGAATAGCAGAAGGGTGATATGGTCAGAGCTGCACTTTAGAAAGATCACTGATGGCTAAATGTTGAGGGGAGAGACTTGAGGCAAGGAGACTTAAGGAGCAGGCTATTGCAATAGTCCAATTGTGAGACGACAAGGGGGTCTCCACCAGGGTGGTTACAGCATCCAAAGAGAGAAGGGGACATATATGAGAGATGTTACTGAAGATGCAAATGGCAGGATAGGACTGGCCCATCAAGGAGTGAAGGAGTGAGGAGTTGAGGATGACACCTAGTTGTAAGCCTAGGTAACTGAGAGGATGATGCTTTTTTAAAAATTGTGTCAGGTACCTTACAAGTCCTAGGTCTAGGAAAGGGGAGACTTGGGGCAGCTAGGTGGCACAGTGGATAGAGCACCAACCCTGGAGTGAGGAAGGCCTGAGTTCAAACCCAGCCTCAGATACTTACTGTGTAATCCTGGGTAAGTCACTTGACCCCAAATGCCCCCCCCCAAAAAAAAGGAAAGAGGAGACTTTTTCAGAGAGCAATTTAGATGTTTGAAGAGGAGGATTAAGGAACTTGGCCACTCCTAAAAATCCTGGCAGCACGAACATTGGCCAAGCTTGCATTGTGGAGGTTGTCTGACTCTCCATCCAGAGTCCCTGGACTTTCCTCAGCTACTCAATTCAGATTGCATACGCCAGGACAAGGAATCAATGATCTCCCTCTAGATATCACTCCTGTGCCATCCCCACTTAAGACCAAGTCAGAGCTCCTGCCCAACCCCTCCTTGCTCAGAGAGTAAAATGCTCTCTGCAAACTGGTGTGAAACCCCTGCTAATTCCCCACACATTCTGCTGGTTTATGGCAGCCACTGCCACCTCGGCTCTCCTCCAGCTCCATCTGTCACCTCTTGTAGCAGAAGAAACTCAGGCACTAACCAGCAGGAGCCATGCAGGGGAGCAATGATTCATTACCTCCAGGGATCCCAACAGCATCCCTCCCTAAGTCAGGAGCCATCCACACCAATTGCTGGCTGGCCCCAACATTATCACCCAGATCAAGCTGGAATAGGTCTGCCTTTCCATCTCAATCTGGCTGCTGCTGCCTCTCCAGAGTGATTTCCTTGCTAGCGAATGCTAGAGTTTGCCCTCATCTCTTCTGCAATGGCATAACTAAGTCAGGGTACTGGATACACCTGTGTCAGGTACACCCTCACTTAATGCCTTCCTCTACTCGGGCTCTTGCAGCCAAAAGTCACTCTGCTTCTCTCTTGGTGTAGGGTAACAGTCTTGGAATCAAAGGACCTGGGTTCAAATCCCAATTTTTTCATTCCTAGCTGTGTGATTTGGTTAAGTCAATGAAAGAAAGAATGAATGAATGACAAAGCATATATTAAACACCTACTAAGTGCTAAGCACTGGAGGAACAAATACAAAAAGCAAAAACAGTTCCTCCTTCAAAAAGCTTGTTTTCTTTTTTAATTTTTATTTTTTTCCTTAATAGTAAGTAGTTTTTCTCAATTACATGTAAAGACAGTTTTTAACACTCGTTTTTGTAAAATTTTAGTTCCAAATTTTTCTCCTTCCCCGCCCCGCCAAAAACAGCAAGCAATCTGATATACATTATACATGTAAGATCATGTTAAACATATTTCTACTTCAGTCACGTTGTGAAAGGAGAATCAGAACAAAAGGGAAAAACCACAAGAAAGACAAAACAACAAAAAACTAAAAATAGTATGGAGCTCACATTTTAAAAGGGAAGGCAATATACAAGAGAGAATGGTGGCCAAAGAAGGGTGCTTCAGGCTATAAAATTACAGAGATGGTGACTGGGGTGTGGGGGAGTGGGCTGAGCCATTATCCGGGAATAAGGGTAGAGCTGATTTGAACATGCTTCATAGTTTCAGAATTGTAGAGAGAGAGGGAGAACAAGGAAATGATACCCACTGGGATTGTAGGATGGAGAGTCAAGGAGGTTGTTAAGGTTACAGAGGAGATGGCTGGGGAGTCAGGAGTGAAGTGAAGCGTACCTGGGGTTTTCCTTGGAATGATGGTCTGGGAGAGGCCATTACCAATTAGGAAAGCAGAGACCACAGGGCATAAGTTTCTCCAGGGTGGGAAGGAGGATGGCAAGGCTGAGGAGATGCCCAAGAGGAGAGAGTGATTACCTCCAAGGTGTCTTCCAGCTTTAAAGCCATGGTTGTCATAGTCTGTACCCATCCTCTAACTCCCTCAAGGGGAGGACTGACTCATTTATTTCTCCTTTCTCCTACACCTTGTGCCCTGCACACTGTAGATGTTCAAAAATGTAGATTAACCAGAAGTTTGGCTCACTCCTCTATTCTTGGTGGAGAAAATGGACAGGGAATTTGCCCAAACTTTGATTGTATAAATATGGGTACATCCAGAAAAAGAAATATGGAGCCTGAACGCAGATAGAACAGACTATTTTCTTTATTCATTTTGTTTTACGTTTTTCTTTCTCATAGTTACTCCTATTCATTCTAATTCTTCTATACAACATGACTAATTTGAAAATATATTTAATAGGACTATACATGTCTTGGGGAGGGGGAGAGGGAAAGGTGGGAGAGGGAAAAAAAATTTAAAACTTATGGAAGTGAATGTTGAAAACTAAAAATAAGTAAATTAACTTATTAAAAAAATAAAGATGAGTAGGACAGAGGAAGGAGAAAGGAATAGCTCTTGGATCTGGCACTGGGCATAGAAATATCTATTTTCCATTCCCTACTGCTTCTCCTCTCTCCCCAACCCTCTTACTGAGAAGTTAGGGAAAAGAAATAGAGAAGTGACATTGAATTTGGGCCAGCCTTGAAGCACAGAGAAAGAAGGCACAGAGAGATGTGTTCCCTCCAGAGGACCTCACGGTGATTGTTGTTATTGTCTCATAAGCTCAGGCAAAAGGAATAGGAACCAACCATGTTCCATAGGTCATTGATACCTCCTTGGCTCTGTCCCAGTGGTGGGATTCAAACAAATTAACAGCCAGTTCTCCACGGAATGGAGCCCCCACTAACAACTGGTTCTCAAAACTCAACCTAAAATTAGGTACTGGTTCTACCAAACCGGTATGAACCAGCTGAATCCCACCATTGCTCTCTCCTATGTCTTTTTGTCCACAAATGTTCATGGATCTAGAGCTGAGAAGACATCTAGTTCAATTCTCCTCCTACCTCGTCCATTTTTTTATACAGATGAGCACACTGAGGCCCCAGGGGAAGTCAGGGTACTTGCCCAAAGTCATACATGTCAGAGGCAATGTGATGCAATGTAAAGAGTATTGAACGTTCCTAATGAACTTAGAGTCATGGCACCTGTGTTCACATCTCAGTTCTGCCATTTACTACCATCTGTGATACTGAACAAATCTTTGAACCTCTTGGAGCCTGTTTCTTTTTCTAGAAATTGGTTGGGTTAAGAGGACTGCTAAGTCCCTCTTGGACCTAGATTGATAATCCTAAAAACCCAAGTTCTTGAATCCATTGTACCACAATTATCCCTCAGCCATCTTTGTCCCTAGAATCAGGAAAGGCTTACCCTCTGCTTTTCCCTTGCTGGATCCCTGAAGTCAGAGCAGTGTGAAATTTACCCAAATTCATTCCTTGATTCAATAAGCATTACTAAATACCTACTATGTGTTTTGTCCTGCTCCTATCACCATCTTTGACTAACTAAGCTTAGGACCCTGAGCCCAGGAAGCCTGGTCTTCTCCCTAGTAAGATTTCTTATAAGGCAGAAATCAGCATATGCCAAGGCAACAAATAGGGTCCCATCCAAGGATTGCTGTTCAGTCATTTCAGTCATATCTGACTCTTCATGACCCCATTTGGGTTTTCCTCAGCAAAGATCCTGGAATGGTTTGCCATTTCCTTCTTCAGCTCATTTTACAGATAAGGAAACTGAGTCAAACAAGGTTAAATGACTTGGCCAGGGTCACACAGCTAGTGAATGCCTGAGGCCAGATTTGAACTCAAAAAGACAAGCCTTCCTGACTCTAGGTGTTTAATATATGCTTTGTCATTCATTCATTCTTTCTTTCATTGACTTACCCAAATCACACAGCTTGATCTGCTGTACCACCTACCTGCCCCTAAGGGCATGAGTAACCAAAGCACCAAAAAGCCCTTGTTATAAAGCCTAGGACATGCATGGTCTTCACCATATGCCTGAAGCCAGGTTTTCTTCTTTACTGATAATTGGATGATCCCTCAACCCACCTACTGTGTCTGTGTCTTCCTCTTCCAGCAGGCTCCTTGAAAGCGCCACTCCCATCCCCAGCTGTGGCTCAGCCAAACACCTGCATCGTCAACCCACCTACTCCCACCATTAGAAACATGGAGAGCCTGAATGACGTGCACAATCCACTGTTGGCCAGGAGTAATGGTCACCTCCCCAACACGTATCCCTTCCATGAGGACTCTCCAACTTGGGACTGCCAGGAGAAGTTCTACTCCTACTTCTTTGGTGGTGCTGGCCAGGCCAGAACCCACCAACTGTTAGATGCAGGGTCCCTACAGCTGGCTGTAGAGGCACTGTATGGGTCCAACTGTCTCCTCATGAAGGATAAAGCTAAAGAGTGGAAAGGAGATAGCTGTGAGACTACCTTCACAGAAGGCAAGGAGCCCCAGGCCAGCACCCTTGAAGGAGCCCAGAGACCTGGCCAGGCTGAGGAAGATGCCAAGATTCAGACAGTGTCCTTCGAAGTAGAAGATGAGCTTCTGGAGGTGGAGGAAGAAGAAGATGAGGTGAGTTGATGGAAAGCTGTGGGGTGAGGGAAGAAGGCTGTAGCATCAGTGGACCTGAACCAAGTCAAGAGAACAGAGTTCTCCTTCCTCAGCCGTCTATCATTGTATAACCTTGGGGAAGTGACTTATACTCTCTAGGCTTTCATTTCTAAAATAGTTGCTATTCATATCTGTAGCTTCACACCCTTTTGCTTTCCATGTGTACTCATGAGAAATATTAGACTATTTGCATACTATGCTGCATCTCCACTTCCCTTTTGAAAATGCTGCTGTCCCCTGCACTAAGACAACAGTCTTAGATTCATAAAAGCTGTCATTCAACCAGACACACCCCTGAACCTGGACCAGAGGCAGCCAAAGTGCTAGGGTATAGATTGTGATTGGCCCAGCCCAGGTTGACTCCTATTAGGCCTTGTGTAGAAGAGGGGATTCTTGTCCTTCAGGAGAATGCTCTAAGGCAGAAGTTCTAACCTTTAAGAGACTCATGGATAGCCTTCAGGGGCACTCTAACCTGGTTTTTTAAAAATTATTATTTTGGTAACTGTATTTCAATATAATTGGGTACTATTTTATTTGTTTAAAAATATTTTTGTATTTCCTGTCCTCTGGGACAGTACTTCTTAAACTGTGGGTCGTGACCCCATTGTGAAAAATTTGGCAACAGTAAAAGATTTCTGAACAGGCAATAACCAAAAATTAAAAATAAAACACGTAATGAATCTGAGGTGTTTCTGGTAGCTCTTGCACATGTTGCATCGGCAACCTCGCTGCAGCCTTGGTTCTGAACATAAAGCTTTGTGAACTTTGCACAGCATGTGCCCTCAGGCCATGCAATGCCAAGTTACTGCCAAAACTTGAAAAAGGGTAAACGAATGGAAAAAGTTTAAGAAGCACTGCCCCACAGGATCTGAAGAAACTACTAGTGGACCTGAAGTGGAATCAGCCTCTGGTTGTTTCTGGGTCCAGGGACCTGGTGGGGGGAGCACCCCCTTCCCAGATTCTCACTTTCCTGGACTGATATAACCTAGAACATCCTTGACTCCAATGGGAATTGTGCTCCCTGAGTATCCTATGTGGCAGATCTAAGATAGGAATTTGTTTTCTTAGGCCATTCCTCTCTGGGTTATATATGTTAGCAGTTGGGGGGCCATTGGCCCAGCCTTCCACAGAGCCCCTCCAGAGCCCCAGAGCAGGGGGGCAGCCTCATGGGTGTTCACTGAGTCTTCCTCCACTACTACCATCATCATTATCAGTCAAGATTATACCACTCGATTACCTCACAATCAATCAAACAGTGAGTATTTATTAAGCAACTACTATATATTAAGCAACCAGGCACTGAGAGTAAAAGTACAAAGAACGAAGCTACACCTACTTGCGATGAGCTTACATTCTAATGGGGGTGACAAGTCCATATACATAGATAGATAGATAGATAGATAGATAGATAGATAGATAGATAGATAGATAGATGTACAGCATAAATGTAAAATGAACAATGGAAATACATACAAAGCAGTTAAACATAATGTGATTTAGGAAGAAAGGGTACAAGCCATTGTGGGAAATCAGGAAAGTCTCCATACAAAAGATGGTGCCTGAGCTGCATCTTAAACCAAGAGAGACTCTATGAGGGAGGGGTAAAAGGAAGGAGTGCATTCCAGGCATTGTCACCCCATTAGCATATATTAAGAGCTGAGGGCCAGTCGTGCTGACCTATGTCGTGCCACTGGACTCCAATGACTCTGGAGGAGAGAGTGAGGTTGGTGACTTTATACAGCCCTGCCTCACTTAAATCCAATTCACTTGCAAGTGAAGACATTATCCTCCTGATGTCATTGGTCCTCTTCCAGAAGGAAGGAGAAACAACGAGAGCTGAGATTTAAACCCAGGCCTTTCAATAGCCCAGGCTGACTCCTGTTAGGCCTAATGTAGAAGATGAGATTCCTGTCCCTTAGGAGAATGCTCTAAGGCAGAAGTTGTAACCACTAAGGGTACCGAGGATGGCCTTCACAGGATCTCTGACCTGGCTTTGTTTTTTTTGTTTTTTTTAATTATTTTGGTAACTGTATTTCTTTTTTTTTAAGTTATTTTTTAATTAGATTTTTTTTCTTTAGTTTACAACACTCAGTTCCCTAAATTTTTGAGTTCCAAATTTTCTTCTCCTCTCTTCCCCTCCCCCCTACCCCCCAAGACTGTATGGGATCTCTTATAGGTTCTACATATACCTTTGCATTAAATTTATTTACACAATAGTCAAGTTGTAAAGAAGGATTACGACCCATGGAATGAATCATGAGACAGGAGAAATGAAACCAAAAAAGAGGAGGAAAAAAAGAGAGAGCAAATAGTTTGCCTCAATCTGCATTCAGACTCGGTAGTTCTTTCTCTGGATGTAGATAGCTCTTTCCATCATGAGTCCTCTGGAGCTGTCTTTGGTAACTGTATTTCAATATAATTAGGTCCTATGTATTTTATGCATTTAACATATTTTTCTATTTTCTGCCTTCTCAATGGGTGGGGGAAGGGGGGAGGAAAGGAATTGGAAATTGGGGGAAAATAAAATTGAATAAATGTTTCAGAGAAGGGGTTCATAAGCTTCATCAGACTGCCAGAGGGGTCCATAGCACACAAAAATTAAGAACCCCTGTTCTAAAGAGAGGGCAGGGCAAACACTAAAAGCCAAACATCTCAGATCTGGGACCCAGTATCAAAGGTATTCTCACTCTCAGGCTTAGTTTAGATTCTGGGACCCTTCCCTTTCCTTCCTGCCTCCCAGGGCAGGCACTTCTTCTTAGATAGCCTAACTGCCTTCCCGCTATCTTTCAGTGTGACACCTCTAGTGTCAGTGAGAGTGAAGATGGTTTTCTCACTCTACCACCCCGGGACCACCTTGGCCTTGCCATCTTCTCCATGCTCTGCTGTTTCTGGCCTCTGGGTATTGCTGCCTTCTACTTCTCGCAAAGGGTAAGGTTCATTGTGGGGCATCTGTAGGTGGGGTGTAGGATGCAGGATGGAGCGTGACTTTTCTTTCAAAGGAAAGGACCATCCTGGCTGTGCTTTACATAGTAAAGGGAAGTCTGGTTTTTAAATCCCAGTGCCTTCTACCCATAAGCAATCAGGCCTCAGGAGGACTGTGAATTGGGCAGTAACTCCTGGCCCTGGGAAGGGGTACTTCTGGGTCTGGGAAGTGGCTGTTTTGCCTGTGTCTAAGAAAAACTTGAGAAATAACTAACTAAATATAAAGATAGATAGACAGATAGAGAGATGGACAGATAGACAGACAGACAGATAGATAGACAGATGGATAGATGGATGGATTGATGGAAGGACAGACGGATGGACAGACAGACAGACAGAGAGATAGAGAGATATACAGATGTATACAGCCAGCCCTTCAACAGTCCCCATACTGACTTTGTGGCATATGGGACTATACTCTGATTTTCTCAGAGTCTGCTCCTCCCTACCACACAACAAAGTTGTTTTTTAAGGTATTCTTTTCCCATTCAAAGCTACCTTTGATAGTTTAGGGTGTTTTTATTTTTCAAACATGATTTCACTTGTGTAACTTTTGGGGGTGAAATGGGTGGCTATATAAGTTGTCCAAGAGATCATGCCCATGGGGACAAATAGACATGGCTCTGCCCTGCCTTTTCCCCAAGACAGCTTCATCCCATTTTTAATGGTGCTCATTTAGTGAAATGATCCATTCCTGTCCTTTTGACTCGCTTAAGTCAGGGATTTCTAGAGAATGGCCAAAAAGAAGAAAGAATCAAGTTAAATTGAATCCCTGGGGAGTTACATTCTTTCCCTCATTGGCCTGTACCACCCTCATCCTCAACCTCAAGTAGCCTATGAAGGATGGATCCAGAATAACAAGGATCCTGCTTATGTGGCTTCTCTTTTCCTAGACCAGCAAGGCTATCTCCAAAGGGGACTTTCACCTGGCCAGCACAACTTCTCGACGGGCCCTCTTCCTGGCCATCCTCTCCATCACCCTTGGTACCGGTGTCTATATTGCAGTGGTAGTGGCACTGGTGGCTTATTTGTCCAAAAGCAGCCAGGGCTAGTAGGACCCAGGTTGTCTCCCTTGAGCAGCACTCAGTCCTTCCCTCACCAGTGATTCAGGGGAGCCCTGAATCTCTCTACCCATGGGTACTAATACCCTAGGTATCCTGGTGTTTGCAGACAAGCTGGAGCCAAGAGCCCTAGATTCTCACTTTCCAACATGAATCCATTGCTGTCTCCCAAAAGGAGCTGGGGAAGAAAATGTTATCTGGCCCACATCTGTCTAGCCTCAGAGACTCTTGATCTCATCTCTTATGTTTAGTTCTCCCCTCAGGTAGGCCCCCACCCAAATAAGAGGTACAGGGAGCTTATTTCACTGGCTCCCTTTTCCTGTCCTCCCTCAATTCTCTCCAACCTGTTTCATTCCCTCTGTGGAAGGGGGCACAGTGGTCAATGCCACAATCAACATATGCCAGGCCTAGAACCAGCTCTGGCATGAAAGCAAGCCTGAGACAGGCCGAAGATACAAACCCACTTCATTCCCACTATGTTCTGCCCCTTTCCTAGAGACAGCTCCATATAGTCATTGCAAGTAGCTAACTCCTTCACCCTCTCAAGTCTCTAGGGAAGGGACAGGAGCGTGGAAGAAGGTTGGGACTGCTTGATATTTAGGTTGCTGATTGAGAAAGGGACAAGAAGGAAGAATGAGGTGACCTGATCAAAACCACGTTAGAGGCACTTGCTGAGAGTCAACCAAGCTGGAAACAGACCTGGTCCCCTGAACATGGATCTTGGACTTGCTGTCTGGCCGATGACCAAAATGGATCAATTCGAATTTGCTTTTCTCTCACCAAATATGGGAAATATCCATTTCAATTCAATTAAACAATTATTTATTAAATGCCTGCCCTGTGCTTTGCACAGGGCTAGATACTGAGGGAGATACAAAATTTAAGAAAGGTGAATCTTTTATCTTCATGGAATTTTTACACTCTAGTAATCTTCTTTGATACATCATGAGATGTTTTCTTTCGACACCTGGTGGACATGGTTGAGCTGTGAACAGAAAATGATTGATTGGTCATTAAAAACCTTTAAAAAAATGTTTCCTTTCATTTTCTCTAAAGCGGTAATGTTAAGAACCCAACCAGTGCATGGGCAGACATGGAGGAGCAAACAGACAGATTGGCTGTTGAAATCTTAGGGTCGTGAGGTCCCTTCTCTCTGAGGAGACAAAGAGGATCACGGGATCCTTGTTTATCTTTCATTCTCAAAGAGGACCATGACATTGGGAAGGTGATGTCATGACTTGCAAGTGAATTGGATCTAAGTGAGGCAGGGCTGTGCAAAGTCACCAGCCTCACTCTCTCCTCTGGAGCCATCTGGGGTCAGTAGCAAGATACAGATCAGGACAACTGGAGATGGCCCGGAATGCAGTGGGAGACCTTTTTAACTAAGGTTTTTCCTAGCTCTCAGTTTGTCTGAGGTAATGCCTATTCAATGATTAAGGAGGTAAGAATGAGGCAAAGAATGGCCTTTTTTACCTAGTCAAAAAAAGAAATCAATCTAGGAGAGGAAGACCGTCAGGGTTTTTGACCAAAATAGAAACAATCACTATTTACACTCACTCTGAACCATTAGAGTCCAAATGAGGCTTGGACTGGAAGCTACTGTCGGCTAGTCAAGAGCCAGAGTGATTTGGGCTTAAGGCATGGTCCTCAAAAAAGAAATAAACCCCAGGATAGCTTGTGAGGTTTTAGCACTCAAAATTTATAGTACTTTGCGCAGAGCACCTGCAGGTAAAGGTATGATTCCCTACAGAAGATGGGAAGGAAGGAAGGAAGGAAGGAAGGAAGGAAGGAAGGAAGGAAGGAAGGAAGGAAGGAAGGAAGGAAGGAAGGAAGGAAGGAAGGAAGG